>CM073761.1:122480004-123029593 GCA_037127475.1 Arma custos
CCTAAAGTTTATACTCCTCACCATGACACTTACAGAATGTAGTACACTGTGTAGGGTAACCTTCTAACGCTCTAGATAGAACATTTGACTAAGACTATAATTCATCTAACTGCTGGCTCTAAAATACATTGTTTAAGGTCTTTGCTAAACTATCTTGCTTAACATCATTTAGAGGGTTAATAATGAAAAAAAATACTGTTGGTCAATCTTGTTCGTGTCATAACGATAAATCCTTAATTAAGAAATTTTGTGGTAAAATACTGTTTTTCATTTATATTAGGTGTACTAGTTAAATTAAGTTTATGAAGTATGAAATTTGATAGTCTCGGTAAATTGTCTCATACTGAGATGCTAGAGGAAATCGAACCAAGTTATACTTAATAGGGAGGTTTAAAATTTAAGTATATCTTGTTTTGGTTTTTAATAGTACCACTGATAGGGACCGTTCACAAAAAATACTTAATTCCGTCTGTAAAAATCTAAAGTATATTTTTTTAATTTCACATAATGATGATACTGATTAGACCGTTGCTGTCTACCTGAAAATAAGTACTCAATGCATACTTACCTAAATGGTACCCTTAACATTTATACTCCTCACCATGTCACTTACAGAATGCAGTACACTGTGTAGGGCAACATTCTAACGCTCTGGATAGAACATTTGACTGAGACTATAATTCACCTAACTTCTGGCTCTAAAATACTTTGCTTAAGGTCTTTGCTAAACTATCTTGCTTAACATCATTTAGAGGGATAATAATGAAAAAGAAATACTGTTGGTCAATCTTGTTCGTGTCATAATGATAAATCCTTAAATAAGAATTTTCGTGGTAAAATATTGTTTTTCATTTATATTAGGTGTACTAGTAAAATTAAGTTTATGAAGTATGAAATTTGATAGTCTCGGTAAATTGTCTCATACTGAGATGCTAGAGGAAATCGAACCAAGTTATACTTAATAGAGAGGTTTAAAATTTAAGTATATCTTGTTTTGGTTTTTAATAGTACCACTGATAGGGACGGTTCACATAAAATACTTAATTCCGTCTGTACAAATCTAATGTATATTTTTTTAAATTCACATAATGATGATACTGATTAGACCGTTGCCGTCTAGCTGAAAATAAGTACTAAATGCATACTTACCTAAATGGTACCTTTAACGTTTATATTCCTCACCATGACACCTACAGAATGCAGTACACTGTGTAGGGCAACCTTCGAACGCTCTGGATAGAACATTTGACTGAGACTATAATTCTCCTTAACAGCTGGGCCTAAGGACATTGTTTAAGGTCTTTGCTAAACAATCCTGCATAACATCATTTAGAGGGTTAATAATAAAAAAACTTATACTGTTGATCAATCTTATTCATGTCATAACGAAAAATCCTTAATTAAGAAATTTCGTGGTAAAATATTGTTTTTCATTTGTATTAGTTGTATTAGATAAATTAAGTTTATGAAGTATGCAATTTGATAGTCTCCATAAATTATCTCATGCTGAGTTGCTAGAGGAAATCGAACAAAGTTATACTAAATAGGGAGGTTTAAAATTTAAGTATATCTCGTTTTGGTTTTTAATAGTACCTCTGATAGGGACCATTCACAAAAAATACTTAATTCCGTCTGTAAAAATCTAAAGTATATTTTTTTTAATTCACGTAATGATGATACTGATTAGACCGGTGCTGTCTAGCTGAAAATAAGTACTCAATGCATACTTACCTTAATGGTACCCTAAAGTTTATACTCCTCACCATGACACTTACAGAATGTAGTACACTGTGTAGGGTAACCTTCTAACGCTCTAGATAGAACATTTGACTAAGACTATAATTCATCTAACTGCTGGCTCTAAAATACATTGTTTAAGGTCTTTGCTAAACTATCTTGCTTAACATCATTTAGAGGGTTAATAATGAAAAAAAATACTGTTGGTCAATCTTGTTCGTGTCATAACGATAAATCCTTAATTAAGAAATTTTGTGGTAAAAAACTGTTTTTCTTTTATATTAGGTGTACTAGTTAAATTAAGTTTATGAAGTATGAAATTTGATAGTCTCGGTAAATTGTCTCATACTGAGATGCTAGAGGAAATCGAACCAAGTTATACTTAATAGGGAGGTTTAAAATTTAAGTATATCTTGTTTTGGTTTTTAATAGTACCACTGATAGGGACTGTTCACAAAAAATACTTAATTCCGTCTGTAAAAATCTAAAGTATATTTTTTTAATTTCACATAATGATGATACTGATTAGACCGTTGCTGTCTACCTGAAAATAAGTACTCAATGCATACTTACCTAAATGGTACCCTTAACATTTATACTCCTCACCATGTCACTTACAGAATGCAGTACACTGTGTAGGGCAACATTCTAACGCTCTGGATAGAACATTTGACTGAGACTATAATTCACCTAACTTCTGGCTCTAAAATACTTTGCTTAAGGTCTTTGCTGAACCCTCTTGCTTAACATCATTTAAAGGGTTAATTGCTTAAGGTCTTTGCTTAACATCATTTAGAGGGTTAATAATAAAAAAAAAATACTGTTGGTCAATCTTGTTCGTGTCATAACGATAAATCCTTAATTAAGAAATTTTGTGGTAAAATACTGTTTTTCATTTATATTAGGTGTACTAGTTAAATTAAGTTTATGAAGTATGAAATTTGATAGTCTCGGTAAATTGTCTCATACTGAGATGCTAGAGGAAATCGAACCAAGTTATACTTAATAGGGAGGTTTAAAATTTAAGTATATCTTGTTTTGGTTTTTAATAGTACCACTGATAGGGACCGTTCACAAAAAATACTTAATTCCGTCTGTAGAAATCTAAAGTATATTTTTTTAATTTCACATAATGATGATACTGATTAGACCGTTGCTGTCTACCTGAAAATAAGTACTCAATGCATACTTACCTAAATGGTACCCTTAACATTTATACTCCTCACCATGTCACTTACAGAATGCAGTACACTGTTTAGGGCAACATTCTACCGCTCTGGATAGAACATTTGACTGAGACTATAATTCACCTAACTTCTGGCTCTAAAATACTTTGCTTAAGGTCTTTGCTGAACCCTCTTGCTTAACATCATTTAAAGGGTTAATTGCTTAAGGTCTTTGCTTAACATCATTTAGAGGGTTAATAATAAAAAAAAAATACTGTTGGTCAATCTTGTTCGTGTCATAATGATAAATCCTCAAATAAGGAATTTTGTGGTAAAATACTGTTTTTCATTTATATTAGGTGTACTAGTTAAATTAAGTTTATGAAGTATGAAATTTGATAGTCTCGGTAAATTGTCTCATTCTGAGTTGCAAGAGGAAATCGAACCAAGTTATACTTAATAGGGAGGTTTAAAATTTAAGTATATCTTGTTTTGGTTTTTAATAGTACCTCTGATAGGGACCGTTCATATAAATACTTAATTCTATCTGTAAAAATCTAAAGTATATTTTTTTAATTTCACATAATGATGATACTGATTAGACCGTTGCTGTCTACCTGAAAATAAGTACTCAATGCATACTTACCTAAATGGTACCCTTAACATTTATACTCCTCACCATGTCACTTACAGAATGCAGTACACTGTGTAGGGCAACATTCTAACGCTCTGGATAGAACATTTGACTGAGACTATAATTCACCTAACTTCTGGCTCTAAAATACTTTGCTTAAGGTCTTTGCTGAACCCTCTTGCTTAACATCATTTAAAGGGTTAATTGCTTAAGGTCTTTGCTTAACATCATTTAGAGGGTTAATAATAAAAAAAAAATACTGTTGGTCAATCTTGTTCGTGTCATAACGATAAATCCTTAATTAAGAAATTTTGTGGTAAAATACTGTTTTTCATTTATATTAGGTGTACTAGTTAAATTAAGTTTATGAAGTATGAAATTTGATAGTCTCGGTAAATTGTCTCATACTGAGATGCTAGAGGAAATCGAACCAAGTTATACTTAATAGGGAGGTTTAAAATTTAAGTATATCTTGTTTTGGTTTTTAATAGTACCACTGATAGGGACCGTTCACAAAAAATACTTAATTCCGTCTGTAGAAATCTAAAGTATATTTTTTTAATTTCACATAATGATGATACTGATTAGACCGTTGCTGTCTACCTGAAAATAAGTACTCAATGCATACTTACCTAAATGGTACCCTTAACATTTATACTCCTCACCATGTCACTTACAGAATGCAGTACACTGTTTAGGGCAACATTCTACCGCTCTGGATAGAACATTTGACTGAGACTATAATTCACCTAACTTCTGGCTCTAAAATACTTTGCTTAAGGTCTTTGCTGAACCCTCTTGCTTAACATCATTTAAAGGGTTAATTGCTTAAGGTCTTTGCTTAACATCATTTAGAGGGTTAATAATAAAAAAAAAATACTGTTGGTCAATCTTGTTCGTGTCATAATGATAAATCCTCAAATAAGGAATTTTGTGGTAAAATACTGTTTTTCATTTATATTAGGTGTACTAGTTAAATTAAGTTAATGAAGTATGAAATTTGATAGTCTCCGTAAATTGTCTCATTCTGAGTTGCAAGAGGAAATCGAACCAAGTTATACTTAATAGGGAGGTTTAAAATTTAAGTATATCTTGTTTTGGTTTTTAATAGTACCTCTGATAGGGACCGTTCATATAAATACTTAATTCTATCTGTAAAAATCTAAAGTATATTTATTTAAATTCACATAATAATGATACTGATTAGACCGTTGCTGTCTAGCTGAAAATAAGTACTCAATGCATACTTACCTAGATGGTACCCTTAACGTTTATACTCCTCACCATGACACTTACAGAATGCAGTACACTGTGTAGGGCCACCTTCTAACGCTCTGGATAGAACTTTTGACTGAGACTACAATTCTCCTAACAGCTGGCTCTAAAGTACATTGTTTAAGGTCTTTGCTAAACTATCTTGCTTAACATCATTTAGAGGGTTAATAATGAAAAAGAAATACTGTTGGTCAATCTTGTTGGTGTCATAATGATAAATCCTTTAATGAGAATTTTCGTGGTAAAATATTGTTTTTCATTTATATTAGGTGTACTAGTTAAATTAAGATTATGAAGTATGAAATTTGATACTCTCGGTAATTTGTCTCATTCTGAGTTGCTAGTGGAAATCCACCCAAGTTATACTTAATAGGGAGGTTTAAAATTTAAGTATATCTTGTTCTGGTTTTTAATAGTACCTCTGATAGGGAGCGTTCATATAAATACTTAATTCCGTCTGTAAAAATCTAAAGTATATATTTTTTAATTCACGTAATGATAAACTGATTAGACCGGAGCTGTCTAGCTGAAAATAAGTACTTAATGCATACTTACCTAAATGGTACCCTTAACGTTTATATTCCTCACCATGACACCTACAGAATGCAGTACACTGTGTAGGGCAACCTTCTAACGCTCTGGATAGAACTTTTGACTGAGACTATAATTCTACTAACAGCTGGCTCTAAAGTACATTGTTTAAGGTCTTTGCTAAACTATCTTGCTTAACATCATTTAGAGGGTTAATAATGAAAAAAAATATACTGTTGGTCAATCTTGTTCGTGTCATAACGATAAATCCTTAATTAAGAAATTTTGTGGTAAAATACTGTTTTTCATTTATATTAGGTGTACTAGTTAAATTAAGTTTATGAAGTATGAAATTTGATAGTCTCGGTAAATTGTCTCATACTGAGACGCTAGAGGAAATCGAACCAAGTTATACTTAATAGGGAGGTTTAAAATTTAAGTATATCTTGTTCTGGTTTTTAATAGTACCTCTGATAGGGAGCGTTCATATAAATACTTAATTCCGTCTGTAAAAATCTAAAGTATATATTTTTTAATTCACGTAATGATAAACTGATTAGACCGGAGCTGTCTAGCTGAAAATAAGTACTAAATGCATACTTACCTAAATGGTACCCTTAACGTTTATATTCCTCACCATGACACCTACAGAATGCAGTACACGGTGTAGGGCAAGCTTCTAACGCTCTGGATAGAACATTTGACCGAGACTATAATGCACCTAACTGCTGGCTCTAAAATACTTTGCTTAAGGTCTTTGCTAATCTATCTTGCTTAACATCATTTAGAGGGATAATAATGAAAAAGAAATACTGTTGGTCAATCTTGTTGGTGTCATAATGATAAATCCTTAAATAAGAATTTTCGTGGTAAAATATTGTTTTTCATTTATATTAGGTGTACTAGTAAAATTAAGTTTATGAAGTATGCAATTTGATAGTCTCGGTAAATTGTCTCATTCTGAGTTGCTAGAGGAAATCGAACCAAGTTATACTTAATAGAGAGGTATAAAATTTAAGTATATCTTGTTTTGGTTTTTAATAGTACCACTGATAGGGACGGTTCACATAAAATACTTAATTCCGTCTGTACAAATCTAATGTATATTTTTTTAAATTCACATAATGATGATACTGATTAGACCGTTGCCGTCTAGCTGAAAATAAGTACTAAATGCATACTTACCTAAATGGTACCCTTAACGTTTATATTCCTCACCATGACACCTACAGAATGCAGTACACTGTGTAGGGCAACCTTCGAACGCTCTGGATAGAACATTTGACTGAGACTATAATTCTCCTTAACAGCGTGGCCTAAGGACATTGTTTAAGGTCTTTGCTAAACAATCCTGCATAACATCATTTAGAGGGTTAATAATAAAAAAACTTATACTGTTGATCAATCTTATTCGTGTCATAACGATAAATCCTTAATTAAGAAATTTCGTGGTAAAATATTGTTTTTCACTTGTATTAGTTGTATTAGATAAATTAATTTTATGAAGTATGCGATTTGATAGTCTCCAAAAATTATCTCATACTGAGTTGCTAGAGGAAATCGAACCAAGTTATACTTAATAGGGAGGTTTAAAATTTAAGTATATCTCGTTTTGGTTTTTAATAGTACCTCTGATAGGGACCATTCACAAAAAATACTTAATTCCGTCTGTAAAAATCTAAAGTATATTTTTTTTAATTCACGTAATGATGATACTAATTAGACCGGTGCTGTCTAGCTGAAAATAAGTACTCAATGCATACTTACCTAAATGGTACCCTTAACGTTTATACTCCTCACCATGACACTTACAGAATGTAGTACACTGTGTAGGGTAACCTTCTAACGCTCTAGATAGAACATTTGACTAAGACTATAATTCATCTAACTGCTGGCTCTAAAATACATTGTTTAAGGTCTTTGCTAAACTATCTTGCTTAACATCATTTAGAGGGTTAATGATGAAAAAAAATACTGTTGGTCAATCTTGTTCGTGTCATAACGATAAATCCTTAATTAAGAGATTTCGTGGTAAAATATTGTTTTTCATTTGTATTAGTTGTATTAGATAAATTAAGTTTATGAAGTATGCAATTTGATAGTCTCCATAAATTATCTCATGCTGAGTTGCTAGAGGAAATCGAACAAAGTTATACTAAATAGGGAGGTTTAAAATTTAAGTATATCTCGTTTTGGTTTTTAATAGTACCTCTGATAGGGACCGTTCACAAAAAATACTTAATTCCGTCTGTAAAAATCTAAAGTATATTTTTTTTAATTCACGTAATGATGATACTGATTAGACCGGTGCTGTCTACCTGAAAATAAGTACTCAATGCATACTTACCTTAATGGTACCCTAAAGTTTATACTCCTCACCATGACACTTACAGAATGCAGTACACTGTGTAGGGCAACCTTCTAACGCTCTAGATAGAACATTTGACTAAGACTATAATTCACCTAACTTCTGGCTCTAAAATACTTTGCTTAAGGTCTTTGCTAAACTATCTTGCTTAACATCATTTAGAGGGATAATAATGAAAAAGAAATACTGTTGGTCAATCTTGTTCGTGTCATAATGATAAATCCTTAAATAAGAATTTTCGTGGTAAAATATTGTTTTTCATTTATATTAGGTGTACTAGTAAAATTAAGTTTATGAAGTATGCAATTTGATAGTCTCCAAAAATTATCTCATACTGAGTTGCTAGAGGAAATCGAACCAAGTTATACTTAATAGGGAGGTTTAAAATTTAAGTATATCTTGTTTTGGTTTTTAATAGTACCTCTGAAAGGGAACGTTCATATAAAATACTTAATTCCGTCTGTACAAATCTAAAGAATATATTTTAAATTCACATAATGATGATACTGATTAGACCGTTGCCGTCTAGCTGAAAATAAGTACTAAATGCATACTTACCTAAATGGTACCCTTAACGTTTATATTCCTCACCATGACACCTACAGAATGCAGTACACTGTGTAGGGCAACCTTCGAACGCTCTGGATAGAACATTTGACTGAGACTATAATTCTCCTTAACAGCTGGGCCTAAGGACATTGTTTAAGGTCTTTGCTAAACAATCCTGCATAACATCATTTAGAGGGTTAATAATAAAAAAACTTATACTGTTGATCAATCTTATTCGTGTCATAACGATAAATCCTTAATTAAGAGATTTCGTGGTAAAATATTGTTTTTTCATTTGTATTAGTTGTATTAGATAAATTAAGTTTATGAAGTATGCAATTTGATAGTCTCCATAAATTATCTCATGCTGAGTTGCTAGAGGAAATCGAACAAAGTTATACTAAATAGGGAGGTTTAAAATTTAAGTATATCTCGTTTTGGTTTTTAATAGTACCTCTGATAGGGACCATTCACAAAAAATACTTAATTCCGTCTGTAAAAATCTAAAGTATATTTTTTTTAATTCACGTAATGATGATACTGATTAGACCGGTGCTGTCTAGCTGAAAATAAGTACTCAATGCATACTTACCTTAATGGTACCCTAAAGTTTATACTCCTCACCATGACACTTACAGAATGTAGTACACTGTGTAGGGTAACCTTCTAACGCTCTAGATAGAACATTTGACTGAGACTATAATTCATCTAACTGCTGGCTCTAAAATACATTGTTTAAGGTCTTTGCTAAACTATCTTGCTTAACATCATTTAGAGGGTTAATAATGAAAAAAAATACTGTTGGTCAATCTTGTTCGTGTCATAACGATAAATCCTTAATTAAGAAATTTTGTGGTAAAAAACTGTTTTTCATTTATATTAGGTGTACTAGTTAAATTAAGTTTATGAAGTATGAAATTTGATAGTCTCGGTAAATTGTCTCATACTGAGATGCTAGAGGAAATCGAACAAAGTTATACTTAATAGGGAGGTTTAAAATTTAAGTATATCTTGTTTTGGTTTTTAATAGTACCACTGATAGGGACCGTTCACAAAAAATACTTAATTCCGTCTGTAAAAATCTAAAGTATATTTTTTTAATTTCACATAATGATGATACTGATTAGACCGTTGCTGTCTACCTGAAAATAAGTACTCAATGCATACTTACCTAAATGGTACCCTTAACATTTATACTCCTCACCATGTCACTTACAGAATGCAGTACACTGTGCAGGGCAACATTCTAACGCTCTGGATAGAACATTTGACTGAGACTATAATTCACCTAACTTCTGGCTCTAAAATACTTTGCTTAAGGTCTTTGCTGAACCCTCTTGCTTAACATCATTTAAAGGGTTAATTGCTTAAGGTCTTTGCTTAACATCATTTAGAGGGTTAATAATAAAAAAAAAATACTGTTGGTCAATCTTGTTCGTGTCATAACGATAAATCCTTAATTAAGAAATTTTGTGGTAAAATACTGTTTTTCATTTATATTAGGTGTACTAGTTAAATTAAGTTTATGAAGTATGAAATTTGATAGTCTCGGTAAATTGTCTCATACTGAGATGCTAGAGGAAATCGAACCAAGTTATACTTAATAGGGAGGTTTAAAATTTAAGTATATCTTGTTTTGGTTTTTAATAGTACCACTGATAGGGACCGTTCACAAAAAATACTTAATTCCGTCTGTAGAAATCTAAAGTATATTTTTTTAATTTCACATAATGATGATACTGATTAGACCGTTGCTGTCTACCTGAAAATAAGTACTCAATGCATACTTACCTAAATGGTACCCTTAACATTTATACTCCTCACCATGTCACTTACAGAATGCAGTACACTGTTTAGGGCAACATTCTAACGCTCTGGATAGAACATTTGACTGAGACTATAATTCACCTAACTTCTGGCTCTAAAATACTTTGCTTAAGGTCTTTGCTGAACCCTCTTGCTTAACATCATTTAAAGGGTTAATTGCTTAAGGTCTTTGCTTAACATCATTTAGAGGGTTAATAATAAAAAAAAAATACTGTTGGTCAATCTTGTTCGTGTCATAATGATAAATCCTCAAATAAGGAATTTTGTGGTAAAATACTGTTTTTCATTTATATTAGGTGTACTAGTTAAATTAAGTTTATGAAGTATGAAATTTGATAGTCTCGGTAAATTGTCTCATTCTGAGTTGCAAGAGGAAATCGAACCAAGTTATACTTAATAGGGAGGTTTAAAATTTAAGTATATCTTGTTTTGGTTTTTAATAGTTCCTCTGAAAGGGACGGTTCACATAAAATACTTAATTCCATCTGTACAAATCTAATGTATATTTTTTTAAATTCACATAATGATGATACTGATTAGACCGGTGCCGTCTATGTGAAAATAAGTACTAAATGCATACTTACCTAAATGGTACCCGTAATGTTTATACTCCTCACCATGACACCTACAGTATGCAGTACACGGTGTAGGGCAAGCTTCTAACTCTCTGGCTAGAACATTTGACTGAGACTATAATGCACCTAACTGCTGGCTCTAAAATACTTTGCTTAAGGTCTTTGCTAAACTATCTTGCTTAACATCATTTAGAGGGATAATAATGAAAAAGAAATACTGTTGGTCAATCTTGTTCGTGTCATAACGATAAATCCTTAATTAAGAAATTTTGTGGTAAAATACTGTTTTTCATTTATATTAGGTGTACTAGTTAAATTAAGTTTATGAAGTATGAAATTTGATAGTCTCGGTAAAATGTCTCATACTGAGATGCTAGAGGAATTCGAACCAAGTTATACTTAATAGAGAGGTTTAAAATTTAAGTATATCTTGTTTTGGTTTTTAATAGTACCACTGATAGGGACGGTTCACATAAAATACTTAATTCCGTCTGTACAAATCTAATGTATATTTTTTTAAATTCACGTAATGATGATACTGATTAGACCGTTGCTGTCTAGCTGAAAATAAGTACTAAATGCATACTTACCTAAATGGTACCCTTAACGTTTATATTCCTCACCATGACACCTACAGAATGCAGTACACTGTGTAGGGCAACCTTCGAACGCTCTGGATTGAACATTTGACTGAGACTATAATTCTCCTTAACAGCTGGGCCTAAGGACATTGTTTAAGGTCTTTGCTAAACTATCTTGCTTAACATCATTTAGAGGGTTAATAATGAAAAAAAATACTGTTGGTCAATCTTGTTCGTGTCATAACGATAAATCCTTAATTAAGAAATTTTGTGGTAAAATACTGTTTTTCATTTATATTAGGTGTACTAGTTAAATTAAGTTTATGAAGTATGAAATTTGATAGTCTAGGTAAATTGTCTCATACTGAGATGCTAGAGGAAATCGAACCAAGTTATACTTAATAGGGAGGTTTAAAATTTAAGTATATCTTGTTTTGCTTTTTAATAGTACCTCTGATAGGGACCGTTCACAAAAAATACTTAATTCCGTCTGTAAAAATCTAAAGTATATTTTTTTAATTTCACATAATAATGATACTGATTAGACCGTTGCTGTCTACCTGAAAATAAGTACTCAATGCATACTTACCTAAATGGTACCCTTAACATTTATACTCCTCACCATGTCACTTACAGAATGCAGTACACTGTGTAGGGCAACATTCTAACGCTCTGGATAAAACATTTGACTGAGACTATAATTCACCTAACTTCTGGCTCTAAAATACTTTGCTTAAGGTCTTTGTTGAACCCTCTTGCTTAACATCATTTAAAGGGTTAATTGCTTAAGGTCTTTGCTTAACATCATTTAGAGGGTTAATAATAAAAAAAAAATACTGTTGGTCAATCTTGTTCGTGTCATAATGACAAATCCTCAAATAAGGAATTTTGTGGTAAAATACTGTTTTTCATTTATATTAGGTGTACTAGTTAAATTAAGTTTATGAAGTATGAAATTTGATAGTCTCGGTAAATTGTCTCATTCTGAGTTGCAAGAGGAAATCGAACCAAGTTATACTTAATAGGGAGGTTTAAAATTTAAGTATATCTTGTTTTGGTTTTTAATAGTACCTCTGATAGGGACCGTTCATATAAATACTTAATTCTATCTGTAAAAATCTAAAGTATATTTATTTAAATTCACATAATAATGATATTGATTAGACCGTTGCTGTCTAGCTGAAAATAAGTACTCAATGCATACTTACCTAGATGGTACCCTTAACGTTTATACTCCTCACCATGACACTTACAGAATGCAGTACACTGTGTAGGGCCACCTTCTAAAGCTCTGGATAGACCTTTTGACTGAGACTACAATTCTCCTAACAGCTGGCTCTAAAGTACATTGTTTAAGGTCTTTGCTAAACTATCTTGCTTAACATCATTTAGAGGGTTAATAATGAAAAAATAATACTGTTGGTCAATCTTGTTCGTGTCGTAATGATAAATCCTTTAATGAGAATTTTCGTGGTAAAATATTGTTTTTCATTTATATTAGGTGTACTAGTTAAATTAAGATTATGAAGTATGAAATTTGATACTCTCGGTAATTTGTCTCATTCTGAGTTGCTAGAGGAAATCCAACCAAGTTATACTTAATAGGGAGGTTTAAAATTTAAGTATATCTTGTTCTGGTTTTTAATAGTACCTCTGATAGGGAGCGTTCATATAAATACTTAATTCCGTCTGTAAAAATCTAAAGTATATATTTTTTAATTCACGTAATGATAAACTGATTAGACCGGTGCTGTCTAGCTGAAAATAAGTACTCAATGCATACTTACCTAAATGGTACCCTAACGTTTATACTCCTCACCATGACACCTACAGAATGCAGTACACTGTGTAGGGCAACCTTCTAACGCTCTGGATAGAACTTTTGACTGAGACTATAATTCTACTAACAGCTGGCTCTAAAGTACATTGTTTAAGGTCTTTGCTAAACTATCTTGCTTAACATCATTTAGAGGGTTAATAATGAAAAAAAATATACTGTTGGTCAATCTTGTTCGTGTCATAACGATAAATCCTTAATTAAGAAATTTTGTGGTAAAATACTGTTTTTCATTTATATTAGGTGTACTAGTTAAATTAAGTTTATGAAGTATGAAATTTGATAGTCTCGGTAAATTGTCTCATACTGAGACGCTAGAGGAAATCGAACCAAGTTATACTTAATAGGGAGGTTTAAAATTTAAGTATATCTTGTTCTGGTTTTTAATAGTACCTCTGATAGGGAGCGTTCATATAAATACTTAATTCCGTCTGTAAAAATCTAAAGTATATATTTTTTAATTCACGTAATGATAAACTGATTAGACCGGTGCTGTCTAGCTGAAAATAAGTACTCAATGCATACTTACCTAAATGGTACCCTAACGTTTATACTCCTCACCATGACACTTACAGAATGTAGTACACTGTGTAGGGTAACCTTCTAACGCTCTAGATAGAACATTTGACTAAGACTATAATTCATCTAACTGCTGGCTCTAAAATACATTGTTTAAGGTCTTTGCTAAACTATCTTGCTTAACATCATTTAGAGGGTTAATAATGAAAAAAAATACTGTTGGTCAATCTTGTTCGTGTCATAACGATAAATCCTTAATTAATAAATTTTGTAGTAAAATACTGTTTTTCATTTATATTAGGTGTACTAGTTAAATTAAGTTTATGAAGTATGAAATTTGATAGTCTCGGTAAATTGTCTCATACTGAGATGCTAGAGGAAATCGAACCAAGTTATACTTAATAGGGAGGTTTAAAATTTAAGTATATCTTGTTTTGGTTTTTAATAGTACCTCTGATAGGGACCGTTCACAAAAAATACTTAATTCCGTCTGTAAAAATCTAAAGTATATTTTTTTTATTTCACATAATGATGATACTGATTAGACCGTTGCTGTCTACCTGAAAATAAGTACTCAATGCATACTTACCTAAATGGTACCCTTAACATTTATACTCCTCACCATGTCACTTACAGAATGCAGTACACTGTGTAGGGCAACATTCTAACCCTCTGGATAGAACATTTGACTGAGACTATAATTCACCTAACTTCTGGCTCTAAAATACTTTGCTTAAGGTCTTTGCTGAACCCTCTTGCTTAAGATCATTTAAAGGGTTAATAATGAAAAAATAATACTGTTGGTCAATCTAGTTCGTGTCATAATGATAAATCCTTTAATGAGAATTTTCTTGGTAAAATATTGTTTTTCACTTATATTAGGTGTACTAGTTAAATTAAGATTATGAAGTATGAAATTTGATACTCTCGGTAATTTGTCTCATTCTGAGTTGCTAGAGGAAATCGAACCAAGTTATACTTAATAGGGAGGTTTAAAATTTAAGTATATCTTGTTTTGGTTTTTAATAGTACCTCTGATAGGGACCATTCACAAAAAATACTTAATTCCGTCTGTAAAAATCTAAAGTATATATTTTTTAATTCACGTAATGATGATACTAATTAGACCGGAGCTGTCTAGCTGAAAATAAGTACTTAATGCATACTTACCTAAATGGTACCCTTAACGTTTATATTCCTCACCATGACACCTACAGAATGCAGTACACTGTGTAGGGCAACCTTCTAACGCTCTGGTTAGAACTTTTGACTGAGACTATAATTCTACTAACTGCTGGCTCTAAAATACATTGTTTAAGGTCTTTGCTAAACTATCTTGCTTAACATCATTTAGAGGGTTAATAATGAAAAAAAATACTGTTGGTCAATCTTGTTCGTGTCATAACGATAAATCCTTAATTAAGAAATTTTGTGGTAAAATACTGTTTTTCATTTATATTAGGTGTACTAGTTAAATTAAGATTATGAAGTATGAAATTTGATACTCTCGGTAATTTGTCTCATTCTGAGTTGCTAGAGGAAATCGAACCAAGTTATACTTAATAGGGAGGTTTAAAATTTAAGTATATCTTGTTTTGGTTTTTAATAGTACCTCTGATAGGGACCGTTCATATAAATACATAATTCCGTCTGTAAAAATCTAAAGTATATATTTTTTAATTCACGTAATGATAAACTGATTAGACCGGAGCTGTCTAGCTGAAAATAAGTACTTAATGCATACTTACCTAAATGGTACCCTTAACGTTTATATTCCTAACCATGACACCTACAGAATGCAGTACACTGTGTAGGGCAACCTTCTAATGCTCTGGATAGAACTTTTGACTGAGACTATAATTCTACTAACAGCTGGCTCTAAAGTACATTGTTTAAGGTCTTTGCTAAACTATCTTGCTTAACATCATTTAGAGGGTTAATAATGAAAAAATAATACTGTTGGTCTATCTTGTTCGTGTCGTAATGATAAATCCTTATATAAGAATTTTCGTGGTAAAATATTGTTTTTCATTTATATTAGGTGTACTAGTTAAATTAAGTTTATGAAGTATGAAATTTGATAGTCTCGGTAAATTGTCTCATTCTGAGTTGCTAGAGGAAATCGAACCAAGTTATACTTAATAGGGAGGTTTAAAATTTAAGTATATCTTGTTTTGGTTTTTATTAGTACCTCTGATAGGGACCGTTCACATAAAATATTTAATTCCGTCTGTAAAATTCTAAAGTATATTTTTTTTTTAAATGACCTAATGATGAAACTGATTAGACCGGTGCTGTCTACCTGAAAATAAGTACTCAATGCATACTTACCTAGATGGTACACTTAACGTTTATATTCCTCACCATGACACCTACAGAATGCAGTACACTGTGTAGGGCAACCTTCTAACGCTCTGGTTAGAAATTTTGACTGAGACTATAATTCTGCTAACAGCTGGCTCTAAAGTACATTGTTTAAGGTCTTTGCTAAACTATCTTGCTTAACATCATTTAGAGGGTTAATAATGAAAAAATAATACTGTTGGTCTATCTTGTTCGTGTCGTAATGATAAATCCTTATATAAGAATTTTCGTGGTAAAATATTGTTTTTCATTTATATTAGGTGTACTAGTTAAATTAAGTTTATGAAGTATGAAATTTGATAGTCTCGGTAAATTGTCTCATTCTGAGTTGCTAGAGGAAATCGAACCAAGTTATACTTAATAGGGAGGTTTAAAATTTAAGTATATCTTGTTTTGGTTTTTATTAGTACCTCTGATAGGGACCGTTCACATAAAATATTTAATTCCGTCTGTAAAATTCTAAAGTATATTTTTTTTTTAAATGACCTAATGATGAAACTGATTAGACCGGTGCTGTCTACCTGAAAATAAGTACTCAATGCATACTTACCTAGATGGTACACTTAACGTTTATACTCCTCACCATGACACTTACAGAATGCAGTACACTGTGTAGGGCAACCTTCTAACGCTCTGGTTAGAAATTTTGACTGAGACTATAATTCTGCTAACAGCTGGCCCTAAAGTACATTGTTTAAGGTCTTTGCTAAACTATCTTGCTTAACATCATTTAGAGGGTTAATAATGAAAAAATAATACTGTTGGTCAATCTTGTTCGTGTCGTAATGATAAATCCTTTAATGAGAATTTTCGTGGTAAAATATTGTTTTTCATTTATATTAGGTGTACTAGTTAAATTAAGTTTATGAAGTATGAAATTTGATACTCTCGGTAATTTGTCTCATTCTGAGTTGCTAGAGGAAATCGAACCAAGTTATACTTAATAGGGAGGTTTAAACTTTAAGTATATCTTGTTTTGGTTTTTAATAGTACCTCTGATAGGGACCGTTCATATAAATACTTAATTCCGTCTGTAAAAATCTAAAGTATATATATTTTAATTCACGTAATGATAAACTGATTAGACCGGAGCTGTCTAGCTGAAAATAAGTACTTAATGCATACTTACCTAAATGGTACCCTTAACGTTTATATTCCTCACCATGACACCTACAGAATGCAGTACACTGTGTAGGGCAACCTTCTAACGCTCTGGTTAGAAATTTTGACTGAGACTATAATTCTGCTAACAGCTGGCCCTAAAGTACATTGTTTAAGGTCTTTGCTAAACTATCTTGCTTAACATCATTTAGAGGGTTAATAATGAAAAAAAATATACTGTTGGTTAATCTTGTTCGTGTCATAACGATAAATCCTTAATTAAGAAATTTTGTGGTAAAATACTGTTTTTCATTTATATTAGGTGTACTAGTTTAATTAAGTTTATGAAGTATGAAATTTGATAGTCTCGGTAAATTGTCTCATTCTGAGTTGCAAGAGGAAATCGAACCAAGTTATACTTAATAGGGAGGTTTAAAATTTAAGTATATCTTGTTTTGGTTTTTAATAGTACCTCTGATAGGGACCGTTCATATAAATACTTAATTCTATCTGTAAAAATCTAAAGTATATTTTTTTAATTTCACATAATGATGATACTGATTAGACCGTTGCTGTCTACCTGAAAATAAGTACTCAATGCATACTTACCTAAATGGTACCCTTAACATTTATACTCCTCACCATGTCACTTACAGAATGCAGTACACTGTGTAGGGCAACATTCTAACGCTCTGGATAGAACATTTGACTGAGACTATAATTCACCTAACTTCTGGCTCTAAAATACTTTGCTTAAGGTCTTTGCTGAACCCTCTTGCTTAAGATCATTTAAAGGGTTAATAATGAAAAAATAATACTGTTGGTCAATCTAGTTCGTGTCATAATGATAAATCCTTTAATGAGAATTTTCTTGGTAAAATATTGTTTTTCACTTATATTAGGTGTACTAGTTAAATTAAGATTATGAAGTATGAAATTTGATACTCTCGGTAATTTGTCTCATTCTGAGTTGCTAGAGGAAATCGAACCAAGTTATACTTAATAGGGAGGTTTAAAATTTAAGTATATCTTGTTTTGGTTTTTAATAGTACCTCTGATAGGGACCATTCACAAAAAATACTTAATTCCGTCTGTAAAAATCTAAAGTATATATTTTTTAATTCACGTAATGATGATACTAATTAGACCGGAGCTGTCTAGCTGAAAATAAGTACTTAATGCATACTTACCTAAATGGTACCCTTAACGTTTATATTCCTCACCATGACACCTACAGAATGCAGTACACTGTGTAGGGCAACCTTCTAACGCTCTGGTTAGAACTTTTGACTGAGACTATAATTCTACTAACTGCTGGCTCTAAAATACATTGTTTAAGGTCTTTGCTAAACTATCTTGCTTAACATCATTTAGAGGGTTAATAATGAAAAAAAATACTGTTGGTCAATCTTGTTCGTGTCATAACGATAAATCCTTAATTAAGAAATTTTGTGGTAAAATACTGTTTTTCATTTATATTAGGTGTACTAGTTAAATTAAGATTATGAAGTATGAAATTTGATACTCTCGGTAATTTGTCTCATTCTGAGTTGCTAGAGGAAATCGAACCAAGTTATACTTAATAGGGAGGTTTAAAATTTAAGTATATCTTGTTTTGGTTTTTAATAGTACCTCTGATAGGGACCGTTCATATAAATACATAATTCCGTCTGTAAAAATCTAAAGTATATATTTTTTAATTCACGTAATGATAAACTGATTAGACCGGAGCTGTCTAGCTGAAAATAAGTACTTAATGCATACTTACCTAAATGGTACCCTTAACGTTTATATTCCTAACCATGACACCTACAGAATGCAGTACACTGTGTAGGGCAACCTTCTAATGCTCTGGATAGAACTTTTGACTGAGACTATAATTCTACTAACAGCTGGCTCTAAAGTACATTGTTTAAGGTCTTTGCTAAACTATCTTGCTTAACATCATTTAGAGGGTTAATAATGAAAAAATAATACTGTTGGTCTATCTTGTTCGTGTCGTAATGATAAATCCTTATATAAGAATTTTCGTGGTAAAATATTGTTTTTCATTTATATTAGGTGTACTAGTTAAATTAAGTTTATGAAGTATGAAATTTGATAGTCTCGGTAAATTGTCTCATTCTGAGTTGCTAGAGGAAATCGAACCAAGTTATACTTAATAGGGAGGTTTAAAATTTAAGTATATCTTGTTTTGGTTTTTATTAGTACCTCTGATAGGGACCGTTCACATAAAATATTTAATTCCGTCTGTAAAATTCTAAAGTATATTTTTTTTTTAAATGACCTAATGATGAAACTGATTAGACCGGTGCTGTCTACCTGAAAATAAGTACTCAATGCATACTTACCTAGATGGTACACTTAACGTTTATATTCCTCACCATGACACCTACAGAATGCAGTACACTGTGTAGGGCAACCTTCTAACGCTCTGGTTAGAAATTTTGACTGAGACTATAATTCTGCTAACAGCTGGCTCTAAAGTACATTGTTTAAGGTCTTTGCTAAACTATCTTGCTTAACATCATTTAGAGGGTTAATAATGAAAAAATAATACTGTTGGTCTATCTTGTTCGTGTCGTAATGATAAATCCTTATATAAGAATTTTCGTGGTAAAATATTGTTTTTCATTTATATTAGGTGTACTAGTTAAATTAAGTTTATGAAGTATGAAATTTGATAGTCTCGGTAAATTGTCTCATTCTGAGTTGCTAGAGGAAATCGAACCAAGTTATACTTAATAGGGAGGTTTAAAATTTAAGTATATCTTGTTTTGGTTTTTATTAGTACCTCTGATAGGGACCGTTCACATAAAATATTTAATTCCGTCTGTAAAATTCTAAAGTATATTTTTTTTTTAAATGACCTAATGATGAAACTGATTAGACCGGTGCTGTCTACCTGAAAATAAGTACTCAATGCATACTTACCTAGATGGTACACTTAACGTTTATACTCCTCACCATGACACTTACAGAATGCAGTACACTGTGTAGGGCAACCTTCTAACGCTCTGGTTAGAAATTTTGACTGAGACTATAATTCTGCTAACAGCTGGCCCTAAAGTACATTGTTTAAGGTCTTTGCTAAACTATCTTGCTTAACATCATTTAGAGGGTTAATAATGAAAAAAAATATACTGTTGGTTAATCTTGTTCGTGTCATAACGATAAATCCTTAATTAAGAAATTTTGTGGTAAAATACTGTTTTTCATTTATATTAGGTGTACTAGTTTAATTAAGTTTATGAAGTATGAAATTTGATAGTCTCGGTAAATTGTTTCATACTGAGATGCTAGAGGAAATCGAACCAAGTTATACTTAATAGGGAGGTTTAAAATTTAAGTATATCTTGTTCTGGTTTTTAATAGTACCTCTGAAAGGGACGGTTCACATAAAATACTTAATTCCGTCTGTACAAATCTAATGTATATTTTTTTAAATTCACGTAATGATGATAAACTGATTAGACCGGAGCTGTCTAGCTGAAAATAAGTACTTAATGCATACATACCTAAATGGTACCTTTAACGTTTATATTCCTCACCATGACACCTACAGAATGCAGTACTCTGTGTAGGGCAACCTTCTAACGCTCTGGATAGAACTTTTGACTGAGACTATAATTCTACTAACAGCTGGCTCTAAAGTACATTGTTTAAGGTCTTTGCTAAACTATCTTGCTTAACATCATTTAGAGGGTTAATAATGAAAAAATAATACTGTTGGTCTATCTTGTTCGTGTCGTAATGATAAATCCTTAAATAAGAATTTTCGTGGTAAAATATTGTTTTTCATTTATATTAGGTGTACTAGTTAAATTAAGTTTATGAAGTATGAAATTTGATAGTCTCGGTAAATTGTCTCATTCTGAGTTGCTAGAGGAAATCGAACCAAGTTATACTTAATAGGGAGGTTTAAAATTTAAGTATATCTTGTTTTGGTTTTTATTAGTACCTCTGATAGGGACTGTTCACATAAAATATTTAATTCCGTCTGTAAAATTCTAAAGTATATTTTTTTTTTAAATGACCTAATGATGAAACTGATTAGACCGGTGCTGTCTACCTGAAAATAAGTACTCAATGCATACTTACCTAGATGGTACACTTAACGTTTATACTCCTCACCATGACACTTACAGAAAGCAGTACACTGTGTAGGGCCACCTTCTATTGCTCTGGATAGAACTTTTGACTGAGACTATAATTCTCCTAACAGCTGGCTCTAAAGTACATTGTTTAAGGTCTTTGCTAAACTATCTTGCTTAACATCATTTAGAGGGTTAATAATGAAAAAATAATACTGTTGGTCAATCTTGTTCGTGTCGTAATGATAAATCCTTTAATGAGAATTTTCGTGGTAAAATATTGTTTTTCATTTATATTAGGTGTACTAGTTAAATTAAGTTTATGAAGTATGAAATTTGATACTCTCGGTAATTTGTCTCATTCTGAGTTGCTAGAGGAAATCGAACCAAGTTATACTTAATAGGGAGGTTTAAACTTTAAGTATATCTTGTTTTGGTTTTTAATAGTACCTCTGATAGGGACCGTTCATATAAATACTTAATTCCGTCTGTAAAAATCTAAAGTATATATATTTTAATTCACGTAATGATAAACTGATTAGACCGGAGCTGTCTGGCTGAAAATAAGTACTTAATGCATACTTACCTAAATGGTACCCTTAACGTTTATATTCCTCACCATGACACCTACAGAATGCAGTACACTGTGTAGGGCAACCTTCTAACGCTCTGGTTAGAAATTTTGACTGAGACTATAATTCTGCTAACAGCTGGCCCTAAAGTACATTGTTTAAGGTCTTTGCTAAACTATCTTGCTTAACATCATTTAGAGGGTTAATAATGAAAAAAAATATACTGTTGGTTAATCTTGTTCGTGTCATAACGATAAATCCTTAATTAAGAAATTTTGTGGTAAAATACTGTTTTTCATTTATATTAGGTGTACTAGTTTAATTAAGTTTATGAAGTATGAAATTTGATAGTCTCGGTAAATTGTCTCATTCTGAGTTGCTAGAGGAAATCGAACCAAGTTATACTTAATAGGGAGGTTTAAAATTTAAGTATATCTTGTTTTGGTTTTTATTAGTACCTCTGATAGGGACCGTTCACATAAAATATTTAATTCCGTCTGTAAAATTCTAAAGTATATTTTTTTTTTAAATGACCTAATGATGAAACTGATTAGACCGGTGCTGTCTACCTGAAAATAAGTACTCAATGCATACTTACCTAGATGGTACACTTAACGTTTATACTCCTCACCATGACACTTACAGAATGCAGTACACTGTGTAGGGCTACCTTCTATTGCTCTGGATAGAACTTTTGACTGAGACTATAATTCTCATAACAGCTGGCTCTAAAGTACATTGTTTAAGGTCTTGGCTAAACTATCTTGCTTAACATCATTTAGAGGGTTAATAATGAAAAAAAAATACTGTTGGTCAATCTTGTTCGTGTCATAACGATAAATCCTTAATTAAGAAATTTTGTGGTAAAATACTGTTTTTCATTTATATTAGGTGTACTAGTTAAATTAAGATTATGAAGTATGAAATTTGATACTCTCGGTAATTTGTCTCATTCTGAGTTGCTAGAGGAAATCGAACCAAGTTATACTTAATAGGGAGGTTTAAAATTTAAGTATATCTTGTTTTGGTTTTTAATAGTACCTCTGATAGGGACCGTTCATATAAATACATAATTCCGTCTGTAAAAATCTAAAGTATATATTTTTTAATTCACGTAATGATAAACTGATTAGACCGGAGCTGTCTAGCTGAAAATAAGTACTTAATGCATACTTACCTAAATGGTACCCTTAACGTTTATATTCCTAACCATGACACCTACAGAATGCAGTACACTGTGTAGGGCAACCTTCTAATGCTCTGGATAGAACTTTTGACTGAGACTATAATTCTACTAACAGCTGGCTCTAAAGTACATTGTTTAAGGTCTTTGCTAAACTATCTTGCTTAACATCATTTAGAGGGTTAATAATGAAAAAATAATACTGTTGGTCTATCTTGTTCGTGTCGTAATGATAAATCCTTATATAAGAATTTTCGTGGTAAAATATTGTTTTTCATTTATATTAGGTGTACTAGTTAAATTAAGTTTATGAAGTATGAAATTTGATAGTCTCGGTAAATTGTCTCATTCTGAGTTGCTAGAGGAAATCGAACCAAGTTATACTTAATAGGGAGGTTTAAAATTTAAGTATATCTTGTTTTGGTTTTTATTAGTACCTCTGATAGGGACCGTTCACATAAAATATTTAATTCCGTCTGTAAAATTCTAAAGTATATTTTTTTTTTAAATGACCTAATGATGAAACTGATTAGACCGGTGCTGTCTACCTGAAAATAAGTACTCAATGCATACTTACCTAGATGGTACACTTAACGTTTATACTCCTCACCATGACACTTACAGAATGCAGTACACTGTGTAGGGCAACCTTCTAACGCTCTGGATAGAACTTTTGACTGAGACTATAATTCTACTAACAGCTGGCTCTAAAGTACATTGTTTAAGGTCTTTGCTAAACTATCTTGCTTAACATCATTTAGAGGGTTAATAATGAAAAAAAATATACTGTTGGTTAATCTTGTTCGTGTCATAACGATAAATCCTTAATTAAGAAATTTTGTGGTAAAATACTGTTTTTCATTTATATTAGGTGTACTAGTTTAATTAAGTTTATGAAGTATGAAATTTGATAGTCTCGGTAAATTGTCTCATTCTGAGTTGCTAGAGGAAATCGAACCAAGTTATACTTAATAGGGAGGTTTAAAATTTAAGTATATCTTGTTTTGGTTTTTATTAGTACCTCTGATAGGGACCGTTCACATAAAATATTTAATTCCGTCTGTAAAATTCTAAAGTATATTTTTTTTTTAAATGACCTAATGATGAAACTGATTAGACCGGTGCTGTCTACCTGAAAATAAGTACTCAATGCATACTTACCTAGATGGTACACTTAACGTTTATACTCCTCACCATGACACTTACAGAATGCAGTACACTGTGTAGGGCTACCTTCTATTGCTCTGGATAGAACTTTTGACTGAGACTATAATTCTCCTAACAGCTGGCTCTAAAGTACATTGTTTAAGGTCTTGGCTAAACTATCTTGCTTAACATCATTTAGAGGGTTAATAATGAAAAAAAAATACTGTTGGTCAATCTTGTTCGTGTCATAACGATAAATCCTTAATTAAGAAATTTTGTGGTAAAATACTGTTTTTCATTTATATTAGGTGTACTAGTTAAATTAAGATTATGAAGTATGAAATTTGATACTCTCGGTAATTTGTCTCATTCTGAGTTGCTAGAGGAAATCGAACCAAGTTATACTTAATAGGGAGGTTTAAAATTTAAGTATATCTTGTTTTGGTTTTTAATAGTACCTCTGATAGGGACCGTTCATATAAATACATAATTCCGTCTGTAAAAATCTAAAGTATATATTTTTTAATTCACGTAATGATAAACTGATTAGACCGGAGCTGTCTAGCTGAAAATAAGTACTTAATGCATACTTACCTAAATGGTACCCTTAACGTTTATATTCCTAACCATGACACCTACAGAATGCAGTACACTGTGTAGGGCAACCTTCTAATGCTCTGGATAGAACTTTTGACTGAGACTATAATTCTACTAACAGCTGGCTCTAAAGTACATTGTTTAAGGTCTTTGCTAAACTATCTTGCTTAACATCATTTAGAGGGTTAATAATGAAAAAATAATACTGTTGGTCTATCTTGTTCGTGTCGTAATGATAAATCCTTATATAAGAATTTTCGTGGTAAAATATTGTTTTTCATTTATATTAGGTGTACTAGTTAAATTAAGTTTATGAAGTATGAAATTTGATAGTCTCGGTAAATTGTCTCATTCTGAGTTGCTAGAGGAAATCGAACCAAGTTATACTTAATAGGGAGGTTTAAAATTTAAGTATATCTTGTTTTGGTTTTTATTAGTACCTCTGATAGGGACCGTTCACATAAAATATTTAATTCCGTCTGTAAAATTCTAAAGTATATTTTTTTTTTAAATGACCTAATGATGAAACTGATTAGACCGGTGCTGTCTACCTGAAAATAAGTACTCAATGCATACTTACCTAGATGGTACACTTAACGTTTATACTCCTCACCATGACACTTACAGAATGCAGTACACTGTGTAGGGCCACCTTCTAACGCTCTGGATAGAACTTTTGACTGAGACTATAATTCTCCTAACAGCTGGCTCTAAAGTACATTGTTTAAGGTCTTTGCTAAACTATCTTGCTTAACATCATTTAGAGGGTTAATAATGAAAAAATAATACTGTTGGTCAATCTTGTTCGTGTCGTAATGATAAATCCTTTAATGAGAATTTTCGTGGTAAAATATTGTTTTTCATTTATATTAGGTGTACTAGTTAAATTAAGTTTATGAAGTATGAAATTTGATACTCTCGGTAATTTGTCTCATTCTGAGTTGCTAGAGGAAATCGAACCAAGTTATACTTAATAGGGAGGTTTAAACTTTAAGTATATCTTGTTTTGGTTTTTAATAGTACCTCTGATAGGGACCGTTCATATAAATACTTAATTCCGTCTGTAAAAATCTAAAGTATATATATTTTAATTCACGTAATGATAAACAGATTAGACCGGAGCTGTCTAGCTGAAAATAAGTACTTAATGCATACTTACCTAAATGGTACCCTTAACGTTTATATTCCTCACCATGACACCTACAGAATGCAGTACACTGTGTAGGGCAACCTTCTAACGCTCTGGATAGAACTTTTGACTGAGACTATAATTCTACTAACAGCTGGCTCTAAAGTACATTGTTTAAGGTCTTTGCTAAACTATCTTGCTTAACATCATTTAGAGGGTTAATAATGAAAAAAATAATACTGTTGGTCAATCTTGTTCGTGTCGTAATGATAAATCCTTAAATAAGAATTTTCGTGGTAAAATATTGTTTTTCATTTATATTAGGTGTACTAGTTTAATTAAGTTTATGAAGTATGAAATTTGATAGTCTCGGTAAATTGTCTCATTCTGAGTTGCTAGAGGAAATCGAACCAAGTTATACTTAATAGGGAGGTTTAAAATTTAAGTATATCTTGTTTTGGTTTTTAATAGTACCTCTGATAGGGACCGTTCATATAAATACATAATTCCGTCTGTAAAAATCTAAAGTATATATTTTTTAATTCACGTAATGATAAACTGATTAGACCGGAGCTGTCTAGCTGAAAATAAGTACTTAATGCATACATACCTAAATGGTACCTTTAACGTTTATATTCCTCACCATGACACCTACAGAATGCAGTACACTGTGTAGGGCAACCTTCTAACGCTCTGGATAGAACTTTTGACTGAGACTATAATTCTACTAACAGCTGGCTCTAAAGTACATTGTTTAAGGTCTTTGCTAAACTATCTTGCTTAACATCATTTAGAGGGTTAATAATGAAAAAATAATACTGTTGGTCAATCTTGTTCGTGTCGTAATGATAAATCCTTAAATAAGAATTTTCGTGGTAAAATATTGTTTTTCATTTATATTAGGTGTACTAGTTAAATTAAGTTTATGAAGTATGAAATTTGATAGTCTCGGTAAATTGTCTCATTCTGAGTTGCTAGAGGAAATCGAACCAAGTTATACTTAATAGGGAGGTTTAAAATTTAAGTATATCTTGTTTTGGTTTTTAATAGTACCTCTGATAGGGACCGTTCATATAAATACTTAATTCCGTCTGTAATAATCTAAAGTATATATTTTTTAATTCACGTAATGATAAACTGATTAGACCGGAGCTGTCTAGCTGAAAATAAGTACTTAATGCATACATACCTAAATGGTACCTTTAACGTTTATATTCCTCACCATGACACCTACAGAATGCAGTACACTGTGTAGGGCAACCTTCTAACGCTCTGGATAGAACTTTTGACTGAGACTATAATTCTACTAACAGCTGGCTCTAAAGTACATTGTTTAAGGTCTTTGCTAAACTATCTTGCTTAACATCATTTAGAGGGTTAATAATGAAAAAATAATACTGTTGGTCAATCTTGTTCGTGTCGTAATGATAAATCCTTAAATAAGAATTTTCGTGGTAAAATATTGTTTTTCATTTATATTAGGTGTACTAGTTAAATTAAGTTTATGAAGTATGAAATTTGATAGTCTCGGTAAATTGTCTCATTCTGAGTTGCTAGAGGAAATCGAACCAAGTTATACTTAATAGGGAGGTTTAAAATTTAAGTATATCTTGTTTTGGTTTTTAATAGTACCTCTGATAGGGACCGTTCATATAAATACTTAATTCCGTCTGTAATAATCTAAAGTAAATATTTTTTAATTCACGTAATGATAAACTGATTAGACCGGAGCTGTCTAGCTGAAAATAAGTGCTTAATGCATACATACCTAAATGGTACCTTTAACGTTTATATTCCTCACCATGACACCTACAGAATGCAGTACACTGTGTAGGGCAACCTTCTAACGCTCTGGTTAGAAATTTTGACTGAGACTATAATTCTGCTAACAGCTGGCTCTAAAGTACATTGTTTAAGGTCTTTGCTAAACTATCTTGCTTAACATCATTTAGAGGGTTAATAATGAAAAAAAATATACTGTTGGTCAATCTTGTTCGTGTCATAACGATAAATCCTTAATTAAGAAATTTTGTGGTAAAATACTGTTTTTCATTTATATTAGGTGTACTAGTTTAATTAAGTTTATGAAGTATGAAATTTGATAGTCTCGGTAAATTGTTTCATACTGAGATGCTAGAGGAAATCGAACCAAGTTATACTTAATAGGGAGGTTTAAAATTTAAGTATATCTTGTTCTGGTTTTTAATAGTACCTCTGATAGGGACCGTTCATATAAATACTTAATTCCGTCTGTAATAATCTAAAGTATATATTTTTTAATTCACGTAATGATAAACTGATTAGACCGGAGCTGTCTAGCTGAAAATAAGTACTTAATGCATACTTACCTAAATGGTACCTTTAACGTTTATATTCCTCACCATGACACCTACAGAATGCAGTACACTGTGTAGGGCAACCTTCTAACGCTCTGGTTAGAAATTTTGACTGAGACTATAATTCTGCTAACAGCTGGCCCTAAAGTACATTGTTTAAGGTCTTTGCTAAACTATCTTGCTTAACATCATTTAGAGGGTTAATAATGAAAAAAAATATACTGTTGGTTAATCTTGTTCGTGTCATAACGATAAATCCTTAATTAAGAAATTTTGTGGTAAAATACTGTTTTTCATTTATATTAGGTGTACTAGTTTAATTAAGTTTATGAAGTATGAAATTTGATAGTCTCGGTAAATTGTTTCATACTGAGATGCTAGAGGAAATCGAACCAAGTTATACTTAATAGGAAGGTTTAAAATTTAAGTATATCTTGTTCTGGTTTTTAATAGTACCTCTGAAAGGGACGGTTCACATAAAATACTTAATTCCGTCTGTACAAATCTAATGTATATTTTTTTAAATTCACGTAATGATGATAAACTGATTAGACCGGAGCTGTCTAGCTGAAAATAAGTACTTAATGCATACTTATCCAAATGGTACCTTTAACGTTTATATTCCTCACCATGACACCTACAGAATGCAGTACTCTGTGTAGGGCAACCTTCTAACGCTCTGGATAGAACTTTTGACTGAGACTATAATTCTACTAACAGCTGGCTCTAAAGTACATTGTTTAAGGTCTTTGCTAAACTATCTTGCTTAACATCATTTAGAGGGTTAATAATGAAAAAATAATACTGTTGGTCTATCTTGTTCGTGTCGTAATGATAAATCCTTAAATAAGAATTTTCGTGGTAAAATATTGTTTTTCATTTATATTAGGTGTACTAGTTAAATTAAGTTTATGAAGTATGAAATTTGATAGTCTCGGTAAATTGTCTCATTCTGAGTTGCTAGAGGAAATCGAACCAAGTTATACTTAATAGGGAGGTTTAAAATTTAAGTATATCTTGTTTTGGTTTTTATTAGTACCTCTGATAGGGACCGTTCACATAAAATATTTAATTCCGTCTGTAAAATTCTAAAGTATATTTTTTTTTTAAATGACCTAATGATGAAACTGATTAGACCGGTGCTGTCTACCTGAAAATAAGTACTCAATGCATACTTACCTAGATGGTACACTTAACGTTTATACTCCTCACCATGACACTTACAGAAAGCAGTACACTGTGTAGGGCCACCTTCTATTGCTCTGGATAGAACTTTTGACTGAGACTATAATTCTCCTAACAGCTGGCTCTAAAGTACATTGTTTAAGGTCTTTGCTAAACTATCTTGCTTAACATCATTTAGAGGGTTAATAATGAAAAAATAATACTGTTGGTCAATCTTGTTCGTGTCGTAATGATAAATCCTTTAATGAGAATTTTCGTGGTAAAATATTGTTTTTCATTTATATTAGGTGTACTAGTTAAATTAAGTTTATGAAGTATGAAATTTGATACTCTCGGTAATTTGTCTCATTCTGAGTTGCTAGAGGAAATCGAACCAAGTTATACTTAATAGGGAGGTTTAAACTTTAAGTATATCTTGTTTTGGTTTTTAATAGTACCTCTGATAGGGACCGTTCATATAAATACTTAATTCCGTCTGTAAAAATCTAAAGTATATATATTTTAATTCACGTAATGATAAACAGATTAGACCGGAGCTGTCTAGCTGAAAATAAGTACTTAATGCATACTTACCTAAATGGTACCCTTAACGTTTATATTCCTCACCATGACACCTACAGAATGCAGTACACTGTGTAGGGCAACCTTCTAACGCTCTGGATAGAACTTTTGACTGAGACTATAATTCTACTAACAGCTGGCTCTAAAGTACATTGTTTAAGGTCTTTGCTAAACTATCTTGCTTAACATCATTTAGAGGGTTAATAATGAAAAAAATAATACTGTTGGTCAATCTTGTTCGTGTCGTAATGATAAATCCTTAAATAAGAATTTTCGTGGTAAAATATTGTTTTTCATTTATATTAGGTGTACTAGTTTAATTAAGTTTATGAAGTATGAAATTTGATAGTCTCGGTAAATTGTCTCATTCTGAGTTGCTAGAGGAAATCGAACCAAGTTATACTTAATAGGGAGGTTTAAAATTTAAGTATATCTTGTTTTGGTTTTTAATAGTACCTCTGATAGGGACCGTTCATATAAATACATAATTCCGTCTGTAAAAATCTAAAGTATATATTTTTTAATTCACGTAATGATAAACTGATTAGACCGGAGCTGTCTAGCTGAAAATAAGTACTTAATGCATACATACCTAAATGGTACCTTTAACGTTTATATTCCTCACCATGACACCTACAGAATGCAGTACACTGTGTAGGGCAACCTTCTAACGCTCTGGATAGAACTTTTGACTGAGACTATAATTCTACTAACAGCTGGCTCTAAAGTACATTGTTTAAGGTCTTTGCTAAACTATCTTGCTTAACATCATTTAGAGGGTTAATAATGAAAAAATAATACTGTTGGTCAATCTTGTTCGTGTCGTAATGATAAATCCTTAAATAAGAATTTTCGTGGTAAAATATTGTTTTTCATTTATATTAGGTGTACTAGTTAAATTAAGTTTATGAAGTATGAAATTTGATAGTCTCGGTAAATTGTCTCATTCTGAGTTGCTAGAGGAAATCGAACCAAGTTATACTTAATAGGGAGGTTTAAAATTTAAGTATATCTTGTTTTGGTTTTTAATAGTACCTCTGATAGGGACCGTTCATATAAATACTTAATTCCGTCTGTAATAATCTAAAGTATATATTTTTTAATTCACGTAATGATAAACTGATTAGACCGGAGCTGTCTAGCTGAAAATAAGTACTTAATGCATACATACCTAAATGGTACCTTTAACGTTTATATTCCTCACCATGACACCTACAGAATGCAGTACACTGTGTAGGGCAACCTTCTAACGCTCTGGATAGAACTTTTGACTGAGACTATAATTCTACTAACAGCTGGCTCTAAAGTACATTGTTTAAGGTCTTTGCTAAACTATCTTGCTTAACATCATTTAGAGGGTTAATAATGAAAAAATAATACTGTTGGTCAATCTTGTTCGTGTCGTAATGATAAATCCTTAAATAAGAATTTTCGTGGTAAAATATTGTTTTTCATTTATATTAGGTGTACTAGTTAAATTAAGTTTATGAAGTATGAAATTTGATAGTCTCGGTAAATTGTCTCATTCTGAGTTGCTAGAGGAAATCGAACCAAGTTATACTTAATAGGGAGGTTTAAAATTTAAGTATATCTTGTTTTGGTTTTTAATAGTACCTCTGATAGGGACCGTTCATATAAATACTTAATTCCGTCTGTAATAATCTAAAGTAAATATTTTTTAATTCACGTAATGATGATACTAATTAGACCGGAGCTGTCTAGCTGAAAATAAGTACTTAATGCATACTTACCTAAATGGTACCCTTAACGTTTATATTCCTCACCATGACACCTACAGAATGCAGTACACTGTGTAGGGCAACCTTCTAACGCTCTGGTTAGAAATTTTGACTGAGACTATAATTCTGCTAACAGCTGGCTCTAAAGTACATTGTTTAAGGTCTTTGCTAAACTATCTTGCTTAACATCATTTAGAGGGTTAATAATGAAAAAAAATATACTGTTGGTCAATCTTGTTCGTGTCATAACGATAAATCCTTAATTAAGAAATTTTGTGGTAAAATACTGTTTTTCATTTATATTAGGTGTACTAGTTTAATTAAGTTTATGAAGTATGAAATTTGATAGTCTCGGTAAATTGTTTCATACTGAGATGCTAGAGGAAATCGAACCAAGTTATACTTAATAGGGAGGTTTAAAATTTAAGTATATCTTGTTCTGGTTTTTAATAGTACCTCTGATAGGGACCGTTCATATAAATACTTAATTCTGTCTGTAATAATCTAAAGTATATATTTTTTAATTCACGTAATGATAAACTGATTAGACCGGAGCTGTCTAGCTGAAAATAAGTACTTAATGCATACTTACCTAAATGGTACCTTTAACGTTTATATTCCTCACCATGACACCTACAGAATGCAGTACACTGTGTAGGGCAACCTTCTAACGCTCTGGTTAGAAATTTTGACTGAGACTATAATTCTGCTAACAGCTGGCCCTAAAGTACATTGTTTAAGGTCTTTGCTAAACTATCTTGCTTAACATCATTTAGAGGGTTAATAATGAAAAAAAATATACTGTTGGTTAATCTTGTTCGTGTCATAACGATAAATCCTTAATTAAGAAATTTTGTGGTAAAATACTGTTTTTCATTTATATTAGGTGTACTAGTTTAATTAAGTTTATGAAGTATGAAATTTGATAGTCTCGGTAAATTGTTTCATACTGAGATGCTAGAGGAAATCGAACCAAGTTATACTTAATAGGAAGGTTTAAAATTTAAGTATATCTTGTTCTGGTTTTTAATAGTACCTCTGAAAGGGACGGTTCACATAAAATACTTAATTCCGTCTGTACAAATCTAATGTATATTTTTTTAAATTCACGTAATGATGATAAACTGATTAGACCGGAGCTGTCTAGCTGAAAATAAGTACTTAATGCATACTTACCTAAATGGTACCTTTAACGTTTATATTCCTCACCATGACACCTACAGAATGCAGTACTCTGTGTAGGGCAACCTTCTAACGCTCTGGATAGAACTTTTGACTGAGACTATAATTCTACTAACAGCTGGCTCTAAAGTACATTGTTTAAGGTCTTTGCTAAACTATCTTGCTTAACATCATTTAGAGGGTTAATAATGAAAAAATAATACTGTTGGTCTATCTTGTTCGTGTCGTAATGATAAATCCTTAAATAAGAATTTTCGTGGTAAAATATTGTTTTTCATTTATATTAGGTGTACTAGTTAAATTAAGTTTATGAAGTATGAAATTTGATAGTCTCGGTAAATTGTCTCATTCTGAGTTGCTAGAGGAAATCGAACCAAGTTATACTTAATAGGGAGGTTTAAAATTTAAGTATATCTTGTTTTGGTTTTTATTAGTACCTCTGATAGGGACCGTTCACATAAAATATTTAATTCCGTCTGTAAAATTCTAAAGTATATTTTTTTTTTAAATGACCTAATGATGAAACTGATTAGACCGGTGCTGTCTACCTGAAAATAAGTACTCAATGCATACTTACCTAGATGGTACACTTAACGTTTATACTCCTCACCATGACACTTACAGAAAGCAGTACACTGTGTAGGGCCACCTTCTATTGCTCTGGATAGAACTTTTGACTGAGACTATAATTCTCCTAACAGCTGGCTCTAAAGTACATTGTTTAAGGTCTTTGCTAAACTATCTTGCTTAACATCATTTAGAGGGTTAATAATGAAAAAATAATACTGTTGGTCAATCTTGTTCGTGTCGTAATGATAAATCCTTTAATGAGAATTTTCGTGGTAAAATATTGTTTTTCATTTATATTAGGTGTACTAGTTAAATTAAGTTTATGAAGTATGAAATTTGATACTCTCGGTAATTTGTCTCATTCTGAGTTGCTAGAGGAAATCGAACCAAGTTATACTTAATAGGGAGGTTTAAACTTTAAGTATATCTTGTTTTGGTTTTTAATAGTACCTCTGATAGGGACCGTTCATATAAATACTTAATTCCGTCTGTAAAAATCTAAAGTATATATATTTTAATTCACGTAATGATAAACTGATTAGACCGGAGCTGTCTAGCTGAAAATAAGTACTTAATGCATACTTACCTAAATGGTACCCTTAACGTTTATATTCCTCACCATGACACCTACAGAATGCAGTACACTGTGTAGGGCAACCTTCTAACGCTCTGGTTAGAAATTTTGACTGAGACTATAATTCTGCTAACAGCTGGCCCTAAAGTACATTGTTTAAGGTCTTTGCTAAACTATCTTGCTTAACATCATTTAGAGGGTTAATAATGAAAAAAAATATACTGTTGGTTAATCTTGTTCGTGTCATAACGATAAATCCTTAATTAAGAAATTTTGTGGTAAAATACTGTTTTTCATTTATATTAGGTGTACTAGTTTAATTAAGTTTATGAAGTATGAAATTTGATAGTCTCGGTAAATTGTCTCATTCTGAGTTGCTAGAGGAAATCGAACCAAGTTATACTTAATAGGGAGGTTTAAACTTTAAGTATATCTTGTTTTGGTTTTTAATAGTACCTCTGATAGGGACCGTTCATATAAATACTTAATTCCGTCTGTAAAAATCTAAAGTATATATTTTTTAATTCACGTAATGATAAACTGATTAGACCGGAGCTGTCTAGCTAAAAATAAGTACTTAATGCATACTTACCTAAATGGTACCCTTAACGTTTATATTCCTCACCATGACACCTACAGAATGCAGTACACTCTGTAGGGCAACCTTCGAACGCTCTGGATAGAACATTTGACTGAGACTATAATTCTCCTTAACAGCGGGGCCTAAGGACATTGTTTAAGGTCTTTGCAAAACAATCCTGCATAACATCATTTAAAGGGTTAATAATAAAAAAACTTATACTGTTGATCAATCTTATTCGTGTCATAACGATAAATCCTTAATTAAGAAATTTCGTGGTAAAATATTGTTTTTCATTTGTATTAGTTGTATTAGATAAATAAAGTTTATGAAGTATGCAATTTGATAGTCTCCATAAATTATCTCATACTGAGTTGCTAGAGGAAATCGAACCAAGTAATACTTAATAGGAAGGTTTAAAATTTAAGTATATCTCGTTTTGGTTTTTAATAGTACCTCTGATAGGGACCATTCACAAAAAATACTTAATTCCGTCTGTAAAAATCTAAAGTATATTTTTTTTAATTCACGTAATGATGATACTAATTAGACCGGTGCTGTCTAGCTGAAAATAAGTACTCAATGTATACTTACCTAAATGGTACCCTTAACGTTTATACTCCTCACCATGACACTTACAGAATGTAGTACACTGTGTAGGGTAACCTTCTAACGCTCTAGATAGAACATTTGACTAAGACTATAATTCATCTAACTGCTGGCTCTAAAATACATTGTTTAAGGTCTTTGCTAAATTATCTTGCTTAACATCATTTAGAGGGTTAATAATGAAAAAAAATATTGTTGGTCAATCTTGTTCGTGTCGTAATGATAAATCCTTAAATAAGAATTTTCGTGGTAAAATATTGTTTTTCATTTATATTAGGTGTACTAGTTAAATTAAGTTTATGAAGTATGAAATTTGATAGTCTCGGTAAATTGTCTCATTCTGAGTTGCTAGAGGAAATCGAACCAAGTTATACTTAATAGGGAGGTTTAAACTTTAAGTATATCTTGTTTTGGTTTTTAATAGTACCTCTGATAGGGACCGTTCATATAAATACTTAATTCCGTCTGTAAAAATCTAAAGTATATATTTTTTAATTCACGTAATGATAAACTGATTAGACCGGAGCTGTCTAGCTAAAAATAAGTACTTAATGCATACTTACCTAAATGGTACCCTTAACGTTTATATTCCTCACCATGACACCTACAGAATGCAGTACACTCTGTAGGGCAACCTTCGAACGCTCTGGATAGAACATTTGACTGAGACTATAATTCTCCTTAACAGCGGGGCCTAAGGACATTGTTTAAGGTCTTTGCAAAACAATCCTGCATAACATCATTTAAAGGGTTAATAATAAAAAAACTTATACTGTTGATCAATCTTATTCGTGTCATAACGATAAATCCTTAATTAAGAAATTTCGTGGTAAAATATTGTTTTTCATTTGTATTAGTTGTATTAGATAAATAAAGTTTATGAAGTATGCAATTTGATAGTCTCCATAAATTATCTCATACTGAGTTGCTAGAGGAAATCGAACCAAGTAATACTTAATAGGAAGGTTTAAAATTTAAGTATATCTCGTTTTGGTTTTTAATAGTACCTCTGATAGGGACCATTCACAAAAAATACTTAATTCCGTCTGTAAAAATCTAAAGTATATTTTTTTTAATTCACGTAATGATGATACTAATTAGACCGGTGCTGTCTAGCTGAAAATAAGTACTCAATGTATACTTACCTAAATGGTACCCTTAACGTTTATACTCCTCACCATGACACTTACAGAATGTAGTACACTGTGTAGGGTAACCTTCTAACGCTCTAGATAGAACATTTGACTAAGACTATAATTCATCTAACTGCTGGCTCTAAAATACATTGTTTAAGGTCTTTGCTAAATTATCTTGCTTAACATCATTTAGAGGGTTAATAATGAAAAAAAATATTGTTGGTCAATCTTGTTCGTGTCATAACGATAAATCCTTAATTAAGAAATTTTGTGGTAAAATACTGTTTTTCATTTATATTAGGTGTACTAGTTAAATTAAGTTTATGAAGTATGAAATTTGATAGTCTCGGTAAATTGTCTCATTCTGAGTTGCTAGAGGAAATCGAACCAAGTTATACTTAATAGGGAGGTTTAAAATTTAAGTATATCTTGTTTTGGTTTTTATTAGTACCTCTGATAGGGACCGTTCACATAAAATATTTAATTCCGTCTGTAAAATTCTAAAGTATATTTTTTTTTTAAATGACCTAATGATGAAACTGATTAGACCGGTGCTGTCTACCTGAAAATAAGTACTCAATGCATACTTACCTAGATGGTACACTTAACGTTTATACTCCTCACCATGACACTTACAGAATGCAGTACACTGTGTAGGGCCACCTTCTAACGCTCTGGATAGAACTTTTGACTGAGACTATAATTCTCCTAACAGCTGGCTCTAAAGTACATTGTTTAAGGTCTTTGCTAAACTATCTTGCTTAACATCATTTAGAGGGTTAATAATGAAAAAATAATACTGTTGGTCAATCTTGTTCGTGTCGTAATGATAAATCCTTAAATAAGAATTTTCGTGGTAAAATATTGTTTTTCATTTATATTAGGTGTACTAGTTAAATTAAGTTTATGAAGTATGAAATTTGATAGTCTCGGTAAATTGTCTCATTCTGAGTTGCTAGAGGAAATCGAACCAAGTTATACTTAATAGGGAGGTTTAAAATTTAAGTATATCTTGTTTTGGTTTTTATTAGTACCTCTGATAGGGACCGTTCACAAAAAATACTTAATTCCGTCTGTACAAATCTAAAGAATATTTTTTTATATTCACATAATGATGATACTGATTAGACCGTTGCTGTCTAGCTGAAAATAAGTACTCAATGCATACTTACCTAGATGGTACACTTAACGTTTATACTCCTCACCATGACACTTACAGAATGCAGTACACTGTGTAGGGCCACCTTCTAACGCTCTGGATAGAACTTTTGACTGAGACTATAATTCTCCTAACAGCTGGCTCTAAAGTACATTGTTTAAGGTCTTTGCTAAACTATCTTGCTTAACATCATTTAGAGGGTTAATAATGAAAAAATAATACTGTTGGTCAATCTTGTTCGTGTCATAATGATAAATCCTTTAATGAGAATTTTCGTGGTAAAATATTGTTTTTCGTTTATATTAGGTGTACTAGTTAAATTAAGTTTATGAAGTATGAAATTTGATACTCTCGGTAATTTGTCTCATTCTGAGTTGCTAGAGGAAATCGAACCAAGTTATACTTAATAGGGAGGTTTAAAATTTAAGTATATCTTGTTTTGGTTTTTAATAGTACCTCTGATAGGGACCGTTCACAAAAAATACTTAATTCCGTCTGTAAAAATCTAAAGTATATTTTTTTAATTTCACATAATGATGATACTGATTAGACCGTTGCTGTCTACCTGAAAATATGTACTCAATGCATACTTACCTAAATGGTACCCTTAACGTTTATACTCCTCACCATGACACCTACAGAATGCAGTACACGGTGTAGGGCAAGCTTCTAACGCTCTGGATAGAACATTTGACTGAGACTATAATGCACCTAACTGCTGGCTCTAAAATACTTTGCTTAAGGTCTTTGCTAAACTATCTTGCATAACATCATTTAGAGGGTTAATAATGAAAAAATAATACTGTTGGTCAATCTTGTTCGTGTCGTAATGATAAATCCTTTAATGAGAATTTTCGTGGTAAAATATTGTTTTTCATTTATATTAGGTGTACTAGTTAAATTAAGTTTATGAAGTATGAAATTTGATACTCTCGGTAATTTGTCTCATTCTGAGTTGCTAGAGGAAATCGAACCAAGTTATACTTAATAGGGAGGTTTAAAATTTAAGTATATCTTATTTTGGTTTTTAATAGTACCTCTGATAGGGACCGTTCATATAAATACTTAATTCCGTCTGTAAAAATCTAAAGTATATATTTTTTAATTCACGTAATGATAAACTGATTAGACCGGAGCTGTCTAGCTAAAAATAAGTACTTAATGCATACTTACCTAAATGGTACCCTTAACGTTTATATTCCTCACCATGACACCTACAGAATGCAGTACACTCTGTAGGGCAACCTTCGAACGCTCTGGATAGAACATTTGACTGAGACTATAATTCTCCTTAACAGCGGGGCCTAAGGACATTGTTTAAGGTCTTTGCAAAACAATCCTGCATAACATCATTTAAAGGGTTAATAATAAAAAAACTTATACTGTTGATCAATCTTATTCGTGTCATAACGATAAATCCTTAATTAAGAAATTTCGTGGTAAAATATTGTTTTTCATTTGTATTAGTTGTATTAGATAAATAAAGTTTATGAAGTATGCAATTTGATAGTCTCCATAAATTATCTCATACTGAGTTGCTAGAGGAAATCGAACCAAGTAATACTTAATAGGAAGGTTTAAAATTTAAGTATATCTCGTTTTGGTTTTTAATAGTACCTCTGATAGGGACCATTCACAAAAAATACTTAATTCCGTCTGTAAAAATCTAAAGTATATTTTTTTTAATTCACGTAATGATGATACTAATTAGACCGGTGCTGTCTAGCTGAAAATAAGTACTCAATGTATACTTACCTAAATGGTACCCTTAACGTTTATACTCCTCACCATGACACTTACAGAATGTAGTACACTGTGTAGGGTAACCTTCTAACGCTCTAGATAGAACATTTGACTAAGACTATAATTCATCTAACTGCTGGCTCTAAAATACATTGTTTAAGGTCTTTGCTAAATTATCTTGCTTAACATCATTTAGAGGGTTAATAATGAAAAAAAATATTGTTGGTCAATCTTGTTCGTGTCATAACGATAAATCCTTAATTAAGAAATTTTGTGGTAAAATACTGTTTTTCATTTATATTAGGTGTACTAGTTAAATTAAGTTTATGAAGTATGAAATTTGATAGTCTCGGTAAATTGTCTCATTCTGAGTTGCTAGAGGAAATCGAACCAAGTTATACTTAATAGGGAGGTTTAAAATTTAAGTATATCTTGTTTTGGTTTTTATTAGTACCTCTGATAGGGACCGTTCACATAAAATATTTAATTCCGTCTGTAAAATTCTAAAGTATATTTTTTTTTTAAATGACCTAATGATGAAACTGATTAGACCGGTGCTGTCTACCTGAAAATAAGTACTCAATGCATACTTACCTAGATGGTACACTTAACGTTTATACTCCTCACCATGACACTTACAGAATGCAGCACACTGTGTAGGGCCACCTTCTAACGCTCTGGATAGAACTTTTGACTGAGACTATAATTCTCCTAACAGCTGGCTCTAAAGTACATTGTTTAAGGTCTTTGCTAAACTATCTTGCTTAACATCATTTAGAGGGTTAATAATGAAAAAATAATACTGTTGGTCAATCTTGTTCGTGTCATAATGATAAATCCTTTAATGAGAATTTTCGTGGTAAAATATTGTTTTTCGTTTATATTAGGTGTACTAGTTAAATTAAGTTTATGAAGTATGAAATTTGATACTCTCGGTAATTTGTCTCATTCTGAGTTGCTAGAGGAAATCGAACCAAGTTATACTTAATAGGGAGGTTTAAAATTTAAGTATATCTTGTTTTGGTTTTTAATAGTACCTCTGATAGGGACCGTTCACAAAAAATACTTAATTCCGTCTGTAAAAATCTAAAGTATATATTTTTTAATTCACGTAATGATAAACTGATTAGACCTGAGCTGTCTAGCTGAAAATAAGTACTTAATGCATACTTACCTAATGGGTACCCTTAACGTTTATATTCCTCACCATGACACCTACAGAATGCAGTACACTGTTTAGGGCAACATTCTAACACTCTGGATAGAACATTTGACTGAGACTATAATTCACCTAACTTCTGGCTCTAAAGTACATTGTTTAAGGTCTTTGCTAAACTATCTTGCTTAACATCATTTAGAGGGTTAATAATGAAAAAAAAATACTGTTGGTCAATCTTGTTCGTGTCGTAATGATAAATCCTTAAATAAGAATTTTCGTGGTAAAATATTGTTTTTCATTTATATTAGGTGTACTAGTTAAATTAAGCTTATGAAGTATGAAATTTGATAGTCTCGGTAAATTGTCTCATTCTGAGTTGCTATAGGAAATCGAACCAAGTTATACTTAATAGGGAGGTTTAAAATTTAAGTATATCTTGTTTTGGTTTTTAATAGTACCTCTGAAAGGGACCGTTCACATAAAATACTTAATTCCGTCTGTACAAATCTAATGTATATTTTTTTAAATTCACGTAATGATGATACTGATTAGACCATTGCCGTCTACCTGAAAAAAAGTACTAAATGCATACTTACCTAGATGGTACCCTTAACGTTTATACTCCTCACCATGACACCTACAGAATGCAGTACACTGTGTAGGGCAACCTTCTAACGCTCTAGATAGAACATTTGACTGAGACTATAATTCTCCTATTAGCTGGGCCTAAGGACATTGTTTAAGGTCTTTGCTAAACAATCTTGCATAACATCATTTAGAGGGTTAATAATAAAAAAAATTATACTGTTGTTCAATCTTATTCGTGTCTAAATGATAAATCCTTAAATATGAATTTTCGTGGTAAAATGTTGTATTTTATTTATATTAGGTGTATTAGTTAAATTAAGTTTATGAAGTATGCAATTTGATAATCTCGGTAAATTGTCTCATACTGAGTTGCTAGAGGAAATCGAACCTAGTTATACTTAATAGGGAGGTCTAAAATTTAAGTATATCTTGTTCTGGTTTTTAATAGTACCTCTGATAGGGACCGTTCACAAAAAATACTTAATTCCGTCTGTACAAATCTAAAGAATATTTTTTTATATTCACATAATGATGATACTGATTAGACCGTTGCTGTCTAGCTGAAAATAAGTACTCAATGCATACTTACCTAGATGGTACACTTAACGTTTATATTCCTCACCATGACACCTACAGAATGCAGTACACTGTGTAGGGCAACCTTCTAACGCTCTGGTTAGAAATTTTGACTGAGACTATAATTCTGCTAACAGCTGGCTCTAAAGTACATTGTTTAAGGTCTTTGCTAAACTATCTTGCTTAACATCATTTAGAGGGTTAATATTAAAAAAAAAATACTGTTGGTCAATCTTGTTCGTGTCATAATGATAAATCCTCAAATAAGGAATTTTGTGGTAAAATACTGTTTTTCATTTATATTAGGTGTACTAGTTAAATTAAGTTTATGAAGTATGAAATTTGATAGTCTCGGTAAATTGTCTCATTCTGAGTTGCTAGAGGAAATCGAACCAAGTTATACTTAATAGGGAGGTTTAAAATTTAAGTATATCTTGTTTTGGTTTTTAATAGTACCACTGATAGGGACGGTTCACATAAAATACTTAATTCCGTCTGTACAAATCTAATGTATATTTTTTTAAATTCACATAATGATGATACTGATTAGACCGTTGCTGTCTACCTGAAAATAAGTACTCAATGCATACTTACCTAAATGGTACCCTTAACGTTTATACTCCTCACCATGACACTTACAGAATGTAGTACACTGTGTAGGGTAACCTTCTAACGCTCTAGATAGAACATTTGACTAAGACTATAATTCATCTAACTGCTGGCTCTAAAATACTTTGCTTAAGGTCTTTGCTAAACTATCTTGCTTAACATCATTTAGAGGGATAATAATGAAAAAGAAATACTGTTGGTCAATCTTGTTCGTGTCATAACGATAAATCCTTAATTAAGAAATTTCGTGGTAAAATATTGTTTTTCATTTGTATAAGTTGTATTAGATAAATTAAGTTTATGAAGTATGCAATTTGATAGTCTCTATAAATTATCTCATACTGAGTTGCTAGAGGAAATCGAACCAAGTTATACTTAATAGGGAGGTTTAAAATTTAAGTATATCTCGTTTTGGTTTTTAATAGTACCTCTGATAGGGACCATTCACAAAAAATACTTAATTCCGTCTGTAAAAATCTAAAGTATATTTTTTTTAATTCACGTAATGATGATACTGATTAGACCGGTGCTGTCTAGCTGAAAATAAGTACTCAATGCATACTTACCTAAATGGTAAAATACTGTTTTTCATTTATATTAGGTGTACTAGTTAAATTAAGTTTATGAAGTATGAAATTTGATAGTCTCGGTAAATTGTCTCATTCTGAGTTGCTAGAGGAAATCGAACCAAGTTATACTTAATAGGGAGGTTTAAAATTTAAGTATATCTTGTTTTGGTTTTTAATAGTAACTCTGATAGGGACCGTTCATATAAATACTTAATTCCGTCTGTAAAAATCTAAAGTATATTTATTTAAATTCACATAATGATGATACTGTTTAGACCGTTGCTGTCTAGCTGAAAATAAGTACTCAATGCATACTTACCTAGATGGGACCCTTAACGTTTATACTCCTCACCATGACACTTACAGAATGCAGTACACTGTGTAGGGCCACCTTCTAACGCTCTGGATAGAACTTTTGACTGAGACTATAATTCTCCTAACAGCTGGCTCTAAAGTACATTGTTTAAGGTCTTTGCTAAACTATCTTGCTTAACATCATTTAGAGGGTTAATAATGAAAAAATAATACTGTTGGTCAATCTTGTTCGTGTCATAATGATAAATCCTTTAATGAGAATTTTCGTGGTAAAATATTGTTTTTCGTTTATATTAGGTGTACTAGTTAAATTAAGTTTATGAAGTATGAAATTTGATACTCTCGGTAATTTGTCTCATTCTGAGTTGCTAGAGGAAATCGAACCAAGTTATACTTAATAGGGAGGTTTAAAATTTAAGTATATCTTGTTTTGGTTTTTAATAGTACCTCTGATAGGGACCGTTCACAAAAAATACTTAATTCCGTCTGTAAAAATCTAAAGTATATATTTTTTAATTCACGTAATGATAAACTGATTAGACCTGAGCTGTCTAGCTGAAAATAAGTACTTAATGCATACTTACCTAATGGGTACCCTTAACGTTTATATTCCTCACCATGACACCTACAGAATGCAGTACACTGTTTAGGGCAACATTCTAACACTCTGGATAGAACATTTGACTGAGACTATAATTCACCTAACTTCTGGCTCTAAAGTACATTGTTTAAGGTCTTTGCTAAACTATCTTGCTTAACATCATTTAGAGGGTTAATAATGAAAAAAAAATACTGTTGGTCAATCTTGTTCGTGTCGTAATGATAAATCCTTAAATAAGAATTTTCGTGGTAAAATATTGTTTTTCATTTATATTAGGTGTACTAGTTAAATTAAGCTTATGAAGTATGAAATTTGATAGTCTCGGTAAATTGTCTCATTCTGAGTTGCTATAGGAAATCGAACCAAGTTATACTTAATAGGGAGGTTTAAAATTTAAGTATATCTTGTTTTGGTTTTTAATAGTACCTCTGATAGGGACCGTTCATATAAATACTTAATTCCGTCTGTAAAAATCTAAAGTATATATTTTTTAATTCACGTAATGATAAACTGATTAGACCGGAGCTGTCTAGCTGAAAATAAGTACTTAATGCATACTTACCTAATGGGTACCCTTAACGTTTATATTCCTCACCATGACACCTACAGAATGCAGTACACTGTTTAGGGCAACATTCTAACACTCTGGATAGAACATTTGACTGAGACTATAATTCACCTAACTTCTGGCTCTAAAATACTTTGCTTAAGGTCTTTGCTAAACTATCTTGCTTAACATCATTTAGAGGGTTAATAATGAAAAAATAATACTGTTGGTCAATCTTGTTCGTGTCATAATGATAAATCCTTTAATGAGAATTTTCGTGGTAAAATATTGTTTTTCGTTTATATTAGGTGTACTAGTTAAATTAAGTTTATGAAGTATGAAATTTGATACTCTTGGTAATTTGTCTCATTCTGAGTTGCTAGAGGAAATCGAACCAAGTTATACTTAATAGGGAGGTTTAAAATTTAAGTATATCTTGTTTTGGTTTTTAATAGTACCTCTGATAGGGACCGTTCATATAAATACTTAATTCCGTCTGTAAAAATCTAAAGTATATATTTTTTAATTCACGTAATGATAAACTGATTAGACCGGAGCTGTCTAGCTGAAAATAAGTACTTAATGCATACTTACCTAATGGGTACCCTTAACGTTTATATTCCTCACCATGACACCTACAGAATGCAGTACACTGTTTAGGGCAACATTCTAACGCTCTGGATAGAACATTTGACTGAGACTATAATTCACCTAACTTCTGGCTCTAAAATACTTTGCTTAAGGTCTTTGCTGAACCCTCTTGCTTAACATCATTTAGAGGGTTATTTGCTTAAGGTCTTTGTTTAACATCATTTAGAGGGTTAATAATAAAAAAAAAAATACTGTTGGTCAATCTTGTTCGTGTCATAATGATAAATCCTCAAATAAGGAATTTTGTGGTTAAATACTGATTTTCATTTATATTAGGTGTACTAGTTTAATTAAGTTTATGATGTATGAAATTTGATAGTCTCGGTAAATTGTCTCATTCTGAGTTGCTAGAGGAAATCGAACCAAGTTATACTTAATAGGGAGGTTTAAAATTTAAGTATATCTTGTTTTGGTTTTTAATAGTACCTCTGAAAGGGAACGTTCATATAAAATACTTAATTCCGTCTGTACAAATCTAAAGAATATTTTTTTAAATTCACATAATGATGATACTGATTAGACCGTTGCTGTCTAGCTGAAAATAAGTACTGAATGCATACTTACCTAGATGGTACCCTTAACGTTTATACTCCTCACCATGACATTTACAGAATGTAGTACACGGTGTAGGGCAAGCTTCTAACGCTCTGGATAGAACATTTGACTGAGACTATAATTCTCCTTAACAGCTGGGCCTAAGGACATTGTTTAAGGTCTTTGCTAAACAATCCTGCATAACATCATTTAGAGGGTTAATAATAAAAAAACTTATACTGTTGATCAATCTTATTTGTGTCATAACGATAAATCCTTAATTAAGAAATTTCGTGGTAAAATATTGTTTTTCATTTGTATTAGTTGTATTAGATAAATTAAGTTTATGAAGTATGCAATTTGATAGTCTCCATAAATTATCTCATACTGAGTTACTAGAGGAAATCGAACCAAGTTATACTTAATAGGGAGGTTTAAAATTTAAGTATATCTCGTTTTGGTTTTTAATAGTACCTCTGATAGGGACCATTCACAAAAAATACTTAATTCCGTCTGTAAAAATCTAAAGTATATTTTTTTAAATTCACGTAATGATGATACTGATTAGACCGGTGTTGTCTAGTTGAAAATAAGTACTCAATGCATACTTACCTAAATGGTAAAATACTGTTTTTCATTTATATTAGGTGTACTAGTTAAATTAAGTTTATGAAGTATGAAATTTGATAGTCTCGGTAAATTGTCTCATTCTGAGTTGCAAGAGGAAATCGAACCAAGTTATACTTAATAGGGAGGTTTAAAATTTAAGTATATCTTGTTTTGGTTTTTAATAGTACCTCTGATAGGGACCGTTCATATAAATACTTAATTCCGTCTGTAAAAATCTAAAGTATATTTATTTAAATTCACATAATGATGATACTGATTAGACCGTTGCTGTCTAGCTGAAAATAAGTACTCAATGCATACTTACCTAAATGGTACCCTTAACGTTTATACTCCTCACCATGACACTTACAGAATGCAGTACACTGTGTAGGGCCACCTTCTAACGCTCTGGATAGAACTTTTGACTGAGACTATAATTCTCCTAACAGCTGGCTCTAAAGTACATTGTTTAAGGTCTTTGCTAAACTATCTTGCTTAACATCATTTAGAGGGTTAATAATGAAAAAATAATACTGTTGGTCAATCTTGTTCGTGTCATAATGATAAATCCTCAAATAAGGAATTTTGTTGTAAAATATTGTTTTTCATTTATATTAGGTGTACTAGTTAAATTAAGTTTATGAAGTATGAAATTTGATACTCTCGGTAATTTGTCTCATTCTGAGTTGCTAGAGGAAATCGAACCAAGTTATACTTAATAGGGAGGTTTAAAATTTAAGTATATCTTGTTTTGGTTTTTAATAGTACCTCTGATAGGGACCGTTCATATAAATACTGAATTCCGTCTGTAAAAATCTAAAGTATATTTATTTAAATTCACATAATGATGATACTGATTAGACCGTTGCTGTCTAGCTGAAAATAAGTACTTAATGCATACTTACCTAAAGGGTACCCTTAACGTTTATATTCCTCACCATGACACCTACAGAATGCAGTACACTGTTTAGGGCAACATTCTAATGCTCTGGATAGAACATATGACTGAGACTATAATTCACCTAACTTCTGGCTCTAAAATACTTTGCTTAAGGTCTTTGCTGAACCCTCTTGCTTAACATCATTTAGAGGGTTAATAATGAAAAAATAATACTGTTGGTCAATCTTGTTCGTGTCGTAATGATAAATCCTTTAATGAGAATTTTCGTGGTAAAATATTGTTTTTCATTTATATTAGGTGTACTAGTTAAATTAAGTTTATGACGTATGAAATTTGATACTCTCGGTAATTTGTCTCATTCTGAGTTGCTAGAGGAAATCGAACCAAGTTATACTTAATAGGGAGGTTTAAAATTTAAGTATATCTTGTTTTGGTTTTTAATAGTACCTCTGATAGGGACCGTTCATAATACTTTAAATTAAGTTTATGAAGTATGAAATTTGATAGTCTCGGTAAATTGTCTCATTCTGAGTTGCAAGAGGAAATCGAACCAAGTTATACTTAATAGGGAGGTTTAAAATTTAAGTATATCTTGTTTTGGTTTTTTATAGTACCTCTGATAGGGACCGTTCATATAAATACTTAATTCCGTCTGTAAAAATCTAAAGTATATTTATTTAAATTCACATAATGATGATACTGATTAGACCGTTGCTGTCTAGCTGAAAATAAGTACTCAATGCATACTTACCTAAATGGTACCCTTAACGTTTATACTCCTCACCATGACACTTACAGAATGCAGTACACTGTGTAGGGCCACCTTCTAACGCTCTGGATAGAACTTTTGACTGAGACTATAATTCTCCTAACAGCTGGCTCTAAAGTACATTGTTTAAGGTCTTTGCTAAACTATCTTGCTTAACATCATTTAGAGGGTTAATAATGAAAAAATAATACTGTTGGTCAATCTTGTTCGTGTCGTAATGATAAATCCTTTCATGAGAATTTTCGTGGTAAAATATTGTTTTTCATTTATATTAGGTGTACTAGTTAAATTATGTTTATGAAGTATGAAATCTGATAGTCTCGGTAAATTGTCTCATTCTGAGTTGCTAGAGGAAATCGAACCAAGTTATACTTAATAGGGAGGTTTAAATTTAAGTATATCTTGTTTTGGTTTTTAATAGTACCTCTGAAAGGGAACGTTCATATAAAATACTAAATTCCGTCTGTACAAATCTAAAGAATATTTTCTTTAATTCACATAATGATGATACTGATTAGACCGTTGCTGTCTAGCTGAAAATAAGTACTCAATGCATACTTATCTTGTGTGTTATAATTATATGCATATAATCTTGTGTGTTTTTTTTTTTCAATTTTCGTGTCGTAATGATAAATCCTTTAATGAGAATTTTCGTGGTAAAATATTGTTTTTCATTTATATTAGGTGTACTAGTTAAATTAAGTTTATGAAGTATGAAATCTGATAGTCTCGGTAAATTGTCTCATTCTGAGTTGCTAGAGGAAATCGAACCAAGTTATACTTAATAGGGAGGTTTAAAATTTAAGTATATCTTGTTTTGGTTTTTAATAGTACCTCTGAAAGGGAACGTTCATATAAAATACTAAATTCCGTCTGTACAAATCTAAAGAATATTTTTTTTAATTCACATAATGATGATACTGATTAGACCGTTGCTGCCTAGCTGAAAATAAGTACTCAATGCATACTTATCTTGTGTGTTATAATTATATGCATATAATCTTGTGTGTTATAATTATATGCATATAATCTTGTGTGTTTTTTTTTTTCAATTTTCGTGTCGTAATGATAAATCCTTTAATGAGAATTTTCGTGGTAAAATATTGTTTTTCATTTATATTAGGTGTACTAGTTAAATTAAGTTTATGAAGTATGAAATTTGATACTCTCGGTAATTTGTCTCATTCTGAGTTGCTAGAGGAAATCGAACCAAGTTATACTTAATAGGGAGGTTTAAAATTTAAGTATATCTTGTTTTGGTTTTTAATAGTAACTCTGAAAGGGACCGTTCACATAAAATACTTAATTCCGTCTGTACAAATCTAATGTATATTTTTTTTTAAATGACCTAATGATGAAACTGATTAGACCGGTGCTGTCTAACTGAAAATAAGTACTCAATGCATACTTAATTTAATGGTACCCTTAATATTTAAACTCCTCACCATGACACTTACAGAATGCAGTACACTGTTTAGGGCAACATTCTAACGCTCTGGATAGAACATTTGACTGAGACTATAATTCACCTAACTTCTGGCTCTAAAATACTTTGCTTAAGGTCTTTGCTGAACCCTCTTGCTTAACATCATTTAGAGGGTTAATTGCTTAAGGTCTTTGCTTAACATCATTTAGAGGGTTAATAATAAAAAAAAAAATACTGTTGGTCAATCTTGTTCGTGTCATAATGATAAATCCTCAAATAAGGAATTTTGTAGTAAAATACTGTTTTTCATTTATATTAGGTGTACTAGTTAAATTAAGTTTATGATGTATGAAATTTGATAGTCTCGGTAAATTGTCTCATTCTGAGTTGCAAGAGGAAATCGAACCAAGTTATACATAATAGGGAGGTTTAAAATTTAAGTATATCTTGTTTTGGTTTTTAATAGTACCTCTGAAAGGGAACGTTCATATAAAATACTAAATTCCGTCTGTACAAATCTAAAGAATATTTTTTTAAATTCACATAATGATGATACTGATTAGACCGTTGCTGTCTAGCTGAAAATAAGTACTCAATGCATACTTATCTTGTGTGTTATAATTATATGCATATAATCTTGTGTTTTTTTTTAAATTTTCGTGTCGTAATGATAAATTCTTTAATGAGAATTTTCGTGGTAAAATATTGTTTTTCATTTATATTAGGTGTACTAGTTAAATTAAGTTTATGAAGTATGAAATTTGATACTCTCGGTAATTTGTCTCATTCTGAGTTGCTAGAGGAAATCGAACCAAGTTATACTTAATAGGGAGGTTTAAAATTTAAGTATATCTTGTTTTGGTTTTTAATAGTACCTCTGATAGGGACAGTTCATATAAATATTTAATTCCGTCTGTAAAAATCTAAAGTATATATTTTTTAATTCACGTAATGATAAACTGATTAGACCGGAGCTGTCTAGCTGAAAATAAGTACTTAATGCATACTTACCTAAATGGTACCCTTAACGTTTATATTCCTCACCATGACACCTACAGAATGCAGTACACTTTGTCGGGCAACCTTCTAACGCTCTGGATAGAACTTTTGACTGAGACTATAATTCTACTAACAGCTGGCTCTAAAGTACATTGTTTAAGGTCTTTGCTAAACTATCTTGCTTAACATCATTTATAGGGTTAATAATAAAAAAATAATACTGTTGGTCAATCTTGTTCGTGTCGTAATGATAAATCCTTAAATAAGAATTTTCGTGGTAAAATATTGTTTTTCATTTATATTAGGTGTACTAGTTAAATTAAGTTTATGAAGTATGAAATCTGATAGTCTCGGTAAATTGTCTCATTCTGAGTTGCTAGAGGAAATCGAACCAAGTTATACTTAATAGGGAGGTTTAAAATTTAAGTATATCTTGTTTGGGTTTTTAATAGTACCTCTGATAGGCACCGTTCATATAAATACTTAATTCCGTCAGTAAAAATCTAAAGTATATTTTTTTAAATTCACATAATAATGATACTGATTAGACCGTTGCTGTCTAGCTGAAAATAAGTACTCAATGCATACTTATCTTGTGTGTTATAATTATATGCATATAATCTTGTGTGTGTTTTTTTTTTCAATTTTCGTGTCGTAATGATAAATCCTTTAATCAGAATTTTCGTGGTAAAATATTGTTTTTCATTTATATTAGGTGTACTAGTTAAATTAAGTTTATGAAGTATGAAATTTGATACTCTCGGTAATTTGTCTCATTCTGAGTTGCTAGAGGAAATCGAACCAAGTTATACTTAATAGGGAGGTTTAAAATTTAAGTATATCTTGCTTTGGTTTTTAATAGTACCTCTGAAAGGGACCGTTCACATAAAATACTTAATTCCGTCTGTACAAATCTAATGTATATTTTTTTTTAAATGACCTAATGATGAAACTGATTAGACCGGTGCTGTCTACCTGAAAATAAGTACTCAATGCATACTTAATTAAATGGTACCCTTAATATTTAAACTCCTCACCATGACACTTACAGAATGCAGTACACTGTTTAGGGCAACATTCTAACGCTCTGGATAGAACATTTGACTGAGACTATAATTCACCTAACTTCTGGCTCTAAAATACTTTGCTTAAGGTCTTTGCTGAACCCTCTTGCTTAACATCATTTAGAGGGTTAATTGCTTAAGGTCTTTACTTAACATCATTTAGAGGGTTAATAATAAAAAAAAAAATACTGTTGGTCAATCTTGTTAGTGTCATAATGATAAATCCTCAAATAAGGAATTTTGTTGTAAAATATTGTTTTTCATTTATATTAGGTGTACTAGTTAAATTAAGTTTATGAAGTATGAAATTTGATAGTCTCGGTAAATTGTCTCATTCTGAGTTGCAAGAGGAAATCGAACCAAGTTATACTTAATAGGGAGGTTTAAAATTTAAGTATATCTTGTTTTGGTTTTTAATAGTACCTCTGATAGGGACAGTTCATATAAATACTTAATTCCGTCTGTAAAAATCTAAAGTATATATTTTTTAATTCACGTAATGATAAACTGATTAGACCGGAGCTGTCTAGCTGAAAATAAGTACTTAATGCATACTTACCTAAATGGTACCCTTAACGTTTATATTCCTCACCATGACACCTACAGAATGCAGTACACTTTGTAGGGCAACCTTCTAACGCTCTGGATAGAACTTTTGACTGAGACTATAATTCTACTAACAGCTGGCTCTAAAGTACATTGTTTAAGGTCTTTGCTAAACTATCTTGCTTAAAATCATTTATAGGGTTAATAATAAAAAAATAATACTGTTGGTCAATCTTGTTCGTGTCGTAATGATAAATCCTTAAATAAGAATTTTCGTGGTAAAATATTGTTTTTCATTTATATTAGGTGTACTAGTTAAATTAAGTTTATGAAGTATGAAATCTGATAGTCTCGGTAAATTGTCTCATTCTGAGTTGCTAGAGGAAATCGAACCAAGTTATACTTAATAGGGAGGTTTAAAATTTAAGTATATCTTGTTTTGGTTTTTAATAGTACCTCTGAAAGGGACCCTTCACATAAAATACTTAATTCCGTCTGTACAAATCTAATGTATATTTTTTTTTAAATGACCTAATGATGAAACTGATTAGACCGGTGCTGTCTACCTGAAAATAAGTAATCAATGCATACTTAATTAAATGGTACCCTTAATATTTAAACTCCTCACCATGACACTTACAGAATGCAGTACACGGTGTAGGGCAAGCTTCTAACGCTCTGGATAGAACATTTGACTGAGACTATAATTCTCCTTAACAGCTGGGCCTAAGGACATTGTTTAAGGTCTTTGCTAAACAATCCTGCATAACATCATTTAGAGGGTTAATAATAAAAAAACTTATACTGTTGATCAATCTTATTTGTGTCATAACGATAAATCCTTAATTAAGAAATTTCGTGGTAAAATATTGTTTTTCATTTGTATTAGTTGTATTAGATAAATTAAGTTTATGAAGTATGCAATTTGATAGTCTCCATAAATTATCTCATACTGAGTTACTAGAGGAAATCGAACCAAGTTATACTTAATAGGGAGGTTTAAAATTTAAGTATATCTCGTTTTGGTTTTTAATAGTACCTCTGATAGGGGCCATTCACAAAAAATACTTAATTCCGTCTGTAAAAATCTAAAGTATATTTTTTTTAATTCACGTAATGATGATACTGATTAGACCGGTGCTGTCTAGTTGAAAATAAGTACTCAATGCATACTTACCTAAATGGTAAAATACTGTTTTTCATTTATATTAGGTGTACTAGTTAAATTAAGTTTATGAAGTATGAAATTTGATAGTCTCGGTAAATTGTCTCATTCTGAGTTGCAAGAGGAAATCGAACCAAGTTATACTTAATAGGGAGGTTTAAAATTTAAGTATATCTTGTTTTGGTTTTTAATAGTACCTCTGATAGGGACCGTTCATATAAATACTGAATTCCGTCTGTAAAAATCTAAAGTATATTTATTTAAATTCACATAATGATGATACTGATTAGACCGTTGCTGTCTAGCTGAAAATAAGTACTCAATGCATACTTACCTAAATGGTACCCTTAACGTTTATACTCCTCACCATGACACTTACAGAATGCAGTACACTGTGTAGGGCCACCTTCTAACGCTCTGGATAGAACTTTTGACTGAGACTATAATTCTCCTAACAGCTTGCTCTAAAGTACATTGTTTAAGGTCTTTGCTAAACTATCTTGCTTAACATCATTTAGAGGGTTAATAATGAAAAAATAATACTGTTGGTCAATCTTGTTCGTGTCGTAATGATAAATCCTTTAATGAGAATTTTCGTGGTAAAATATTGTTTTTCATTTATATTAGGTGTACTAGTTAAATTAAGTTTATGACGTATGAAATTTGATACTCTCGGTAATTTGTCTCATTCTGAGTTGCTAGAGGAAATCGAACCAAGTTATACTTAATAGGGAGGTTTAAAATTTAAGTATATCTTGTTTTGGTTTTTAATAGTACCTCTGATAGGGACCGTTCATAATACTTTAAATTAAGTTTATGAAGTATGAAATTTGATAGTCTCGGTAAATTGTCTCATTCTGAGTTGCAAGAGGAAATCGAACCAAGTTATACTTAATAGGGAGGTTTAAAATTTAAGTATATCTTGTTTTGGTTTTTAATAGTACCTCTGATAGGGACCGTTCATATAAATACTTAATTCCGTCTGTAAAAATCTAAAGTATATTTATTTAAATTCACATAATGATGATACTGATTAGACCGTTGCTGTCTAGCTGAAAATAAGTACTCAATGCATACTTACCTAAATGGTACCCTTAACGTTTATACTCCTCACCATGACACTTACAGAATGCAGTACACTGTGTAGGGCCACCTTCTAACGCTCTGGATAGAACTTTTGACTGAGACTATAATTCTCCTAACAGCTGGCTCTAAAGTACATTGTTTAAGGTCTTTGCTAAACTATCTTGCTTAACATCATTTAGAGGGTTAATAATGAAAAAATAATACTGTTGGTCAATCTTGTTCGTGTCGTAATGATAAATCCTTTCATGAGAATTTTCGTGTACAGACGGAACAAATCTAAAGAATATTTTCTTTAATTCACATAATGATGATACTGATTAGACCGTTGCTGTCTAGCTGAAAATAAGTACTCAATGCATACTTATCTTGTGTGTTATAATTATATGCATATAATCTTGTGTGTTTTTTTTTTTCAATTTTCGTGTCGTAATGATAAATCCTTTAATGAGAATTTTCGTGGTAAAATATTGTTACCTGCTGCTATTCTCTGGGACCCTATGGCAACCTAGAAAGAGCTGGGAGGGGAGAGGGAGGAGGAAATTTACATGTACAGGGGGAAACTAGGTGAAGAAATAAACCCCACACATTTATCTATCAACAACCAAACTATAATATATTGAACTAAAAGTTACATATGACATATGAAAATAACACTCATCAAACCCCTTATCTATAGCAATAATTCTATACACTAATAACTACAAAGTCAACATTCCCCATCAGCAATCATTCCCGCCTAACCGCTAATTAATAATAAATTTTGATCCATCTCTAGTTGCAACGAAGGAAAAAGAAATTATTTAATGGTCAGGGTTGATTGATTCTATCGAAAACTGAATTACAAGCGGGCTTCACCCAGAATAAAAGTCTGACTACAGTATAAGGCAAAGTTCCTACCTTCCATCTGGTGTCTTGTTGCTCAGGTACCTCTTCTCACTAGTACCAGTCTTCAACTCTCTTTTCTAGAAAAACGGTGCGCTATTTGAAGGATTATTCCAGCTAACGTAATCATTCTTAAACCTGGGCCGTAACGTGCTGCGATCTGGTGGTAATAATTATCCCAAGAGTTTAATAATTATATTTATCGTCTTTAAGAATTGACTCGATCGGATATTCCCAGGAAGGAATTGATTACGTAATTTCCTTTCACGAGCTGGAATCGACGGTATGAATTGCTGACAGGGGCACAAATACTGGCATGAGTTGTCTTACAATACCTTCCTATTAAATAAAATATGTATAACTATATATCTACACCTAAATCTAATCTTAAATTATCGCAGTCCGTTACACCACTCCCCCCTTTTCAAAAGAGGCGACCATAGTCGGCTCTTTTCACTTGTGCAACACTATTTATCTCCCTACACAACACTAAAGTCTGCACTGCTCACCCCTTGGCACCATCTGCCGTTAGCTGAGAATCCTGGCTCTCGGGGTACTGTATCACTATCGGGGCTTCATTGGTTCGTGGTCCGTTCCCCGACTGACGGCTTGTCTTACAGTGGAAAATCAGCCAAACCCCACTGATCCCCACCAGGATCACTAGCAGGGTGCCCAGTCCGCCCCACCGCCACAATTCTTCCTTCCGCCTCCGCTCCTTTGGTTCTTGAGCCTGTGACAATAATATGTCCATACGTGAATCCTGTGTCTGCCAATCGGTCTTTCCTTGCTGGGCTTGTCTCAGCTCTTCCAAAGCCGCGGCCACATTGCCCGTGGAGATCTGCGCTGGTCGGAGAAGGTCCGCCTCTGCTAGCACGGATTTCCCCGTGGCAATCTGTTTCTTAATACGTGCTTGAGAAATTCCTACTGAGGCAGGTAAGATCTGGTAGTTGGCCACCCGCAAGAGGCATCCTTTGCTTGAGTTCCTGCAATCAGACTTAATTCAGGGGAAAGAGAAGCCGTTACAGTTTTAAGGATAGGGCTAAGATAGAATGGTATAGCTAAAGTGACCCCGTGCTATGGTTTCGAAGGACCTATACATATCGCGCAACTCGATTTAGTCGTCTAAGGCGGTGATTTCTAGGTGTCTTAGGTCAGTGGTTAAGGTCAAGGAGAGGTTTAGGAAGGAGTAAAAGGTGTTCAGTTTTTGGGTCTCCGTAGGTTGTACGGGCTCCTGATGGTAGGATTTTCTAGGGAGGATTCAGGTTTCCATGTCTTGTCCCTGGTGTCCTCGGTTAGATCGGTAGTATCTGACTCCTCGGCTTCCGATACCGACGGTTCCTGAGGGGTTGTACTAGAGCCTGGATTTCTAGGTATCATACTGGGCCTCCCTGAAGTCTCAACAACTTCCCAAGGTGTCGTGGCCGTGCCTCGAGGAGAGCTGACAGCCCAAGCCTCTGGATGTGTACTTTCCTCTGGCCTATTTCCATTCTCTTCTTCGGCCTCATCAGAGCTATCTATGGGCACGAGGTCGAGTTCATCTTCTTCCTCTTCGGTTTCCGACTCGGATTGATTTTGTCTCCGGTTTGGGGATAAGGATCTGGAAGATGCCTTATTGTTTTTGTACTCTAGCTCTACGGACGAGTCCACAGCCGCCTTCCCATAGGCCGGCTTCAAGCGGTTGATGTGTACCACCTGGAGATGCCCTGTCTCGCTCCTAACCTCATAGGTTACTTTCCCCAGCTTCTTAGTGACAACGTGTGGTCCGGTCCACGGGCAGTGGAATTTAGGGAAATGGCCAGGTTTAACCGCAGGCACATGGAGGTACACACAATCCCCAACTTCAAAGTTTCTTTCTTTCCTTGTCCGGTTGATTCGCTCAGTTCGCCGAGTCCACTCCTGATCGATTCTCCTGCGGGCTTCTTCATGGGCTTCTTGTATTCGATCCCTCAGTTGTTGCGCCGCATCTACCGTCTCCTCGATTCCTTCCCCCACTCCGTGGGATTCAATTTGCGCGGGTGTCCTGAGCTCTCTCCCGAACAGGAGATAGTTAGGTGAAAACCCTGTGGCCGAATGAGGTATCGCCCTGTAGGCCATAAGAGAATAGGGTATCCACTTATCCCAGTCTCTACCATCTTTCTTTGCGAAGTGGGCTAGAGAGTCTCCCAGCGTCCTATGGAACCTTTCCAACATTCCGTTACTCTGTGGATGGTACGGGGTCGTCTGGAGTTTGGTGATGCCTAATGTTTTGCAAACCTCTTTAAACAAACTGGAGATGAAGTTGCGTCCCTGGTCGGTTAACAACCGATGGGGAACCCCGTGGCGAGTGACAATCTTTTCAACAAAAGCCCTTGCCGTTGCCTCCGCGGTTTGTTCAGGTAATGCTATTGCTTCCGTATACCGAGAAAAGTGGTCAATGAAGGTAAGCAGATACTTGTTTCCTTTAGAGCTCCTGGGAAAGGGGCCAACGATGTCGAGCGACACCATCTCGAATGGTTGAGTAGGAAAATACGGTCTTTCAATGGGTACGGTCAGTCCTGCAGGTGTTTTACGGGTCGCGCATGAATGGCATGCTTTCACAAATGCCTCTACATCTTGCCTCATGGATGGCCAAAAATACTTTTGCTTCAGTATGGCCAGGGTTCTCTCTATGCCCGGGTGGCCAGCCCATAAGCTACTGTGGCATTCTTCCATAACTTGTCCCCTCCTTGTTCGAGGTACCACGATTCTCCACTGTTTTCTATTCTGTACTTCACCCCGATATAGCAGTCCCTCTGCATCCTGTTGGCACACCTGAGGATTCTCTGCAGCCCATCTCACACACTCTTCGTCCTTCCTCTGGTCTTGGAGGTAAGTTCCTGTCTCCGTAACTTCACCCGTAGCTATTTTGGTTACTGCACGACTCAGCGCGTCGGCATTAGTGTGTCTCCGCCCCGGTTTGTGTATCACCTCGTAGTCAAACTCCTCTAACCGCAGTGCCCAACGGGTAAGCCTAGAAGACGGATCCCTTAGGGACAGCATCCAGCGCAGAGCTGAGTGGTCCGTAACAAGGGTAAACTTTCGACCAAGCAGATAACACCGGAAGTGTTTCGTCGCCCATACGACAGAAAGCAGCTCTCGTTCTGTGGCTGAGTAATTTTGCTCCGCATTGTGAAGTTGTCTGCTGGCATATGCCACGGGTCTCTCGTGCCCGTTCCTAACCTGGGACAGTACTGCTCCTAAAGCAACACCAGAAGCGTCAGTGGCTAAAATAAAGGGATCCTTAAAATCGGGATATATCAGCACTGGTTCTGTGCACAGAGCTTCCTTCAACTTCTGAAACGCCTCTTCCTGTTGCGGGCCCCATTGGAATCGTCTGTCCTTTCCAATCAACAGGGTAAGTGGTTTTGCTCTCTCTGCAAAACGGGGCACGAACCTTCTGTAGTACCCGGCTAAACCCAAGAATCCTCTCACCTCTTTGGCTGTCCGGGGGAGCGGGAACTCCTTCACCGCCTTGATCTTCTCTTCGTCCGGTCTCACTCCTTCACCCGTAACCAAATGACCTAAGTATTTCACCTGGCATACAGCGAACTTGCATTTTGCTCCATTTAGCTTGAGGTTTGCATCCCTTAGCCTTTCGAACACATGTTGCAGCCGGTCTCGATGCTGCTCGAGGCTTACGCTGAAAATGATAATATCATCCAGATATACGAAGCACTCTACCCCCTTAATGCCGGTAAGAATCTGGTCCATTGTACGTTGGAAAGTCGCAGGGGCCCCGGCGAGTCCAAAGGGCATCTTTTTATATTCATAATGTCCTCCCAATGTAGTGAATGCTGTCTTGGGTTGATCCTCCTCAGCTACGGGGATCTGGTGATATCCGCTGCTCAGATCGAGGGTTGAAAAAATTTTGCTCTGGCCCAATAGCTCTAGCGTCTCTTGAATCAGTGGTAGGGGGTAAGCATCTACTTGCGTCAGCGCGTTCAATCCCCTAAAGTCGGTACAGAAACGATATTTGATAGACCCATCTTCGCTTTTCTTTGGCACCAACACAACCGGTGCTGCCCAAGGGCTGTTGGAATGAGTAATCACCCCCTTGTCCATCATTTCCTTGAGGTGCTCTTCAACAACAGGGCGGTGGTGGAACGGTACCCTATAAGGACGTTTCATAACTGGGCGCGCGTCCCCTGTGGGTATTTGATGTTGGACCCCAAGGGTGCAGCCTTCCTTCCCAGGTGGTGAGAATAGCTCTGCATACCTCCGTAGTAGCGGTTCTATCTCTGCCTTCTCCGACGTGTTCAGATGGCTTAGGTCCCAGCCGGGCTCTGTCGCCCCGATCGCTCTCAATCCTACTTCCACGCCGCTTCCTTTCCTATTCGTGATTCCCCCATTCGCTTGGCCTTTTCCTTCCCTATTCTCCTTCCATCTAGATGCCACTCCTAGAGTCTGGTTTCTATCCAGGATGACCTCCTGAGGGCAAACATTCGCCACCTTGACCCATACGCTCCTCCCTTGGATTTCTGACAAACAACGGGCGACTCTGACCCCTCCTTGCCTTAAACCTACAGGTTCGATCACCACGTTGGAATGTTCTTCTCCCATCACTCGGCCTCGTATTATCGTCTCACTATAGGGCGGTATTCTAACTGGTGCGAGGCAAGTCACTAATCCTTGTTCTTCTAATTCCATTGGAGGGTCTTGCCGCCGATTTTCCTCCCTCTTGTGTGCTTTCCTTTTTGCCAGTCGTTTCTCCGCTCGTTGTTTCTTCTTCTTCTTGATGTTCTTTATTCGGAGGCGCTCTATCTGTAGTTGAGGTTTCTCTTCCTCCTGTTCGGTCCGTTCTCGGGTGGGATACCATTTCTTCTCCAAGTCCGCAATGGCCTGGTACAAAGTTTTTATTTTCCCTTCCTGGTCTTCTTTTTCTACTCTCCGAACTCGTGCTTCCTCATTCATCTTATCAAGTTCCAGTCGCCGCTCTCGGATGAGTACTCGGGCTCCTACCTTGGCAAGCAGGTCCATCCCAATAATTCCATCACCTGGCAGGTCGAGCGGGGAAATAAGGATGGGATGCTGAAACTCCTTGTCTCTCAACTTGCATCTTAGCCGCTGGGTTCCTTCGATTCTCAATGCTTGTCCCGTCACGCCCTTGGCTCTTACTTTTGCCGGCTCTAGAGGCACCCTCGGGATGGCGGATCTGATTAGAGTTACCTCGGCCCCCGTATCTACTAACATCTCATGTTCTACTCCTTCAATATCCATTACCACTGAGATTGTTCCCTTTCCTTGGCCTTGTACTCCTGGCACCAGACGGTGGAACCCCTTCTGTCTCTTTGACCTGTAGCCGGGGTCTACGACAGGTCTTGTTCTTTTGGGGCCCTGTTATTGTAGCGAGGGTTTGCATTCCCCCTATGAGGTCCTTGAGTACGTGGTCGGCTCCTACAATCCCGGGCCCAGTGACCTTCCCTACCACAAGAGAAACACCTGCTAGTCATGACGGTCGGCATCCTGTTAGGCATCGGCATCAAAGAACTTCTTTGTCCCTGAAGGCATCCTCTTGCTAAGTGACCTTCTTTCCCACAACGGTAACATTTCCACTGAGCTCGATCTGCGGGTCTTACCAGGCTCACTTCCCGTCTATCTGTGTCCAGATTTCCTTCTCTACCCTCTATCTCCGATAGGTCTTGCGCTTCCACCCCGAATATTTCCCTCCTACACCTATTTTCTCTAATTGTCCCTTCGTTCCTGTCAAAGGGTTCAGCCCTACTGATGGCTTCTTCGAGTGTGTTCGGGGCCAAAGCTTGCACCATTCGCGCAGTGTCTGGTCTCAGTCCTCTCCTGAAGGCTGCTAGCACCCGGCCTTCAATGTGCTTCGATAATATTCCCCTCTCTTCTTCCTCTTCGATGCTGGCTATTATCCGTGCCCCAATAGATCGGATTCGGTCCGCAAACTCTATAGCTGGTTCGGTCGCTCCCTGTCTCGCCTCACTCAGTTCTCCTTCGAGTTTTTCTCTCTCTCTTGGATCCACAAACCTTTTAATTAATTCTGTTTTCAGTAAATCGTATGAGGCTCCTGCTCTTACCAGTTCGGGTTTGGACTCCACAAATTTCTCAGCCATGCCTCCCAGCTTTTGTTCGGCAATAATTAGTTTGTCCTCTTCACTCCAATTCCCCAGTAGTCCGATCTTATCTAATTTCTGGAAAAACTGGCCGATGGAGGGGCTCCCCGGGGCTCCCGACCATGGCTTAACCATATTTTGTAGATTCAAGTCCCTCCGGGCCATATTTCCGCCCGATGACGTCATGGTCTGCTGGGTCCACGTCTCCTTCTCTTTCTTCAGGGATTCATTCTCGGTGGCAAAGTCCGCGTTGGCTTTCTGTAACTTCCTTACCGCTTCCTCCAACTCTTTCTGTCTTTCCGTCATTTTCTAACTGGGTTCACTTTATTCGGTGTTTTTGCAACCTACACCCCACACCTGACACCAAATTGTTACCTGCTGCTATTCTCTGGGACCCTATGGCAACCTAGAAAGAGCTGGGAGGGGAGAGGGAGGAGGAAATTTACATGTACAGGGGGAAACTAGGTGAAGAAATAAACCCCACACATTTATCTATCAACAACCAACTATAATATATTGAACTAAAAGTTACATATGACATATGAAAATAACACTCATCAAACCCCTTATCTATAGCAATAATTCTATACACTAATAACTACAAAGTCAACATTCCCCATCAGCAATCATTCCCGCCTAACCGCTAATTAATAATAAATTTTGATCCATCTCTAGTTGCAACGAAGGAAAAAGAAATTATTTAATGGTCAGGGTTGATTGATTCTATCGAAAACTGAATTACAAGCGGGCTTCACCCAGAATAAAAGTCTGACTACAGTATAAGGCAAAGTTCCTACCTTCCATCTGGTGTCTTGTTGCTCAGGTACCTCTTCTCACTAGTACCAGTCTTCAACTCTCTTTTCTAGAAAAACGGTGCGCTATTTGAAGGATTATTCCAGCTAACGTAATCATTCTTAAACCTGGGCCGTAACGTGCTGCGATCTGGTGGTAATAATTATCCCAAGAGTTTAATAATTATATTTATCGTCTTTAAGAATTGACTCGATCGGATATTCCCAGGAAGGAATTGATTACGTAATTTCCTTTCACGAGCTGGAATCGACGGTATGAATTGCTGACAGGGGCACAAATACTGGCATGAGTTGTCTTACAATACCTTCCTATTAAATAAAATATGTATAACTATATATCTACACCTAAATCTAATCTTAAATTATCGCAGTCCGTTACAATATTGTTTTTCATTTATATTAGGTGTACTAGTTAAATTAAGTTTATGAAGTATGAAATCTGATAGTCTCGGTAAATTGTCTCATTCTGAGTTGCTAGAGGAAATCGAACCAAGTTATACTTAATAGGGAGGTTTAAAATTTAAGTATATCTTGTTTTGGTTTTTAATAGTACCTCTGAAAGGGAACGTTCATATAAAATACTAAATTCCGTCTGTACAAATCTAAAGAATATTTTTTTTAATTCACATAATGATGATACTGATTAGACCGTTGCTGCCTAGCTGAAAATAAGTACTCAATGCATACTTATCTTGTGTGTTATAATTATATGCATATAATCTTGTGTGTTTTTTTTTTTCAATTTTCGTGTCGTAATGATAAATCCTTTAATGAGAATTTTCGTGGTAAAATATTGTTTTTCATTTATATTAGGTGTACTAGTTAAATTAAGTTTATGAAGTATGAAATTTGATACTCTCGGTAATTTGTCTCATTCTGAGTTGCTAGAGGAAATCGAACCAAGTTATACTTAATAGGGAGGTTTAAAATTTAAGTATATCTTGTTTTGGTTTTTAATAGTAACTCTGAAAGGGACCGTTCACATAAAATACTTAATTCCGTCTGTACAAATCTAATGTATATTTTTTTTTAAATGACCTAATGATGAAACTGATTAGACCGGTGCTGTCTACCTGAAAATAAGTACTCAATGCATACTTAATTAAATGGTACCCTTAATATTTAAACTCCTCACCATGACACTTACAGAATGCAGTACACTGTTTAGGGCAACATTCTAACGCTCTGGATAGAACATTTGACTGAGACTATAATTCACCTAACTTCTGGCTCTAAAATACTTTGCTTAAGGTCTTTGCTGAACCCTCTTGCTTAACATCATTTAGAGGGTTAATTGCTTAAGGTCTTTGCTTAACATCATTTAGAGGGTTAATAATAAAAAAAAAAATACTGTTGGTCAATCTTGTTCGTGTCATAATGATAAATCCTCAAATAAGGAATTTTGTAGTAAAATACTGTTTTTCATTTATATTAGGTGTACTAGTTAAATTAAGTTTATGATGTATGAAATTTGATAGTCTCGGTAAATTGTCTCATTCTGAGTTGCAAGAGGAAATCGAACCAAGTTATACATAATAGGGAGGTTTAAAATTTAAGTATATCTTGTTTTGGTTTTTAATAGTACCTCTGAAAGGGAACGTTCATATAAAATACTAAATTCCGTCTGTACAAATCTAAAGAATATTTTTTTAAATTCACATAATGATGATACTGATTAGACCGTTGCTGTCTAGCTGAAAATAAGTACTCAATGCATACTTATCTTGTGTGTTATAATTATATGCATATAATCTTGTGTTTTTTTTTTAATTTTCGTGTCGTAATGATAAATTCTTTAATGAGAATTTTCGTGGTAAAATATTGTTTTTCATTTATATTAGGTGTACTAGTTAAATTAAGTTTATGAAGTATGAAATTTGATACTCTCGGTAATTTGTCTCATTCTGAGTTGCTAGAGGAAATCGAACCAAGTTATACTTAATAGGGAGGTTTAAAATTTAAGTATATCTTGTTTTGGTTTTTAATAGTACCTCTGATAGGGACAGTTCATATAAATACTTAATTCCGTCTGTAAAAATCTAAAGTATATATTTTTTAATTCACGTAATGATAAACTGATTAGACCGGAGCTGTCTAGCTGAAAATAAGTACTTAATGCATACTTACCTAAATGGTACCCTTAACGTTTATATTCCTCACCATGACACCTACAGAATGCAGTACACTTTGTCGGGCAACCTTCTAACGCTCTGGATAGAACTTTTGACTGAGACTATAATTCTACTAACAGCTGGCTCTAAAGTACATTGTTTAAGGTCTTTGCTAAACTATCTTGCTTAACATCATTTATAGGGTTAATAATAAAAAAATAATACTGTTGGTCAATCTTGTTCGTGTCGTAATGATAAATCCTTAAATAAGAATTTTCGTGGTAAAATATTGTTTTTCATTTATATTAGGTGTACTAGTTAAATTAAGTTTATGAAGTATGAAATCTGATAGTCTCGGTAAATTGTCTCATTCTGAGTTGCTAGAGGAAATCGAACCAAGTTATACTTAATAGGGAGGTTTAAAATTTAAGTATATCTTGTTTGGGTTTTTAATAGTACCTCTGATAGGCACCGTTCATATAAATACTTAATTCCGTCAGTAAAAATCTAAAGTATATTTTTTTAAATTCACATAATGATGATACTGATTAGACCGTTGCTGTCTAGCTGAAAATAAGTACTCAATGCATACTTATCTTGTGTGTTATAATTATATGCATATAATCTTGTGTGTGTTTTTTTTTTCAATTTTCGTGTCGTAATGATATATCCTTTAATCAGAATTTTCGTGGTAAAATATTGTTTTTCATTTATATTAGGTGTACTAGTTAAATTAAGTTTATGAAGTATGAAATTTGATACTCTCGGTAATTTGTCTCATTCTGAGTTGCTAGAGGAAATCGAACCAAGTTATACTTAATAGGGAGGTTTAAAATTTAAGTATATCTTGCTTTGGTTTTTAATAGTACCTCTGATAGGCACCGTTCATATAAATACTTAATTCCGTCAGTAAAAATCTAAAGTATATTTTTTTAAATTCACATAATGATGATACTGATTAGACCGTTGCTGTCTAGCTGAAAATAAGTACTCAATGCATACTTACCTAGATGGTACCCTTAACGTTTATACTCCTCACCATGACACTTACAGAATGCAGTACACTGTGTAGGGCAACCTTCTAACGCTCTGGATAGAACATTTGACTGAGACTATAATTCACCAAACTTCTGGCTCTAAAGTACTTTGCTTAAGGTCTTTGCTGAACCCTCTGTGAAATGATAAATCCTTAAATGTGAACTTTCTTGGTAAAACATTGTTTTTCATTTATATTAGGTGTACTAGTTAAATTAAGTTTATGAAGTATGAAATTTGATACTCTCGGTAATTTGTCTCATTCTGAGTTGCTAGAGGAAATCGAACCCAGTTATACTTAATAGGGAGGTTTAAAATTTAAGTATATCTTGTTTTGGCTTTTAATAGTACCTCTGATAGAGACTGTTCATATAAATACTTAATTCCGTCTGTAAAAATCTGAAGTATATTTTTTAAAATTCACATAATGATGATACTGATTAGACCGTTGCTGTCTAGCTGAAAATAAGTACTCAATGCATACTTACCTAGATGGTACCATTACCTTTTATACTCCTCGCCATGACACTTACAGAATGCAGTACACTGTGTGGGGCCACCTTCTAACGCTCTGGATAGAACTTTTGACTGAGACTATAATTCTCCTAACAGCTGGCTCTAAAGTACATTGTTTAAGGTCTTTGCTAAACTATCATGCTTAACATCATTTAGAGGGTTAATAATGAAAAAATAATACTGTTGTTCAATCTTGTTCGTGTCGTAATGATAAATCCTTTAATGAGAATTTTCGTGGTAAAACATTGTTTTTCATTTATATTAGGTGTACTAGTTAAATTAAGTTTATGAAGTATGAAATTTGATACTCTCGGTAATTTGTCTCATTCTGAGTTGTTAGACGAAATCGAACCAAGCTATACTTAATAGGGAGGTTTAAAATTTAAGTATATCTTGTTTTGGTTTTTAATAGTACCTCTGATAGGCACCGTTCATATAAATACTTAATTCCGTCTGTAAAAATCTAAAGTATATTTTTTTAAATTCACATAATGATGATACTGATTAGACCGTTGCTGTCTAGCTGAAAATAAGTACTCAATGCATACTTACCTAGATGGTACCCTAAACGTTTATACTCCTCACCATGACACTTACAGAATGAAGTACACTGTGTAGGGCAACCTTCTAACGCTCTGGATAGAACTTTTGACTGAGACTATAATTCTCCTAACAGCTGGCTCTAAAGTACATTGTTTAAGGTCATTGCTAGACTATCTTGCTTAACATCATTTAGAGGGTTAATAATGAAAAAATAATACTGTTGGTCAATCTTATTCGTGTCATAACGATAAATCCTTAATTAATTAATTTTGTGGTAAAATCCTGTTTTTCATTTCTATTAGGTGTACTAGTTAAATTAAGTTTATGAAGTATGAAATTTGATAGTCATGGTAAATTGTCTCATACTGAGTTGCTAGAGGAAATCGAACCAAGTTATACTTAATAGGGAGGTTTAAAATTTAAGTATATCTCGTTTTGGTTTTTAATAGTACCTCTGATAGGGACCGTTCATATAAATACTTAATTCCGTCTGTAAAAATCTAAAGTATATTTTTTTAAATTCACATAATGATGATACTGATTAGACCGTTGCTGTCTAGCTGAATATAAGTACTCAATGCATAATTAACTAAATGGTACCCTTAACATTTATACTCCTCACCATGACACTTACAGAATGCAGTACACTGTGTAGGGCAACCTTCTAACGCTCTGGATAGAACATTTGACTGAGACTATAATTCATCTAACTGCTGGCTCTAAAATACATTGTTTAAGGTCTTTGCTAAACTATCTTGCTTAACATCATTTAGAGGGCTAATAATGAAAAAAAATATACTGTTGGTCAATCTTGTTCGTGTCATAACGATAAATCCTTAATTAAGAAATTTTGTGGTAAAATACTGTTTTTCATTTATATTAGGTGTACTAGTTAAATTAAGTTTATGAAGTATGCAATTTGATAGTCTCGGTAAATTGTCTCATACTGAGTTGCTAGAGGAAATCGAACCAAGTTATACTTAAAAGAGAGGTTTAAAATTTAAGTATATCTTGTTTTGGTTTTTAATAGATAGGGACCGTTCACATAAAATACTTAATTACTGTCTGTAAAAATCTGAAGTATATTTCTTTAAATTCACGTAATGGTAAACTGATTAGACCAGTGCTGTCTAGCTGAAAATAAGTAAACAATGCATACTTAACTAAATTCTACCCATAACATTTATACTCCTCACCATGTCACTCACAGAAGGCAATACACTGTGTAGGGCCACCTTCCAACTCTCTGGATAGAACATTTGACTGAGACTATAATTCCCCTAACAGCTGGCTCTAAAGTACATTGTTTAAGGTCATTGCTAGACTATCTTGCTTAACATCATTTAGAGGGTTAATAATGAAAAAATAATACTGTTGGTCAATCTTATTCGTGTCATAACGATAAATCCTTAATTAAGAAATTTTGTGGTAAAATACTGTTTTTCATTTATATTAGGTGTACTAGTTAAATTAAGTTTATGAAGTATGAAATTTGATAGTCACGGTAAATTGTCTCATTCTGAGTAGCTAGAGGAAATCGAACCAAGTTATACTTAATAGGGAGGTTTAAAATTTAAGTATATCTCGTTTTGGTTTTTAATAGTACCTCTGATAGGGACCGTTCATATAAATACTTAATTCCGTCTGTAAAAATCTAAAGTATATTTTTTTAAATTCACATAATGGGGATACTGATTAGACCGTTGCTGTCTAGCTGAAAATAAGTACTCAATGCATAATTAACTAAATGGTACGCTTAACATTTATACTCCTCACCATGACACTTACAGAATGCAGTACACTGTGTAGGGCAACCTTCTAACGCTCTGGATAGAACATTTGACTGAGACTATAATTCATCTAACTGCTGGCTCTAAAATACATTGTTTAAGGTCTTTGCTAAACTATCTTGCTTAACATCATTTAGAGGGCTAATAATGAAAAAAAATATACTGTTGGTCAATCTTGTTCGTGTCATAACGATAAATCCTTAATTAATTAATTTTGTGGTAAAATCCTGTTTTTCATTTCTATTAGGTGTACTAGTTAAATTAAGTTTATGAAGTATGAAATTTGATAGTCACGGTAAATTGTCTCATACTGAGTTGCTAGAGGAAATCGAACCAAGTTATACTTAATAGGGAGGTTTAAAATTTAAGTATATCTCGTTTTGGTTTTTAATAGTACCTCTGATAGGGACCGTTCATATAAATACTTAATTCCGTCTGTAAAAATCTAAAGTATATTTTTTTAAATTCACATAATGATGATACTGATTAGACCGTTGCTGTCTAGCTGAATATAAGTACTCAATGCATAATTAACTAAATGGTACCCTTAACATTTATACTCCTCACCATGACACTTACAGAATGCAGTACACTGTGTAGGGCAACCTTCTAACGCTCTAGATAGAACATTTGACTAGGACTATAATTCATCTAACTTCTGGCTCTAAAATACATTGTTTAAGGTCGTTGCTAAACTATCTTGCTTAACATCATTTAGAGGGTTAATAATGAAAAAAAATATACTGTTGGTCAATCTTGTTCGTGTCATAACGATAAATCCTTAATTAAGAAATTTTGTGGTAAAATACTGTTTTTCATTTATATTAGGTGTATTAGTAAAATTAAGTTTATGAAGTATGAAATTTGATATTCTCGGTAAATTATCTCATACTGAGTTGCTAGAGGAAATCGAACCAATTTATACTTAATAGGGAGGTTTAAAATTTAAGTATATCTTGTTTTGGTTTTTAATAGTACCTCTGATAGGGACCGTTCATATAAATACTTAATTCCGTCTGTAAAAATCTAAAGTATATTTTTTTAAATTCACATAATGATGATACTGATTAGACCGTTGCTGTCTAGCTGAAAATAAGTACTCAATGCATACTTACCTAGATGGTACCCTTAACTTTTATTCTCCTCACCATGACACTTACAGAATGCAGTACACTGTGTAGGGCCACCTTTTAACGCTCTGGATAGAACTTCTGACTGAGACTATAATTCTCCTAACAGCTGGCTCTAAAGTACATTGTTTAAGGTCATTGCTAGACTATCTTGCTTAACATCATTTAGAGGGTTAATAATGAAAAAATAATACTGTTGGTCAATCTTATTCGTGTCATAACGATAAATCCTTAATTAAGAAATTTTGTGGTAAAATACTGTTTTTCATTTATATTAGGTGTACTAGTTAAATTAAGTTTATGAAGTATGAAATTTGATAGTCACGGTAAATTGTCTCATTCTGAGTAGCTAGAGGAAATCGAACCAAGTTATACTTAATAGGGAGGTTTAAAATTTAAGTATATCTCGTTTTGGTTTTTAATAGTACCTCTGATAGGGACCGTTCATATAAATACTTAATTCCGTCTGTAAAAATCTAAAGTATATTTTTTTAAATTCACATAATGGGGATACTGATTAGACCGTTGCTGTCTAGCTGAAAATAAGTACTCAATGCATAATTAACTAAATGGTACGCTTAACATTTATACTCCTCACCATGACACTTACAGAATGCAGTACACTGTGTAGGGCAACCTTCTAACGCTCTGGATAGAACATTTGACTGAGACTATAATTCATCTAACTGCTGGCTCTAAAATACATTGTTTAAGGTCTTTGCTAAACTATCTTGCTTAACATCATTTAGAGGGCTAATAATGAAAAAAAATATACTGTTGGTCAATCTTGTTCGTGTCATAACGATAAATCCTTAATTAAGAAATTTTGTGGTAAAATACTGTTTTTCATTTATATTAGGTGTACTAGTTAAATTAAGTTTATGAAGTATGCAATTTGATAGTCTCGGTAAATTGTCTCATACTGAGTTGCTAGAGGAAATCGAACCAAGTTATACTTAAAAGAGAGGTTTAAAATTTAAGTATATCTTGTTTTGGTTTTTAATAGATAGGGACCGTTCACATAAAATACTTAATTACTGTCTGTAAAAATCTGAAGTATATTTCTTTAAATTCACGTAATGGTAAACTGATTAGACCAGTGCTGTCTAGCTGAAAATAAGTAAACAATGCATACTTAACTAAATTCTACCCATAACATTTATACTCCTCACCATGTCACTCACAGAAGGCAATACACTGTGTAGGGCCACCTTCCAACTCTCTGGATAGAACATTTGACTGAGACTATAATTCCCCTAACAGCTGGCTCTAAAGTACATTGTTTAAGGTCATTGCTAGACTATCTTGCTTAACATCATTTAGAGGGTTAATAATGAAAAAATAATACTGTTGGTCAATCTTATTCGTGTCATAACGATAAATCCTTAATTAAGAAATTTTGTGGTAAAATACTGTTTTTCATTTATATTAGGTGTACTAGTTAAATTAAGTTTATGAAGTATGAAATTTGATAGTCACGGTAAATTGTCTCATTCTGAGTAGCTAGAGGAAATCGAACCAAGTTATACTTAATAGGGAGGTTTAAAATTTAAGTATATCTCGTTTTGGTTTTTAATAGTACCTCTGATAGGGACCGTTCATATAAATACTTAATTCCGTCTGTAAAAATCTAAAGTATATTTTTTTAAATTCACATAATGGGGATACTGATTAGACCGTTGCTGTCTAGCTGAAAATAAGTACTCAATGCATAATTAACTAAATGGTACGCTTAACATTTATACTCCTCACCATGACACTTACAGAATGCAGTACACTGTGTAGGGCAACCTTCTAACGCTCTGGATAGAACATTTGACTGAGACTATAATTCATCTAACTGCTGGCTCTAAAATACATTGTTTAAGGTCTTTGCTAAACTATCTTGCTTAACATCATTTAGAGGGCTAATAATGAAAAAAAATATACTGTTGGTCAATCTTGTTCGTGTCATAACGATAAATCCTTAATTAATTAATTTTGTGGTAAAATCCTGTTTTTCATTTCTATTAGGTGTACTAGTTAAATTAAGTTTATGAAGTATGAAATTTGATAGTCACGGTAAATTGTCTCATACTGAGTTGCTAGAGGAAATCGAACCAAGTTATACTTAATAGGGAGGTTTAAAATTTAAGTATATCTCGTTTTGGTTTTTAATAGTACCTCTGATAGGGACCGTTCATATAAATACTTAATTCCGTCTGTAAAAATCTAAAGTATATTTTTTTAAATTCACATAATGATGATACTGATTAGACCGTTGCTGTCTAGCTGAATATAAGTACTCAATGCATAATTAACTAAATGGTACCCTTAACATTTATACTCCTCACCATGACACTTACAGAATGCAGTACACTGTGTAGGGCAACCTTCTAACGCTCTAGATAGAACATTTGACTAGGACTATAATTCATCTAACTTCTGGCTCTAAAATACATTGTTTAAGGTCGTTGCTAAACTATCTTGCTTAACATCATTTAGAGGGTTAATAATGAAAAAAAATATACTGTTGGTCAATCTTGTTCGTGTCATAACGATAAATCCTTAATTAAGAAATTTTGTGGTAAAATACTGTTTTTCATTTATATTAGGTGTATTAGTAAAATTAAGTTTATGAAGTATGAAATTTGATATTCTCGGTAAATTATCTCATACTGAGTTGCTAGAGGAAATCGAACCAATTTATACTTAATAGGGAGGTTTAAAATTTAAGTATATCTTGTTTTGGTTTTTAATAGTACCTCTGATAGGGACCGTTCATATAAATACTTAATTCCGTCTGTAAAAATCTAAAGTATATTTTTTTAAATTCACATAATGATGATACTGATTAGACCGTTGCTGTCTAGCTGAAAATAAGTACTCAATGCATACTTACCTAGATGGTACCCTTAACTTTTATTCTCCTCACCATGACACTTACAGAATGCAGTACACTGTGTAGGGCCACCTTTTAACGCTCTGGATAGAACTTCTGACTGAGACTATAATTCTCCTAACAGCTGGCTCTAAAGTACATTGTTTAAGGTCATTGCTAGACTATCTTGCTTAACATCATTTAGAGGGTTAATAATGAAAAAATAATACTGTTGGTCAATCTTATTCGTGTCATAACGATAAATCCTTAATTAAGAAATTTTGTGGTAAAATACTGTTTTTCATTTATATTAGGTGTACTAGTTAAATTAAGTTTATGAAGTATGAAATTTGATAGTCACGGTAAATTGTCTCATTCTGAGTAGCTAGAGGAAATCGAACCAAGTTATACTTAATAGGGAGGTTTAAAATTTAAGTATATCTCGTTTTGGTTTTTAATAGTACCTCTGATAGGGACCGTTCATATAAATACTTAATTCCGTCTGTAAAAATCTAAAGTATATTTTTTTAAATTCACATAATGATGATACTGATTAGACCGTTGCTGTCTAGCTGAATATAAGTACTCAATGCATAATTAACTAAATGGTACCCTTAACATTTATACTCCTCACCATGACACTTACAGAATGCAGTACACTGTGTAGGGCAACCTTCTAACGCTCTGGATAGAACATTTGACTGAGACTATAATTCATCTAACTGCTGGCTCTAAAATACATTGTTTAAGGTCTTTGCTAAACTATCTTGCTTAACATCATTTAGAGGGCTAATAATGAAAAAAAATATACTGTTGGTCAATCTTGTTCGTGTCATAACGATAAATCCTTAATTAAGAAATTTTGTGGTAAAATACTGTTTTTCATTTATATTAGGTGTACTAGTTAAATTAAGTTTATGAAGTATGCAATTTGATAGTCTCGGTAAATTGTCTCATACTGAGTTGCTAGAGGAAATCGAACCAAGTTATACTTAAAAGAGAGGTTTAAAATTTAAGTATATCTTGTTTTGGTTTTTAATAGATAGGGACCGTTCACATAAAATACTTAATTACTGTCTGTAAAAATCTGAAGTATATTTCTTTAAATTCACGTAATGGTAAACTGATTAGACCAGTGCTGTCTAGCTGAAAATAAGTAAACAATGCATACTTAACTAAATTCTACCCATAACATTTATACTCCTCACCATGTCACTCACAGAAGGCAATACACTGTGTAGGGCCACCTTCCAACTCTCTGGATAGAACATTTGACTGAGACTATAATTCCCCTAACAGCTGGCTCTAAAGTACATTGTTTAAGGTCATTGCTAGACTATCTTGCTTAACATCATTTAGAGGGTTAATAATGAAAAAATAATACTGTTGGTCAATCTTATTCGTGTCATAACGATAAATCCTTAATTAAGAAATTTTGTGGTAAAATACTGTTTTTCATTTATATTAGGTGTACTAGTTAAATTAAGTTTATGAAGTATGAAATTTGATAGTCACGGTAAATTGTCTCATTCTGAGTAGCTAGAGGAAATCGAACCAAGTTATACTTAATAGGGAGGTTTAAAATTTAAGTATATCTCGTTTTGGTTTTTAATAGTACCTCTGATAGGGACCGTTCATATAAATACTTAATTCCGTCTGTAAAAATCTAAAGTATATTTTTTTAAATTCACATAATGGGGATACTGATTAGACCGTTGCTGTCTAGCTGAAAATAAGTACTCAATGCATAATTAACTAAATGGTACGCTTAACATTTATACTCCTCACCATGACACTTACAGAATGCAGTACACTGTGTAGGGCAACCTTCTAACGCTCTGGATAGAACATTTGACTGAGACTATAATTCATCTAACTGCTGGCTCTAAAATACATTGTTTAAGGTCTTTGCTAAACTATCTTGCTTAACATCATTTAGAGGGCTAATAATGAAAAAAAATATACTGTTGGTCAATCTTGTTCGTGTCATAACGATAAATCCTTAATTAATTAATTTTGTGGTAAAATCCTGTTTTTCATTTCTATTAGGTGTACTAGTTAAATTAAGTTTATGAAGTATGAAATTTGATAGTCACGGTAAATTGTCTCATACTGAGTTGCTAGAGGAAATCGAACCAAGTTATACTTAATAGGGAGGTTTAAAATTTAAGTATATCTCGTTTTGGTTTTTAATAGTACCTCTGATAGGGACCGTTCATATAAATACTTAATTCCGTCTGTAAAAATCTAAAGTATATTTTTTTAAATTCACATAATGATGATACTGATTAGACCGTTGCTGTCTAGCTGAATATAAGTACTCAATGCATAATTAACTAAATGGTACCCTTAACATTTATACTCCTCACCATGACACTTACAGAATGCAGTACACTGTGTAGGGCAACCTTCTAACGCTCTAGATAGAACATTTGACTAGGACTATAATTCATCTAACTTCTGGCTCTAAAATACATTGTTTAAGGTCGTTGCTAAACTATCTTGCTTAACATCATTTAGAGGGTTAATAATGAAAAAAAATATACTGTTGGTCAATCTTGTTCGTGTCATAACGATAAATCCTTAATTAAGAAATTTTGTGGTAAAATACTGTTTTTCATTTATATTAGGTGTATTAGTAAAATTAAGTTTATGAAGTATGAAATTTGATATTCTCGGTAAATTATCTCATACTGAGTTGCTAGAGGAAATCGAACCAATTTATACTTAATAGGGAGGTTTAAAATTTAAGTATATCTTGTTTTGGTTTTTAATAGTACCTCTGATAGGGACCGTTCATATAAATACTTAATTCCGTCTGTAAAAATCTAAAGTATATTTTTTTAAATTCACATAATGATGATACTGATTAGACCGTTGCTGTCTAGCTGAAAATAAGTACTCAATGCATACTTACCTAGATGGTACCCTTAACTTTTATTCTCCTCACCATGACACTTACAGAATGCAGTACACTGTGTAGGGCCACCTTTTAACGCTCTGGATAGAACTTCTGACTGAGACTATAATTCTCCTAACAGCTGGCTCTAAAGTACATTGTTTAAGGTCATTGCTAGACTATCTTGCTTAACATCATTTAGAGGGTTAATAATGAAAAAATAATACTGTTGGTCAATCTTATTCGTGTCATAACGATAAATCCTTAATTAAGAAATTTTGTGGTAAAATACTGTTTTTCATTTATATTAGGTGTACTAGTTAAATTAAGTTTATGAAGTATGAAATTTGATAGTCACGGTAAATTGTCTCATTCTGAGTAGCTAGAGGAAATCGAACCAAGTTATACTTAATAGGGAGGTTTAAAATTTAAGTATATCTCGTTTTGGTTTTTAATAGTACCTCTGATAGGGACCGTTCATATAAATACTTAATTCCGTCTGTAAAAATCTAAAGTATATTTTTTTAAATTCACATAATGGGGATACTGATTAGACCGTTGCTGTCTAGCTGAAAATAAGTACTCAATGCATAATTAACTAAATGGTACGCTTAACATTTATACTCCTCACCATGACACTTACAGAATGCAGTACACTGTGTAGGGCAACCTTCTAACGCTCTGGATAGAACATTTGACTGAGACTATAATTCATCTAACTGCTGGCTCTAAAATACATTGTTTAAGGTCTTTGCTAAACTATCTTGCTTAACATCATTTAGAGGGCTAATAATGAAAAAAAATATACTGTTGGTCAATCTTGTTCGTGTCATAACGATAAATCCTTAATTAAGAAATTTTGTGGTAAAATACTGTTTTTCATTTATATTAGGTGTACTAGTTAAATTAAGTTTATGAAGTATGCAATTTGATAGTCTCGGTAAATTGTCTCATACTGAGTTGCTAGAGGAAATCGAACCAAGTTATACTTAAAAGAGAGGTTTAAAATTTAAGTATATCTTGTTTTGGTTTTTAATAGATAGGGACCGTTCACATAAAATACTTAATTACTGTCTGTAAAAATCTGAAGTATATTTCTTTAAATTCACGTAATGGTAAACTGATTAGACCAGTGCTGTCTAGCTGAAAATAAGTAAACAATGCATACTTAACTAAATTCTACCCATAACATTTATACTCCTCACCATGTCACTCACAGAAGGCAATACACTGTGTAGGGCCACCTTCCAACTCTCTGGATAGAACATTTGACTGAGACTATAATTCCCCTAACAGCTGGCTCTAAAGTACATTGTTTAAGGTCATTGCTAGACTATCTTGCTTAACATCATTTAGAGGGTTAATAATGAAAAAATAATACTGTTGGTCAATCTTATTCGTGTCATAACGATAAATCCTTAATTAAGAAATTTTGTGGTAAAATACTGTTTTTCATTTATATTAGGTGTACTAGTTAAATTAAGTTTATGAAGTATGAAATTTGATAGTCACGGTAAATTGTCTCATTCTGAGTAGCTAGAGGAAATCGAACCAAGTTATACTTAATAGGGAGGTTTAAAATTTAAGTATATCTCGTTTTGGTTTTTAATAGTACCTCTGATAGGGACCGTTCATATAAATACTTAATTCCGTCTGTAAAAATCTAAAGTATATTTTTTTAAATTCACATAATGGGGATACTGATTAGACCGTTGCTGTCTAGCTGAAAATAAGTACTCAATGCATAATTAACTAAATGGTACGCTTAACATTTATACTCCTCACCATGACACTTACAGAATGCAGTACACTGTGTAGGGCAACCTTCTAACGCTCTGGATAGAACATTTGACTGAGACTATAATTCATCTAACTGCTGGCTCTAAAATACATTGTTTAAGGTCTTTGCTAAACTATCTTGCTTAACATCATTTAGAGGGCTAATAATGAAAAAAAATATACTGTTGGTCAATCTTGTTCGTGTCATAACGATAAATCCTTAATTAATTAATTTTGTGGTAAAATCCTGTTTTTCATTTCTATTAGGTGTACTAGTTAAATTAAGTTTATGAAGTATGAAATTTGATAGTCACGGTAAATTGTCTCATACTGAGTTGCTAGAGGAAATCGAACCAAGTTATACTTAATAGGGAGGTTTAAAATTTAAGTATATCTCGTTTTGGTTTTTAATAGTACCTCTGATAGGGACCGTTCATATAAATACTTAATTCCGTCTGTAAAAATCTAAAGTATATTTTTTTAAATTCACATAATGATGATACTGATTAGACCGTTGCTGTCTAGCTGAATATAAGTACTCAATGCATAATTAACTAAATGGTACCCTTAACATTTATACTCCTCACCATGACACTTACAGAATGCAGTACACTGTGTAGGGCAACCTTCTAACGCTCTAGATAGAACATTTGACTAGGACTATAATTCATCTAACTTCTGGCTCTAAAATACATTGTTTAAGGTCGTTGCTAAACTATCTTGCTTAACATCATTTAGAGGGTTAATAATGAAAAAAAATATACTGTTGGTCAATCTTGTTCGTGTCATAACGATAAATCCTTAATTAAGAAATTTTGTGGTAAAATACTGTTTTTCATTTATATTAGGTGTATTAGTAAAATTAAGTTTATGAAGTATGAAATTTGATATTCTCGGTAAATTATCTCATACTGAGTTGCTAGAGGAAATCGAACCAATTTATACTTAATAGGGAGGTTTAAAATTTAAGTATATCTTGTTTTGGTTTTTAATAGTACCTCTGATAGGGACCGTTCATATAAATACTTAATTCCGTCTGTAAAAATCTAAAGTATATTTTTTTAAATTCACATAATGATGATACTGATTAGACCGTTGCTGTCTAGCTGAAAATAAGTACTCAATGCATACTTACCTAGATGGTACCCTTAACTTTTATTCTCCTCACCATGACACTTACAGAATGCAGTACACTGTGTAGGGCCACCTTTTAACGCTCTGGATAGAACTTCTGACTGAGACTATAATTCTCCTAACAGCTGGCTCTAAAGTACATTGTTTAAGGTCATTGCTAGACTATCTTGCTTAACATCATTTAGAGGGTTAATAATGAAAAAATAATACTGTTGGTCAATCTTATTCGTGTCATAACGATAAATCCTTAATTAAGAAATTTTGTGGTAAAATACTGTTTTTCATTTATATTAGGTGTACTAGTTAAATTAAGTTTATGAAGTATGAAATTTGATAGTCACGGTAAATTGTCTCATTCTGAGTAGCTAGAGGAAATCGAACCAAGTTATACTTAATAGGGAGGTTTAAAATTTAAGTATATCTCGTTTTGGTTTTTAATAGTACCTCTGATAGGGACCGTTCATATAAATACTTAATTCCGTCTGTAAAAATCTAAAGTATATTTTTTTAAATTCACATAATGGGGATACTGATTAGACCGTTGCTGTCTAGCTGAAAATAAGTACTCAATGCATAATTAACTAAATGGTACGCTTAACATTTATACTCCTCACCATGACACTTACAGAATGCAGTACACTGTGTAGGGCAACCTTCTAACGCTCTGGATAGAACATTTGACTGAGACTATAATTCATCTAACTGCTGGCTCTAAAATACATTGTTTAAGGTCTTTGCTAAACTATCTTGCTTAACATCATTTAGAGGGCTAATAATGAAAAAAAATATACTGTTGGTCAATCTTGTTCGTGTCATAACGATAAATCCTTAATTAAGAAATTTTGTGGTAAAATACTGTTTTTCATTTATATTAGGTGTACTAGTTAAATTAAGTTTATGAAGTATGCAATTTGATAGTCTCGGTAAATTGTCTCATACTGAGTTGCTAGAGGAAATCGAACCAAGTTATACTTAAAAGAGAGGTTTAAAATTTAAGTATATCTTGTTTTGGTTTTTAATAGATAGGGACCGTTCACATAAAATACTTAATTACTGTCTGTAAAAATCTGAAGTATATTTCTTTAAATTCACGTAATGGTAAACTGATTAGACCAGTGCTGTCTAGCTGAAAATAAGTAAACAATGCATACTTAACTAAATTCTACCCATAACATTTATACTCCTCACCATGTCACTCACAGAAGGCAATACACTGTGTAGGGCCACCTTCCAACTCTCTGGATAGAACATTTGACTGAGACTATAATTCCCCTAACTTCTGTCTCTAAAATACTTTGTTTAAGGTCATTGCTAAACTATCTTGCTTAACATCATTTAGAGGGTTAATAATGAAAAAATAATACTTTAGGTCAATCTTATTCATGTCATAATGATGAAGCCTTAAATAACAATTTTCGTGGTAAAATACTGTTTTTCATTTATATTAGGTGTATTAGATAAATTAAGTTTATGAAGAATGCAATTTGATAGCCTCGGTAAATTGTCTCATTCTGAGTTGCTAGAGGAAAGCGAACCAAGTTATACTTAATAGAGAGGTTTAAAATTTAAGTATACCTTGTTTTGGTTTTTAATAGCACTTCTGATAGGGAACGTTAAAAAAAAATACTTAATTACTGTCTGTAAAAATCTGAAGTATATTTCTTTAAATCCACGTAATGATGAAACTGATTAGACCGGTGCTGGCTAGCTGAAAATAAGTACTCAATGCATTCTTATTATATTTTATTACCTAAATGGTACCCTTAACATTTATACTCCTCACCATGTCACTTACAGAATGCAGTACACTGTGTAGGGCAACCTTCTGACGCTCTGGATAGAACATTTGACTGAGATTATAATTCACCTAACAGCTGGCTCTAAATTACATTGTGTAAGGTCACAATCTTGCTTAACATCATTTAGAGGGTTAAAAATGAAAAAATAATACTTTTGGTCAATTTTGTTCGTGTCATAATGATAAATCCGTAAATAAGAATTTTCGTGGTAAAATATCGTTTTTCATTTATATTAGGTGTATTAGTTAAATTAAATTTATGAAGTATGCAATTTGATAGTCTCGATAAATTGTCTCATACTGAGTTGCTAGAGGAAATCGAACCATGTTATACTTAAAAGAGAGGTTTAAAATTTAAGTATATCTTGTTTTGGTTTTTAATAGATAGGGACCGTTCACATAAAATACTTAATCCCGTCTGTAACAGTCTAAAGCATATTTTTTTTAATTCACATAATGGTAAACTGATTAGACCAGTGCTGTCTAGCTGAAAATATGTATTCAATGCATTCTTATTATATTTTATTACCTAAATGGTACCCTTAACATTTATACTCCTCACCATGTCACTTACAGAATGCAGTACACTGTGTAGGGCAACCTTTTGACGCTCTGGATAGAACATTTGACTGAGATTATAATTCACCTAACAGCTGGCTCTAAATTACATTGTGTAAGGTCACAATCTTGCTTAACATCATTTAGAGGGTTAATAATGAAAAAATAATACTTTTGGTCAATTTTGTTCGTGTCATAATTATAAATCCGTAAATAAGAATTTTCGTGGTAAAATATTGTTTTTCATTTATATTAGGTGTATTAGTTAAATTAAGTTTATGAAGTATGCAATTTGATAGTCTCGGTAAATTGTCTCATACTGAGTTGCTAGAGGAAATCGAACCAAGTTATACTTAAAAGAGAGGTTTAAAATTTAAGTATATCTTGTTTTGGTTTTTAATAGATAGGGACCGTTCACATAAAATACTTAATCCCGTCTGGAACAGTCTAAAGCATATTTTTTTTAATTCACGTAATGGTAAACTGATTAGACCAGTGCTGTCTAGCTGAAAATAAGTAAACAATGCATACTTAACTAAATTCTACCCTTAACATTTATACTCCTCACCATGTCACTCACAGAAGGCAGTACACTGTGTAGGGCAACCTTCCAACGCTCTGGATAGAACTTTTGACTGAGACTATAATTCCCCTAACTTCTGTCTCTAAAATACTTTGCTTAAGGTCATTGCTAAACTATCTTGCTCAAACTCATTTAGAGGGTTAATAATGAAAAAATAATACTTTAGGTCAATCTTATTCGTGTCATAATGAGGAATCCTTAAATAACAATTTTCGTGGTAAAATACTGTTTTTCATTTATATTAGGTGTATTAGATAAATTAAGTTTATGAAGTATGCAATTTGATAGTCTCGATAAATTGTCTCATACTGAGTTGCTAGAGGAAATCGAACCATGTTATACTTAAAAGAGAGGTTTAAAATTTAAGTATATCTTGTTTTGGTTTTTAATAGATAGGGACCGTTCACATAAAATACTTAATCCCGTCTGTAACAGTCTAAAGCATATTTTTTTTAATTCACGTAATGGTAAACTGATTAGACCAGTGCTGTCGAGCTGAAAATAAGTAAACAATGCATACTTAACTAAATTCTACCCTTAACATTTATACTCCTCACCATGTCACTCACAGAAGGCAGTACACTGTGTAGGGCAACCTTCCAACGCTCTGGATAGAACTTTTGACTGAGACTATAATTCCCCTAACTTCTGTCTCTAAAATACTTTGCTTAAGGTCATTGCTAAACTATCTTGCTTAAACTCATTTAGAGGGTTAATAATGAAAAAATAATACTTTAGGTCAATCTTATTCGTGTCATAATGAGGAATCCTTAAATAACAATTTTCGTGGTAAAATACTGTTTTTCATTTATATTAGGTGTATTAGATAAATTAAGTTTATGAAGTATGCAATTTGATAGTCTCGGTAAATTGTCTCATACTGAGTTGCTAGAGGAAAGCGAACCAAGTTATACTTAATAGAGAAGTTTAAAATTTAAGTATACCTTGTTTTGTTTTTAATAGCACTTCTGATAGGGAACATTTAAAAAAAAATACTTAATTACTGCCTGAAAAAATCTGAAGTATATTTCTTTAAATACACGTAATGGTAAACTGATTAGACCAGTGCTGTCTAGCTGAAAATAAGTACTCAATGCATTCTTATTATATTTTATTACCTAAATGGTACCCTTAACATTTATACTCCTCACCATGTCACTTACAGAATGCAGTACACTGTGTAGGGTGACCTTCTGACTCTCTGGATAGAACATTTGACTGAGATTATAATTCACCTAACAGCTGGCTCTAAATTACATTGTGTAAGGTCACAATCTTGCTTAACATCATTTAGAGGGTTAATAATGAAAAAATAATACTTTTATAAATATAGGGATAAAGATAAATCCCTAAATAAGAATTTTCGTGGTAAAATATTGTTTTTCATTTATATTAAGTGTATTAGTTAAATTAAGTTTATGAACTATGCAATTTGATAGTCTCGGTAAATTGTCTCATAATGAGTTCGTAGAGGAAATCGAACCAAGTTATACTTAATAATGAAGTTTAAAATTTAAGTATATCTTGTTTTGGTTTTTAATAGATAGGGACCGTTCACATAAAATACTTAATTCCGTCTGTAACAGTCTAAAGCATATTTTTTTTAATTCCGTAATGGTAAACTGATTAGACCAGTGCTGTCTAGCTGAAAATAAGTAAACAATGCATAATTAACTAAATTCTACCCTTAACATTTATACTCCTCACCATGTCACTCACCGAAGGCAGTACCCTGTGTAGGGCAACCTTCCAACGCTCTGGATAGAACTTTTGACTGAGACTATAATTCCCCTAACTTCTGTCTCTAAAATACTTTGCTTAAGGTCATTGCTAAACTATCTTGCTTGAACTCATTTAGAGGGTTAATAATGAAAAAATAATACTTTAGGTCAATCTTATTCGTGCCATAATGATGAATCCTTAAATAACAATTTTCGTGGTAAAATACTGTTTTTCATTTATATTAGGTGTATTAGTTAAATTAATAGCGACATATGGTTGTGAAAGTTGGGTCCTGAGTAAAAAAGCAGAGAGAATGGTGAATGTCTGGGAGAGGAAAATACTGCGGCGGATTTATGGGCCCATCAACGAACAGGGAACATGGAGGATCCGTAACAGTGCAGAACTCCGACAACTTCTTGGAGAGCCAGACTTGGTTTCCTTCGTAAAAAGAGCTAGATTGAGATGGTTGGGCCATGTGATGAGGATGCCGGAGACAAGAGGGCCCAGAAGACTGTTGTTTGGGAAGCTCGGTGGTAATATACCCAAAGGAAGGCCCCGTATGAGATGGTTAGATGATGTGGAGGCCGATCTTCACCAGCTGGGAATCAGAAATTGGAGAAGACTTGTTGGGGACCCAAGTGAGTGGCAGGCAGTGGTGGATGAGGCCCAGGTCCTTGTAGGACCATTGTGCCAAGGAGTAAGTAAGTAAGTAAGTATTAGTTAAATTAAGTTTATGAAGTATGCAATTTGATAAGTCTGTAACAATCTAAAGTATATTTTTTTTAATTCATGTAATGATAAACTGATTAGACCGGTGCTGTCTAGCTGATTTTAATGTTATGAGGAATCAAATGATTACACACAGAATACAGTTCAACATTTATTGTTCACACTTCAACAACAGAGTACAACCGACAAACTATATACAAACTAGCCATTCCCCTTGCTTACCGAATCTCCCCTCCCTTTCGCTGCACCTGCACACATGTGCAGTACTAAGTGTGCCAAATACAAAATATTCTTCCCACCCCCTTTTAATTTCAAGTTATTAATATAGATAATGTTCACACTAAATTTTACATATACAAATACAATAAAGAACATAAACAAAATATGAAATAGATGAAACTTAAAATTGTAATAAACAGAATACAAAAAAAATCAATCCTTAAATATACACAAAGCTTCTCTGAAATAATTAAATTTAGTTCTCCCTAAAGGTTTAGTACAGGGGTACCTTTCTTCACACCTTCTGGCCTGTAGATGTAGATATTGCTTTCCAATGTCCCATTTAGAAAAAGCAGTAGGGACATCGATCTGATTTACGCTCCAGCCTTCCTGTAATGCAACACTGAGTGCAAGTCGTATTGTTGGTAACTTAGCCTCTGGGGAGTACAGGTGTTCTGGATTGCTATCTGTCTCAAAGCCTCTGGCTACAAGTCTTGCCTTCTTGGTCCCATCGCTCTTTGTTGTGAAGACCCATTTAGTTTCTATAGGTTTGATTTTGTTGGGTACATCTTTCGTTTCTTTCCACGTTCCAAATTTTGAGTGGGTATTTAACTCCTTTTTAATAGCATCTCCACAACCTCTTCTCATAGCCTCTTCGTAGTTTTTCGGGTCATTCTCTGTAAGAAGACAGTATGCAGAATATGTGTGAAAACCATCTAAATAGCTTGGTACCTTTTGTTTTCTTTTAGGTCTACCTTTAGTGAATGTTTCTTCCTCGTCTTCTTCAAATCCGTAAAAATCACTATCCGATGAGGAAACTTTGTCAAAATCTTTAGGTTCAGTTTGACTCTTCTCTTCTTCCATGGTTGATTGTTTTTCACTATCATGTCCTGTTTTTCCAAAATCTTCTTCTTTTTCACTATGCGGAACATATACAGATGTTTGGGGTCCAGCATATCCTACCATCCTTCCTTCCCTTCCTCACGGTTCCAGTTTATTTCCCTTTGGTAATTGTACATACCACACTTTAGACCCATAAACTCTTAACTTCGACAAATCGTTCTTTCCATAGTATACTTCAGCAGGGATTCGACCATCAAATGCCACTGTTGGAGAGCGGTTAAGTTGGTAAGCCGCAGTACGAACCGCCTCTCCCCATAAATATTTGGGCAAATTACTGTCGACAAACATTGCTCTTGCCTTATTCAGTAAAGTCCGGTTAAGTCTCTCCACAGCTCCACACTGTTGAGGTGTATAGCCTGCAGTAAACTCCTGCACCACACCATTAAGTTTGCAAAATTCTTTTAACCTATTAGATCTAAATTCTCCACCTCTATCTGACCGGATTCTTGACACATAAAGTCCTTTGTTTCTCATTATTTTATAGAATTCCATCAACTTCTCCTCAGCCTCTGATTTCTCTCTGAGCAAATAGATTTGGGTAAAATGCGAATAGTCGTCTAATATTGATAAATAGTACCGTTCGCCATCTCATGTCTTTTCATTTACAGGTCCCCAAATGTCAGTATAAATTAACTCACCAATTCGTGTGGATCTGGGGTAATCTTTTCTGCTGAATGGTTTTCTCTCTGCCTTTCCCTTTTGGCATGAATCACATATTTTGTCCGAATAGGTAAGATTTAAAAGTTGAAGACCTCGTCTATTTAAGTGTCCTAATCTGAGATGCCAAAGATCATTGTGTTTTTCTGTAAGAAAACAAATCTTTGTTTCTTGTATAAGTTTGAAATTAAACACAAAGATTTTTGCACTCTTCACTTGTCACTGGTTCTGGTTTAGTCATTACTTTTGCAACATTATTCGAAAATATTACATCATATCCAGCTTTGTTTATTTTTGTAACTGATAACAGGTTACAAGGAAGGTTATCCACTATAAGTCCATTTATATTAAATTTTATGTCCGTTTTTGCACAGTATACCTTTATGACACCTTCTTTCTTGGAAAATATTTTTGTTCCATCGGCAATCTTAATCGGGACTGGTTCTATATTTTTAACTTGAGACATAAAGTTAATTATATCACCTCGAAGTAGGTTGTGGCTTGCTCCACTGTCTAAAATAAAATTAACACAGTCACTCTCATATGTTTTGTTTCCACTACTTCTGTAGGCATTGCAATAAATGACACATCCTTATCTTCCATTGTTGTCTCAGCTAAATTACCACCTCGTGTTCGTGAATAGTTCCCTCTTGGTGGGTAACTACCTCCTCTTGGTGGAAAATTTTCCCCTCTGGGTGGGAAATTTCGGCTTCCATTATTTTTTTTTCTTTGGACAAGCATTTTTTAGATGTTTGGTACGTCCACAACCATAACATCGCCTTACTTTTGCTCTAGTCCATTTGACGGTTCCTGTGTCGTTTTCTAGTGATCAGTCCAGCGTTTCTTTGTTGAGCTTTGTTGATTAAGATTGTTTAGGGGAAGCAGGGTATCAGCCTGCTATCCTCGAGTCAGGTAGAGGGGCTGCCTCCTTGGAGCTCCCTGACTAGCTCCCCTATCCGGGTGCGGCTACCTAGGAGAGGTGACCCTATAGTGTGTAGTGCAGATGACCTTAGTCTGTAGTGTTGGGGTGAGTGTAGTGTGCTATGGTTACTATACTCTGTGTGTGTAACTGTATTTGTCTCCCAACCTGGAGGGCCAGTAGCTGACAGCAGTCTGACGACTGGGCGATGGGGTCGCACGTCCCGACGCCAAACACATTAAGGTAATTAAGACCTAAATAGTTACAGTTACCTGCTAATTCAGCCAATGAGTGTTACAATCTGGTGAAATGATTTCGGTTGTAATTAAAACGCTGTATCGTTTATATCCTTTATCAGTTTGTCTCATTTTTATCGAACAAATGACATCTCAATCTACATCATTGTTTATCAACAGCATTGAGGTAATTAAGAATTTAGTAATAGACATTATCCCTGAATTCAGCTAGATGGTTACAATTTCTTGAAATGGTTTTAAAAATAATTAACTTAGTTATACTCTCCTTGTCCTTTCCTCATCTCTCAGTCTTTTGACAACTACTAATTAACTACTACTAATTAACACTTACAGTTCACTTTAATTAAAAACCACTTAGGTGGTTTTTAATTAAAGTCCACCGACCGTAAGATTCTCCAATTATAACAAACTGAAACATAATTACATACACAAACTGTCACAGTTCTTGATACACTTATTACACTAACTTATTACTAGTTCAGATGTTTATTCCACCGCTTGGTGTAATACACTGCCTGCACTCGCGCCAAGAGGGTATTTAAATAGCAAGGCCGACACGGAGTGGGGAAATCTGGAACATACGAGTACGACCACTTTGATCTCTAGCGACAAAGGGGCTGGCTTAGTCCCCTCCAGGAACGTTAATCCCTTGCGCCCGTCATTCTCTCTGTGACCGTAACACTGCCTCCTCCTAAAAAGTGCTCTGCCCCAGAGAATAATCCAGAGAAATAGGAAAGTTATGAGCTTTTACCGATTGATACGCTTTTTCTTTCCAGGGGTTGAATGTGGACACCAATATGGCAACTCCAGAGTTGGCAAATGTCTGTTCAATCATGTCCCTGACAACCTACCATTCCAGGCCGTCGTATCCACAGCCCAACTTCAAGAGGGTATTTAAATAGCAAGGCCGACACGGAAATCCGGAACATACGATTACGACCTGTTTGATCTCTATCAACAAAGGGGCTTAGTCCCTTCCAGGAACGTTAATCCCTTGCACCCGTCTTTCTCTCTGTGACCGTAAACATATATGTAACTATCAATTGTTTCTCATGTATAATCATTGTTATCTTATTTCTATGTTTTTCCTTTCTCTTCTTCTAGTCTGTTTTTTAAAATATTGTTATTGGAGGTAATTCACACATTTTTTTCATTCATCTTTTTAATTCTTTCTTACTTATTACATTATTTGTATTTGTATTAATTTACACTATAAGACATCATAACCTACAAATTAATATCTGTGTTGTTATTCTAAAGGTACTTGTCTCAGAATAAATAAAGATTTTATTATTATAATATGCACGGACAACATATTTGTTGTTCCTCAACTAATTGAGAAGTCTCAGGAAAGGAAGCAGGAACTACATATGGCCTTTATAGACCTGGAACAAGCATATGACAATGTGCCTAGAGAGAGGTTGTGGGTGGCACTTAAAAGGGCAGGCATTAGTGAGGCTCTGATAAAGGGTGTGAGACACCTATGAAGCGACGATATGTACCAGGTAAGATGCAGAAACCACCTTTAGGACCCTTTTCATGGTACTAAGGGATTGAAGCAAGGTTGTAGCATGTCACCCACTCTTTTCAAGATATACCTTCACGAGGCTGTAAAACCATGGTACAGGCAATGTGGGGATGTTGGGCCGTTCATTGATGGCGAATAACTACTGTCCTTGTTCTTCGCTGACGACCAGTTCGTATTCGCGAGGCGAATGATCTACCTTGAAATGATGGTGTATGCCCTGAAGATGTGCTACGAAACGGTGGGCTTAAAAATTAATTTCGAAAAGAGTGAGTATATGGCAATCGCACATACTGATACTGGTCCGTTTCTGGTTGACAGGGAGGCCTGTAAAAAAGTAAATGTATTCGTGTACTTGGGTTCTTGTATGGATGCTACCAGGTCGTCCGAGCATGACGTCAGAAGAAAGGAGGAGCAACCCCAAAAGGCTTCCAGAATGCTGCATCTGGTCCTCTGGAATACAGAAATATCTAAAAAAAACAAACGCCGTATTTTCACAGTCATAGTGAAAACCATCCTGACATATTCCTCGGAAACCTGGACTACAAGCCCCCGTCTGTACTAAAAGGTGCAGGTGGTTGAGATTGATTTCTGGAGGAGGTGTCTCAGTGTCACAAGGCTGGATAATGTAAGAAATTCGACAGAGGATTGATGTAGTTATATCTACAAATGAAAGGATCAGTTCACGCCGCCTAAGATGGTACGGTCATGTGAACAGAATGGAGTTTGTATGTTGGCCAAACTGAGTTCTGGATTAGGTTCCACCTGGGAGGAGACGATGCGGACGGCCCAGAAGCAGGTGGATGGTGGGAGTCCAGGAGGAGATGACTGGTCGAGGACTCCAAGAGGATGATTGGATGAATCGGGAGATATGGAACTCTGCTCTGACCAGTTGAAGCAACCCTTGTCGGAACGCCTATAAGTTAAGATACGATATTATTATTCTAAGTAATGCTGAATAATAATATCGTATCTTAACCTAGGATTTTATACACCATCTTAAATACCGGGGGAATACTTTCCTGAGTTAGCCAAAATTTACTTTTAATTCTGTCCAACTTTTTGTAGTATTCTTCTATTTAAAAAGTAACCAATATATGGCTTTATTCACATAAGAATGAACACTAACATTTAAACCATATGTTCAATTAAATTAATTTAAATAGATATATATGACATTCTTCCCGCCTTAGTGAAGAATATAGTCCTGTAAATATTTAGGCAGATTCCTACTACTTGTCGGTCTGGGGAACCTGATCGATGTCAGCTCATGTAAAATATTCGGTTCTTGGCATCTTTTTTCTGTTTCATTTATTTGGTCATCTTGAGAAGGCCCTGGTCCATCTTTAGATTCAATGTTTTGGCGAGTAGTGTGGTTTTCTTGCGAATTGTCTAGAAAGGGTCTTCCATGCGCCTGTTCGTCTTGAGCTGGGGAAAGGTGTCGAGTCGAAATGGTATTTTCTCCACCAGAGGTGAAGCTACTAGAAGCTAACCCATCATACGCACATATACGGTATACTGGTATGTATGCGTATGATGGGTTAGCTTCTAGTAGCTACACCTCTTCTACAATAGGGTCATATTTCGGTGATCTGTTGAATTTTCTTAGAAATACTATCCCAAGTGAAGAGAGCCATATTGGTAAAGAAATGCCGCTTGGAGAACGCCGTTGGAATAGTAAAAAACGTTCGTGAGGAATGCAGTTAGTTGCTGTGCACAAAAGAGACCGAAGGGAAAAAAGTGCTTCATCAATAACCTTCTCCCATTCCGAAATATGTTTATTTTGGGGTTTAAGAGGGAGGGAGATTGTTTGCCAAATAGTAAAATTGAATCTCTCACATTTTCCATTCCCCTGTGGGTTGTAGGGAGCTGTTCTACTTGTAGCTATTCCAAGAGAATCCAGGAATGATTTCTATCCTCGAGAAATTAAGGAAGTTCCACGGTCTGAATGAATATATGACGGTATGCCCAAAAAGTTGAACAAGTAATTGAAGTGCTTAATAACAGCTGATGAAGTCATATTTGGACAAGGAAAAGCGAAAGGAAATCTTGAAAATTCATCAACTATTGTTAAAATATATTTATTGCGAGTAGTAGAAGGTAGAGGTCCTTTAAAATCCAAGCTTAGTCTTTCAAAGGGCTGTGTAGCCTTGATTAGAGTTCCTTCTATTTTATAGAAATTTGGTTTTACTGCCTGGCAAACGCGACAGTTTTTAGTTATTTGCCTTATTTCTTCTAAGGAATACGGGAGGTTCTTGCTCCTAACCCAGTGATACATTCTAGTAACCCCTGGATGGCAGAGTGTTTGATATTTATTTATAAGTCTAGTGAGTGTACTAGTAGCATTACAAAATCTTCAGCATTAGCGGCTGCATTGAATTTTCCTGGTCTATAGATTATTTATATATTATTCGAATTTAAAATTGGAAAGTTCAAGACGCCATCGCAAAGTTTTGTCATTCTTTATTTTTGATGAAACTTTTGAATCGAACATAAAAGCTACGGATCTTTGGTCTGTCATAAGAGTGAAATGTTTGCCCATGAGATAATGTCGCCATTTCTTAATTGCCTCAACAATGACATAAACCTTTTTTTCTACAGACGAATGTCTCTTCTCGCTTCGAGATAACGATCTAGTAAAAAATGCAACAGGTTTGTCATTCTATGAGAGAGTGGCTCCAATGGCGTTGTCAGATGCGTCTGTTTGGACTAAGAATGGGCAGTTTTCATCGATAGGAGCAACACTGCTGTTAGCAACATCATTTTTTAAGTTTTCGAACATTTCTAAAGCTTCTTTAGATAAGGGTAATTGTTTGCTGTTTATTAGAGGCCTTATTTTTTCTGAAAATCGTGATATCCATTTTGAATAATGTGCAAATAAACCAATAGCTCTTTGAAGAGAATCCGCATTATTTGGAGGTAACATATGTAGAAGTGATTTAAGTCTATCAGGATCAGGTTTGATTGTGTTATTTTCTATTAGATGCCCTAAGAATCGAATTGAGCGAATTGAAAATTTTGATTTTTCATTATTTATTGCGAGACTATATTTTTTTGCCACATTCAAAAATTTCCTTAGGTTTTCGTCATGCTCAACTTGTGTTTTACCACAAATTGTCACGTCATCCAAATACATAAATATTCCACTCAAATTCTCACTATCAATAATAGAGTCCCTTGCTCTTTGAAATGTTGCTACGCCATTAGTTACGACGAAGGGAATTCTTTTAAATTGATATAATTGCCCTGAGGCTTCAAATGCAGTGTAAATTCTATCCTTTTCATTAATTGGAATCTGGTGATAAGAACTTCGAAGATCGATCTTACTGAAATAATTGTACTTAGCTACTGAATTGACAAGATCACAGATTCTAAGGGATAAGCGTCAAGGTAAGTAAAATGATTTATCGTCTGCGAGTAATCTACTACCATTCTCTTGCGGTGATGTTCAGTTTGTATGACCAGAACTTGAGCACGCCAAGGAGAATAACTTGGTTCAATTATGTCTTCAGACGGCAATTCACTAATTTCATTTTTAAAATATTCCATATCTGAGGCGGAACGTTTGCGTGATTTTATTGCGATTGGTTTGATTTCAGGAGATAAATTTGTGAATAGTGAAACAGGTGGGATTTTGGCAACTGAGAGATTACAAAAAGACAGAGAAGCTTTATCGCCACAAATTTTACGATGACTGAGTCGTGCTGTCCTAAAATATCATGCCCAATTATTAAATCAGCAAATAAATTAGGTATACTAGCTAAATGTATGTTAGAATAAGTGTGGCCTTGAAGTTGGAGAGTGAGTATAGCTTGTTCCTTTATATCAGGAAGGAGATCTGCAGATGCCATGGAGACATTCCCATATGCTGGAATAACTTGTAAATTGTAAGAATTTACAACCTTCGAACTGATAAAACTTTGGGAACTGCCAGTGTCTATTAAAGCATCTGATCTGTGACCATTGACTAGAATAGGCACTGTGGCTTTAGAAAGGCAAGAAGGAGATGCTCTTAGGTCTTAGGTTTAATGGAAGCAGAAGTTTTGGATGTTTTTGGAGAAGAACGACAAATAGTTGACCAGTGGCCTATATTATCTCATCTCCGACAGACAGCTTCACGGGCTGGACAACGAGATCTAGAATGTTTAGGACATCCATAGAAAAAACATTTGATAACAGCCGCAGCTTTGGAGGGAGGCTCCCGTTGGTCATCTTCCTCTAATTTGTGATCTGTGCGTTTAGATCTATCAGGTACGACAGAATTAACAAAAGGATCAGAATAAGAAACTGAATACTGTTGGGCTAGATCAAGAGTCCGAGCTTGGTTATAAGCTGTACTTAAACGTTGCCTGATTTGGGTAGACGCTAGACCAGTAATGAACGCATCACGAATTGAATCATCTCGAATTTTTTTCAGCAGTTGTAGATTTAAAATTACAATGTTTACTGAGGAGTTTTAAAGATTGATAATACTGTTCAAGAGTTTCACTAGGTTTTTGAGGTCTGGTTGCTAGGAGATGGCGAGCATAACCCTCGTTCTTAGGTTTATTATAAATACCATCAAGAATGTTTGTTGCTTCTACAAATGTTTCTGCTTCAGATATGTATGTATAAACAGAATGATTAAGGTAATTCGAAAAATCGAATTTTTTTTTTTGCAGTTGATCGTCTTCGCCTACGCTTGGTATATTTGCCCTGAAGATCGCCTACATTGTAGGCCGAAACGTCGGCACACAATAAATAAGTTACACTTATTAAGGTGTTTTTATTGAATGCACCCCCAACTATTTCTTCCTTACAATAAGACCATCGTTCAGAGGCATCACTAGACTCCGGATTCTCGTTGAATTTTTCTGGCTTCAGAATGCTTTCCATAATTCTTATGTGAATAAATTGTAATGAATAAGATAGACAGTTAAAAAGTAACCAATCTATGGCTTTATTCACATAAGAATGAAAACTAACATTTAAACCCTATGTTCAATTAAAATAATTTAAATAGAAAAATATGACAGGTCAGTATACTAAGTAGTATTGTTTGGGCTAGTATTGCTTGGTTGTAATTTTATTATCTATCTTTCCATTAGCTTTTGCTTTGTTAGTTTGGGGGGTAATATTAAATATAAATATAAATTAAATAGCTTTTGGGTAATATTAAATAGGTCCGTACCTTTTACTGGCATAGAGAAGAGGTGGACCTAGGATTTTATACACCATCTTAAATACCGGGGGAATACTATCCTGAGTTGGCCAAAATTTACCTTTAATTCTGTCCAACTTTTTGTAGTATTCTTCTATTTAGATGGTCAGTATTTCAAATATTGCCATTGATTTTGTTTGGGTTAGTTGTAATATTATTGTCTATATTTCTATTAGGCATCGTTTCAGTACGTAGTCCCAATGGTTATGTTGAATAGGTCCATGATCTTTATTGGCGTAAAGAGGGGGCTGCCCTATTGCCTAGTCACTCCAGGTCGCACGTTTTCCTTTATTCAGTTGGGCTCTTCCATACTAAGATTCTAAAATTGTGTTATTTTATTCTTATTTTCTTTGTTAAATATAGATTAGTTACTATAATTTTCTTTTTTATATTTCCAGAATCCACCTCTGATTCTGTCCAGTCTTGTCTAACATTGTTCTTGTATTTTGAATTGTCAGTATTTTAAGTAGTGTTTCTTTTGTTGGGTTAGTATTGGTTGGTTGTAATTTTCTTTTCTATCTTTCCATTAAGGTTTGTTATTTTCTGTTGAAGGCTTTAGGATTATGTAAAATAGGTACAAAGTGTTTATTGGCGTAGGGAGGTGGGGGCACAGTCGTATTGTTTTGTTGGGTTATTATTGTCAGGTTGTAATTTTATTTTATATCTTTCTATTAAGCCTTTACCTTGTATATAGTAGTCATTAGGATAATGAGGAATAGGTCCATAACGTTCATCGCATAAGGGGTTCCTTTTCCTTTCTTGGTTCAACACTTTTCCCCTTGCTTAGTCTGAGTCAGACGTTGTGCCACTTACTTTTTATTCTATTTAATTTCCGGAATTTTTGTTGTCAAACATTAGATTTACTCCTGTTTTTTTGAATAATGTTTAAAGTTGTTTCAATATAATTCAATAGTTTCCCAGGGACATTGTATGTACCTCCTTAATATGTCCAAGTGTGTCCAGCATCTTCTGTCCTGAAGGTTTTCTCGTCTTAACAATTGTTGTGATTTCGAGTTTAGTAATCATTAACCCTCTAGAACTCGGGGCAGGGGCTGAGAGCCGCCATTTTGTTGCTTCTTGTCTCAAAATGCTGCGAGTGAGCTTCCACCTTCCATCTACCTTTCCAAGAGACTATTCTACTCGGATCAGAGGCATTAGCACCATTTTTCCGATCTTTCACGTCAGTATCAATAAATCTTTTGTTTTGGGTCCCTTGGCGGCGCTTGGACACGCGTAATTCTTCTTCCAGGGTGTAAGCTAGTAGCTAAAAATTTCTCAACTGTGTTATAATGTTTTTTGCTGGTTTTTATATTCAAAATACTCCAAGAAATAAATGATTTTACCAACAAAAAATTAGGAGCAAGGCCAGAAATCTTTTAGACTCCGTTGCTGTAATCAAAACACAGTGGAAGTAATAAAAGCCAAGTCCTTGTATACCTGAGTGGTAGCTCGAGATCTTGACAGCTCAATATTTTTATTTAAAGGGACGAGATCAGGAAGCTAGTAAGTTTGGCACGACTAATTTGTACAGATGTTTCTCTTTACTTTTGAATGATGTAAGCTTTCACAATAAACGAATTAATGCTGACAACGGGATTCCAATATGACATCTAAGAGCAGCTGGAGTTGGAAAGCTCCAAATTGATTTTTTGTTCCTATAATTATTTTCCTTTTCACTAAAATTAAATTATTTTTTTATAAATTTAGAGTTTGAGCCCCCGTCTGTACTAAAAGGTGCAGGTGGTTGAGATTGATTTCTGGAGGAGGTGTCTCAGTGTCACAAGGCTGGATAATGTAAGAAATTCGACAGAGGATTGATGTAGTTATATCTACAAATGAAAGGATCAGTTCACGCCGCCTAAGATGGTACGGTCATGTGAACAGAATGGAGTTTGTATGTTGGCCAAACTGAGTTCTGGATTAGGTTCCACCTGGGAGGAGACGATGCGGACGGCCCAGAAGCAGGTGGATGGTGGGAGTCCAGGAGGAGATGACTGGTCGAGGACTCCAAGAGGATGATTGGATGAATCGGGAGATATGGAACTCTGCTCTGACCAGTTGAGGCAATCCTTGTCGGAACGCCTATAAGATAGATAGAGTTTGAATTTTTTTTTATTTAGTTTTCCCACCATATTTAAGTTGTCTTAAAGTTAGATAGCTTAGCTATCAAGCTTCTGATGGGTTTTGTGTGAGTGATGGGGCTTAAAAGACTAATAAGGACAGCGCTCAGATTCCCTCGCCTGAGTTCTTGTGTTACGGAACCGTGTGCGAACGCTGGAGAGTTAAGAATTGTGTTTAAATATTTTGTACATTATTGTAATATTGATTAGTTGACCCTTATCTTTTTTCATTGGTGTAAGTACTGCATTAGTGTCATTTTACAGACTATATATTGATTTTCTCTTTGTTCTTGACTGCACTTCTCCAATGGGTTGGAATCAATGAATCCATAATTTCCATCGACGTAGAGATGTAGCGGCCCTGTACTTCGCTTCTGTCCTTCCCAGTTCCCTTGAGATGGTATTCGGTGGTTGATTTGATTACTTCGAGTTTCCCTGCCAGTTCTCTAACAGTTCTAAGATTTTCTTTTTCTTTGAGATCTTCATTGAGGCGCGCATTGGAAGGTATTAAAGCTAGAAAGCTGGCAGAACTTCTTCCACGGCCTCACCTCCTTGTCGACAACTCTGGAACCACCGTTGGCCAGTGCACTAACTTGAACTGCCTTTGCCCCTGACTTGGTTGATATTTCTGGCCGATTGGGTCCCGTTTCTGTTGAGTTCGATCACGCTTTGACGTCTTAGTAAACCACGAATTAATTGAAAGTAACACAATGGTACAGGGGTAAACAAACATCTTTGTTTGAAATACGATTAAGAAGTGTTAACACTTATAAATGTCAAAAATCCAACAATTATAAAAGGTTACTATTTGGGGGATTATTGTAACAAAATATAAAACCCTGCATTATTCTCCGGACAACCCCATAACACTGACGACCTTGATAATGCAGTGAATCGCATTAAAACCACAAGGGAGCTTTTTGAGGCCTATGCTCTAAGAAAATTATTTCTCTCATGCCATACAATTGATTGTCCAATGGGTAGAGCATAGTAGGAATTTTACTTTTATCGGGTGTGTGGAATGTTCTCATTTGAAGGGGGCGTGCTAAAAAAAAAAGGTTGGGAGCCACTGCTTTATTCGCTTAAACCTCTAATATTCATGCCCAGCATACAAACACCCATGCCCAGCAGTAAAAATCGACAAGATTATGTACCTTCTGGAACTTATTTACGTTATTTTGGAATATACTTGGACAAAAAAAAAATAAATGGAACACACATACAAAATTTATAAGACAAGAACTGACGAGAAGATTTAAACAACTATCACATCTTCTGAACTACAGATCTTTAATTGAATTACGAAACAAACTTATTTGGACAAATGGAGCAGAACGTTTGGGCTCAGCAGAACATACATGTATACACTAGATACAAACAACACAATCCAATTTTCTAAGATAAATTGTTGATGCTGCTTGGTTTATTTCGAATTACAATATACACAACGGCATGCACATATCCTCTGAAAAATCATACATTTACAGCAAATATACAAGATTCCACTATCAATTCAAAATCCTCTTGTTCTTTCTTTTTTCTAATCTTTTTAAGCTGAGCTTGCTTGGATTTTAAATGATTAAAAAGACAATAGTCTAGCGACCTACTCAGAAACTATTAATAATTTCAAAATCGTCATATTCCTATAAATAAAGGAGCAAACAATCCAAACCAATCACTCCTCTCCGATGATTTTCTCCGTTCAACTTTTCCATTCAGAAGGTTTAGAGACATCAGCCATCACAGATATTTCAGCAGAAGTCCTCATTTAAATTTAAGTGATTTACCAACTGCTACGCTGACTGCAATTATTTCTTTTATCAACACCGTTTTTAAACATACCTTAAGAAACCCGCATGGTCGGTCAAAAATTAATACCGAAATGTTTATTCGTTTTAATATATTTAAAATACATGCAATACATCTCTGAAACAATGTCATTTTTTTCAAGAAAGCATTAAGTTATAAGACACGACTTGGTAGCAATGGAAACTGGAACTGATACAGTTTTTTTAAAAAAAAAAGTTGTTTAGTAGTTTCTAAAAGTTAGAAAGAGGACTTTACCAAGGTAAAGGTTAATTTAATATTTAGGAGAAACGTTAAAACAGAAAAAGCTAATAACACCTAAAATATGGGTTTAACGATATTTTTCTGATAGACAACGTAAGTGAAAACCTTTAACATTTAGGTTATTTAGTTGTAACGGGAGTAAAACACCATAGTGAAGGTTATAAATAGCCATGTGATCAATGAGGTTTTCGTGTGAAATGGATTTGCCACTGCCTCAACCATTTAATTTATTTTATTGCATTACATAATTATTTCTTGACCAACATTAATTAGTATTCATTTTTTAGTTCACTATAGCATAGTTTTTATTTATTTGTATTACAGTGGCAAATCCATGCGTAACCTGCACCCAGTTGTTGATAACCTTACAGATATCTGATTCTAAAAACTTGAAAAAGAGACGCTTTGTGTGAAATAAATTGATATTGTTATTAATACTAAACAAAGAGTTTTATTTGAAGCTTAGCTCTTTAAAGTGGTGACCCCGACGTGATCGACGTAATAAACGTGATTGACGTAATTTGGTGAGTAGAAATACGTATTTTTTTTCTCCTTTCTTTGTGTTTCTCTTAACCTCCGTTTGAAATAATAAGGTTAAAAGAATGAACAGCAGAGGAAATATAGACGATCTATTGTCATTTGATGTGGAGACGATAGAAGAAAAGGCGGAGGTAGAGTCGGCGTCTATGCAAAATGTGTTAACCCGGCTACCTAGTTTTTTTAAAGAAGCACCGGACCTATGGTTCATCCAGGTCGAAGCGGTGTTCAGGACCTGCAAAATAACTAAATCGACGACGAAATTTGACATGGTGATCGCCCAACTAGATGTCGCCACGGTCCTACAAGTTGCTGATCTGGCTCGTAATCCGCCAGAAGACCCCTACCAAAGGCTTAAAGAGCGCCTACTGGCAGATTTCGGCCAATCCGATAACGCGAGGATCAAAAAGTTACTCGAAGAAAAGCGGTTAGGCGATCAGAAACCATCCATGTTTCTCCGGGAGATGCAACAGCTAGCCGGAGAACAGGTCCCAGAAGTGATGCTCGGCACTTTATGGCTTCGCGGACTACCTGAGGGCATGCAAGCTGCTTTAGCCGCAACGGAGCATGCGGATGTGACGAAGCTTGCTCGAATAGCGGACAAGATCGCCGAGATTCAGCCCGCTTGTAACCCTATCATGGCTAATCACGCAGTTGCCCCGCAACCTAGACCAGGGCCTTCTGCTCTCGGACCAAGCGACATTGGAGAGGTAATTAATCAACTGACCGCGGAGATAGCGGCGCTTAAGGCGCAGATGGGGGCCAGGTCAAGTCGGCCAAGAAATAGGACGCCCAGCCAGGATCGTGGGCACAGAAGTAAAAGCGGTCGGCGACTTTGCTTCTACCACGCACGGTTTAAGGAAAAAGCAAGCAAGTGCCGTCAACCCTGCGACTGGAAGCCGGCGTTAAACTAGTCGCAGCGACGAATGAGGCGGATTCAGTCGCTGAGATCTCCAACCGCCGACTTTTCATTGCCGACAAGAAGTCCGGGGTCAGATATCTGGTGGATACTGGAGCCACCTTATCTGTCTTCCCGGTGAAGACTTGCAGAGCGAAGCCTTCCCAGGAGTACAGGCTTTATGCGGCAAACGGAACGCCCATTCCGTCATACGGGACCATTGTCTTGAACCTCGACCTAGGGCTCCGTAGGAAGATGTCGTGGAGGTTTGTAGTGGCTGAAGTGAGTCACCCCATCATCGGCGCAGATCTACTTTATCATTATAATGTGATGGTAGATCTGGCCGGATGTCAGCTAGTAGACCAGCGGACAGGGCTCACTACGCGTGGAAGGTTAGCGAAGGTGCCAGTGCCCACAGTTTGTTCGGTACCTGCCGGGGGGTGGTACACTACTTTGTTGCGCAAGTACCCCGGTGTAACACAACCAACGTCTTTTGTTAAGCAGCCAAAACATGACGTAGTTCACCACATAGAGACAAGTGGAGCCCCAGTCACAGCGAAAGCACGCCGCCTGCCACCAGGAAGGTACAAGGCAGCCAAGAATGAGTTTATGCAGTTGATGGAAGAAGGTATCTGCAGGCCGTCTAACAGCCCCTGGGCCAGCCCATTGCACATCGTGGAGAAGAAGGATGGCGGCATAAGGCCCTGTGGAGACTACAGGCAACTAAATGCAAAGACGGTCCCCGATAGATATCCGGTGCCTAACTTGGCTGACTTTAATGTTAATATGCATGGAAAAAATATCTTCACAACGCTGGACCTCAACCGTGCATATTACCAAATCCCGGTAGCAGAGGAAGACATCCCGAAGACGGCTGTGATCACACCCTTCGGTTCGTTCGAGTTCCTCCGCATGTGTTTTGGGTTGAGGAACGCATCACAAACCTTTCAGCGATTTCTGGATCGGGTGCTAAGAGATTTAGATTTCGCGTGGTGGTACCTCGATGATATAATCATCGGCTCGAGAGACGAAAAAGAGCACATAACACATGTGGAGGAAATCCTCCGTCGTCTCGAGGACAATGGCCTCACTGTGAACCTGGCGAAGTGTGTGTTTGCTCGTCAGGAAGTCGAATTTTTGGGCCACACAGTGAATGGATGTGGTGTCAGCGCTCTTCCTTCGAAGGTGGAAGCCATTGCTTCCTATCCTAGGCCAGAGACAATAAGGGACCTGCGACGTTTTCTGGGTATGTTTAACTTCTATCGCCGTTGCATACCCAGGGCGGCGGATATGCAGGCTCCTTTGAACAGGTTCCTGGCTGGAGCGAAGAAGAATGACAAGAGGCCGGTGGACTGGGATGTTGAGGCCACTTCAGCATTTGAACGCTGCAAAACCGCAATCCAGAACGCGGCAGTGCTTGGACACCCGAAGGAGAATGCTGAGCTCGTCCTGGTATGTGACGCCTCCAGTACTGCTATGGGAGCAGTTTTGCAGCAGAAGGATGGCAGTGTTTGGCGACCTCTTGGGTTTTTCTCCAAAGCGTTCGCTCCAGCCCAGAAGAAATACGCCACGTACGATAGGGAATTGCTGGCTATCCACCGAGCGATCAAGCACTTCCGGCATTACCTGGAGGGACGGCATTTCACGATTTGGTCGGACCACAAGCCCCTGGAATATGCCTTTCACCAGAAGCCAGAAACTGTGACGCCCATGCGGATTCGGTTGGTAAACTTCATCAGCCAGTTCACCACTGACATCCGCCACATACCTGGGGAAAAGAACCCAGTAGCCGACGCACTCTCGAGAATAGAGGACATAGACTCGACCGAGGACTATACTCATATGGCAAATGAGCAGAAGAAGGATCCAGCAATTCCGGATCTACAGAAGAACACTCGTCTTCAGTTCCGCTGGATCAAGCCTCCCGGTACAGAAGCATTAGTCCTCTGTGAGACTTCTACCCAGCAGGCACGGCCCTATGTCCCTGAATCCATGCGAGAAGAGATTTTTCACCGCCTACATGGGCTCAGTCATCCCGGGATACGAACCTCGAGGCGATTGGTCACACAGCGTTTTTTCTGGCCAGGTATGAACAGTGACATCTCGAGGTGGGCTCGTTGTTGCATTCCTTGCCAGCGGTCTAAGGTCGTCCGACATACAGTCACCCCTCCAGGTACCTTTGCACCCAGTAGCAGGTTTGAGCACCTGCATGTGGACCTCATTGGACCTTTGCCACCGTCCAACGGTATGCGTTACTGCCTTACAATGGTAGACAGATTCACACGTTGGCCCGAGGCATGTCCATTGGACGAAATCACCAGCACGAAGGTGGCAGAAGCAGTAGTCTGCTCGTGGATCTCTCGCTACGGTACGCCGGCTAGGATCACGACCGACCAAGGGCGTCAGTTCGAGTCAGATCTGTTCATTAATCTCACTCGCGTCCTTGGTGTTCAAAGGAACAGGACTACGGCGTACCATCCTCAGTGCAACGGATGTGTAGAGCGGTGGCATAGGTCTCTCAAGTCATCCCTCACGGCTACGTTGAACACGGCTGGATGGGCGAAGATACTTCCGACTGTTCTTTTGGGTCTCAGGTCTGCGGTTAGAGAAGATATAGGAGCCAGCTCTGCGGAAATGGTTTTCGGTCAACCTCTGCGTCTCCCGGGAGAATTTTTTGAGCCATCAGGACGCCGAGAGGACGCTGAGTCAACGCTCAAGAATTTACGTGACTCAATGAAAAATTTGCGGCCAGCGCCACACCGCAGCAGCTCGGCCAAGTCCTTCGTTCACCGAGACCTAAAAGATTGCACCCACGTGTTCCTGAGGGATGATACGGTGAGCAAGCCGCTTACACCACCGTATACAGGACCCTACAAGGTAATATCCCGACAGGAGAAAACCTATAAGGTGGAGTTGCCTTCAGGACCGAAGACCATTACAATGGACCGTTTGAAGCCAGCGCATCTCCTGACGGAACCGGCGGTGAATGGCGAAAACAGGGAGCGACCTTCTACATCGCCTGCAACTGCGACCAGCGCCAACAGGGATCAACTCACTCCTTCACCTGCGGTAGACGACCCTTCGAATGACCTCGACGCAGAACAGAAGCAACCGAAGCCGGTTTACCAGACCCGCTCCGGTCGTGTAGTGAAACCCAAGGTTAGGTTCTGTGCCGATGCCATTGGGGGGAGTGATGTAACGGGAGTAAAACACCATAGTGAAGGTTATAAACAGCCATGTGATCAATGAGGTTTTCGTGTGAAATGGATTTGCCACTGCCTCAACCATTTAATTTATTTTATTGCATTACATAATTATTTCTTGACCAACATTAATTAGTATTCATTTTTTAGTTCACTATAGCATAGTTTTTATTTATTTGTATTACAGTGGCAAATCCATGCGTAACCTGCACCCAGTTGTTGATAACCTTACAGATATCTGATTCTAAAAACTTGAAAAAGAGACGCTTTGTGTGAAATAAATTGATATTGTTATTAATACTAAACAAAGAGTTTTATTTGAAGCTTAGCTCTTTAAATAGTAATTGTAACTTTTTCAAGCAACATTTGGTTCACTTTGTTGCCTATGAAATAATGAGATCTCAGATAACTAATAAACATCATAACACAAAAATATCACTGAAATAATCGATATTTGTTTTCAATTCATATTAATCACAAACATTTTTCATAATGAACTCAACAAGGAGGACAAGAAAAAACATTACCAAAACATAACCTGCAAAGGTGTTTCAACAACTATCGAGCTGTCCTGTTGTCAGTTGTCATGCTCAATAACAGATGTTTAGATGACTTCGTGTTACGGTGTTAGTGGTAGCACTCCTCCAAAATGGCTCCACCGAATTTCATCAAATTGTTTGTGTATGCATGATGTGTGTTTATGTTTGGTGGCCATTGGAATCGGTCGTAATGTATATTCCATATCACCAGCTGATTAATGTGTCCCTGTCTAGAATAGTACTTTCTTTTACTTTGATAAATTTGTTTATTTATCTATCTTTATTAAAATGTTACCAGCTAGGTTAAAGAACTGGGATAATCGAGGACACAGGGAAACTTGGTGAGGAAATAAACCCCACAACATTCATTTATCAAAATAAAACCTTATTATATTGAATCAAATTATTGTACAATTACACCTAACATTTAATAATGATAATAACAGTAGTTTAAGTATCGTTATGAAAATAGTATTTTACAACTGCAAAATATCCACTATCAATAATTATTATCCCATAATCACTAGAGAAAACAATAAAGTCAATATGAAACAAGTTCCATAATTTTAAATGCACTAATAATAATTGCACCTTCAATATTCACCATCAGTAATCAATACCTCATAACCGCTAATTAATAATTTCCATCCATCATCTATAACAATAAACGGCTAACATTCGTTTTAGCGCCCCTCGCTTGGGGGCAACCTTATATATATATATATATATATATATATATATATATATATATATATATATATTTATTCTGTAAAGAATATAAGGAATGCTACAACATAATTTGGTAAATTAACAATAGAATCAAACAATATTCATACCTGTAAAGAATAATTAAATTACACGATATTGAAATACAACTTTCTGATAAAACATTCACAATATTACTTCAATCTTGTCCAGTGAAACTTCTCTCTTAGATAACCAAGAACACATGGCGGGCGATTGTCGTCATCAATATGTAGATATCGATGTATCACGTATGGAATTTACAGCTCCCCCTCTCAGGTCACTTTAGGTATAACGAGAATAAAGTGACAATTTGATGGAAAATATCTCTCTCCCTCGCGCTGAGAGGGTATTTAAATAGCAAGGCCGACACGGAGTGGGGAAAATCTCGAACATCTCGAAGGGTCTGGAATTTTCGGGAAAAGGCCTCTTTCATCTCTGCCGACAAGGGGATTTATTTTCTTCTAGAAATCGCCTTGGTAGCTCAGTGGTTAGAGCACCGCGCTAGAAACGCGGGCGACCCGGGTTCGAATCCCAGCCAAGACATAATCTTTTCTCTTAGAAATTAAAAATAAAAATATATATATTTAAATAATTAAAAAGAACCATAAATAAAAAATAAATTATGAATATAAATTTGACGTAAGTCAACGAGATCCCTATTAAAGTAATGTTCAATGAACATACTTCCCCGTGTATACCTCGAAAAATTGCGAGATCACAGGGATATAGGATCAGTGAAGAGAAAGGATTTGCCTAGCTGGAATGCGTGCCTTGGTAGCTCAGTGGTTAGAGCACCGCGCTAGAAACGCGGGCGACCCGGGTTCGAATCCCGGCCAAGACATAATCTTTTCTCTTAGAAAATTAAAAAAAAAATATATATATTTAAATAATTAAAAAGAACCATAAATAAAAAATAAATTATGAATATAAATTTGACGTAAGTCAACGAGATCCCCATTAAAGTAATGTTCAATGAACATACTTCCCCGTGTATACCTCGAAAAATTGCGAGATCACAGGGATATAGGATCAGTGAAGAGAAAGGATTTGCCTAGCTGGAATGCGTGCCTTGGTAGCTCAGTGGTTAGAGCACCGCGCTAGAAACGCGGGCGACCCGGGTTCGAATCCCGGCCAAGACATAATCTTTTCTCTTAGAAATTAAAAAAAAAAATTTATATATTTAAATAATTAAAAAGAACCATAAATGAAAAATAAATTATGAATATAAATTTAACGTAAGTCAACGAGATCCCTATTAAAGTAATGTTCAATGAACAAACTTCCCCGTGTATACCTCGAAAAATTGCGAGATCACAGGGATATAGGATCAGTGAAGAGAAAGGATTTGCCTAGCTGGAATGCGTGCCTTGGTAGCTCAGTGGTTAGAGCACCGCGCTAGAAACGCGGGCGACCCGGGTTCGAATCCCAGCCAAGACATAATCTTTTCTCTTAGAAATTAAAAATAAAAATATATATATTTAAATAATTAAAAAGAACCATAAATGAAAAATAAATTATGAATATAAATTTAACGTAAGTCAACGAGATCCCTATTAAAGTAATGTTCAATGAACAAACTTCCCCGTGTATACCTCGAAAAATTGCGAGATCACAGGGATATAGGATCAGTGAAAAGAAAGGATTTGCCTAGCTGGAATGCGTGCCTTGGTAGCTCAGTGGTTAGAGCACCGCGCTAGAAACGCGGGCGACCCGGGTTCGAATCCCAGCCAAGACATAATCTTTTCTCTTAGAAATTAAAAATAAAAATATATATATTTAAATAATTAAAAAGAACCATAAATAAAAAATAAATTATGAATATAAATTTAACGTAAGTCAACGAGATCCCTATTAAAGTAATGTTCAATGAACATACTTCCCCGTGTATACCTCGAAAAATGGCGAGATCACAGGGATATAGGATCAGTGAAGAGAAAGGATTTGCCTAGCTGGAATGCGTGCCTTGGTAGCTCAGTGATTAGTGCACCGCGCTAGAAACGCGGGCGACCCAGGTTCGAATCCCGGCCAAGATATAATCTTTTCGCTTCAAAATTAAAAAAAAAAAAAAATATATATATATATATATATATATATATATATATGTATATATATATATATATATATATATATATATATATGTAAATTCCAAACGTGATACATCGATATATATCTGTATCAATCGAAAGAGCTTTCGATTTGTAGTCCAATGACATAACTCCCAGTGTCCACAAAGGTAAAAAAAAAAGCTAGGCGTCGGGAAAGGTCAAATAAAAAAGTTTCAGAAAAACGATCGAAACGCAAATACCGTATGTGTTGACATTTCTCAACGTCATCGCATGCGCTGACAAACTTCCAGTGCGCATGAGGAGTTTCGTTGTGACGCTACTTGTCAGTTAGCTTTCATTGCGGCTAGACGTACTTTGAACAATAAGTTTTCTTACGATCTACTTTTAGGTCTAGATGCAATAACCAAGTTTAGACTTGTACAAGATGAAAAGTTAAACATATTACAAAGACTTGAACCCAACGAACTGGTTTACTTAGATGATATTGAAGAAGATGTTTCTAAAGAGATGGAAGATTATATTGAAGAAAATGTTTCTAAGAAGATAAAGGAGAATCAAGACGATGTTTCTGAGAAAATAATAAATCCAGTAGATAAAAAGTACGATACAATGGAAGTCGGATTTCATGAATATAAAGACGTAACAAACTTGGAACATATTCTTGATAAATCTCACAAGATACAAGTTAAAGATTTAATACAGAGTTATAAACATAATTTTGCAAATGATAAATTTGATGTTGGAAAAGTCAATTCTAGAGAGGCGGAAATTAAATTGTTAAAGGATGAATATGTCACCACACGAGCTTACAAGTGCTCAATACCCGATGAAAACGAAATAAAGAACCAAGTTAAGAAGTTGTTGGAAGCATCCCTCATTGAAGAATTAGATTCGCCGTTTGCATCACCCGTTACGCTCGCGTACAAAAAAGAAGACGGCCGCAGGACCAGACTATGCATAGACTTCAGAAAGTTGAATCAGCTAGTTGTTCCGGAATACTAACTTTTTCCTACGATAAATGATGTCATCGACAAAGTATCCAATTGCATGTATTTTTCGGTCGTTGACATCAACTCGGCATTTTAGTGCTTCCCGCTAAAACATTAAGATAGATATAAAACGTCATTTGTAACAAAGTTAGGGAAATTTAGGTTCAAGGTTCTTCCTTTTGGCCTTAAAAATTCTTCGGCTATTTTTCAAAGGATTTTGTCAAACATTTTTAGGCGAAACGATCTGGATGAATTTTGCATTAGCTGCATAGATGGTATATTAATTTTTTCGAAAACATGGCAAGAACATGTTCATCATATAGAACGACTGCTGAGAGTTATGCATAAAGAAGGATTCAAACTGAAATTAGAGAAGTGTACATTTGCTGCTACTAGGGTAAAATACCTTGGTCATGTTATTCAAGAGAATGGAATATGTCCTGCACAAGAAAATTTGATGGCTATAAGGAATCTGAAACGCTCCAAGGATAAATCGGGTATAAGAAGTGTGTTAGGAACAATTAACTTTTATTTGAAGTATATTGAAAATAGCGCCAAAAATTTTAAAACATTACATAATCTTTTGCGTAAAAATGTTGAATTGAAGTGGACAGATGAATGCGAAAATTCCTTCAATTTGATCAAGGACTATTTATGCTCCTATTTTAGCAATATATGACATACATAAGGTATTTTACATTGAAACTGATGCTAGTTACAAAGGGATAGGTGCGACTGTGAAACAAACGCAAGCTGATGGACTTTTGCATCCAGTGGCCTACTTTTCAAGAAAATTGTCAGAAAGAGAGAAAGAAATGGACGTCATACATCTAGAGCGCAAAGCGATAAAAGATGCTATCATATATTGGCAGTATTACGTCATTGGAAGAAGATTTACAGTTTGCAGTGATCATAAGCCCCTGGACCTGAAAACGAAAGCTAGGACAGATAAACTGCTGGGTGATTTAGTTCACTATTTGTCTCAGTTTAACTTTACGATCATATATAAAAAAGGTAAAGAAAATATCTTGGCAGATTTACTATCACGAAAACCAGTTTTGGAATATTTTGAGAACGAAGATGCGATTCAGGCAGTGAATTTGATAGAGTTAAGTGAAATCATTACAGATCAAAACGAAAATGCCGAGGAACTTAAATTCGCTACTAACACTCAAAAACGGAACAACATAACTTTCAAAAAGTTACGGTATGGTAGATCTCGAATATTTGTGTCGGTCTCATTTTGTTATAAACTAATCGAAAGAATCCTCAACTATTATGGTCACATTGGCGTTGCACATCTACGAGACAAGATCAGACCATATTACTACTTTGGGAATCTTAATAAGCTGATAAGAGACTTTTGTAAACGTTGTTCAGTTTGCGTGGAAAACAAAGTGCGTAGGAGCAAGCCCATTGGTTTAATGTCAAAACTGGGTCCAGCATTGGAACTGTACGAAATCATGTCTATTGGCTCGGTAGGTGGTTTTGGTGGCAATAAATCTCCAACATAATTTAAGCGCATATTAGCAGATCATTTTAGTCGATATGCGTGGATTGCTACCACTACCGGCCAATGTGCTAAAGATTTTATTAGGCTAATCGATCCTATTGCACAAAAGAATAAAATTAAAATTATCCTTGCGGACCAATGTACTGGGTTAAATTCGGAAGAACTTAAACGATACTTGGAAACCATGAATATTACACTAGTATTTACTTCAATCGACTGTCCACAATCTAATGGTCTCAATGAGAGACTGAACCTCAACTATACTCTCAACAGAATTAGATGTACTCTGCTTCTCAACAGAATTAGATGTAAAATCAATAGTGGAGATACAGGAGCTTGGTCGAAAATAGCGAAAGAGTGTACACGATATTATAATAGGACCATTCACAGTTCTACTCGACTTGAGCCGGAATATTTATTGTTTGCGATTCGATCCATCATTAGCTCAGTAGACAATGAAAATATCAGAAATTTGGCCACCGATCGAGAAGAAGCATTTCACAATTCAATGAAGAGTTTCGCAACTCCCTATGCAGAACCAAAGCTAGGAGGCATGGCCGAGAAATTCCTTGAGTCAAAACCCGAATCGGTGAGCATAGGAACCTTTTACGTGACGATGAAAGTGGAAGATATTAGAAGATTTGTTGATCCAAGGGAAAGCCAACGACTCGAACGGGAAATGTTTGAGGCGAGACAGGTAGAGACTGAATCAGCCAAGGAATTGGCGGACTATGGAGATCCATTGGGATACGGCTAATAAGTACAATTGAAGAAGAAAAAGAGGAATGTACACTGTCGAAATACTATAAATTAATATACTATAAATTGAAGGTCGAGTGCTAACAGCTTTCCAGAGGGGACTAAGAGCAGAGAATGCATGGAAGTAGATATAAACGACGGGTTGTAGAATTGAGAAGTGTGGACTTCTTCTCCCTTTCTAGGGCGGAAGGGGAAGTCCTTGGCGGTCATAATGCCATATTTGGCAACGTCACAAGGAATGTTGTAGAGTTGGCAACATCGCATTGTATACATTCTAGCTGGGCTAGGGGTGCCAATGACCTTGATACGGGGTCATTGACTTTGATACCTCAGATTGTTCGCCGTCTTCTACTTGCTCAGCGGGTCCATCTTCGAGTTTACATTTGATCGCTTTCAGAGTCATCGCAGGGGAAACATCGCTTTGTTTGTTTTATTTGATCGGTTTGTTTTCATTCTAGCTGCATTAGGAGTGTAAATGACCTTGTGACGTCACGGGGGCATTGACCTTGTGACGTCAGAGTGTTCATGGAGCACCTCCTTCTGAGCGTTGCTCAGCGGGTGGCTTTATCTCACGGATGATAAGGTGCTTGTAGTAGTGATTAAAAATGACCTTGTGATGTCAGTTCCGTCAAAGCAGGTCTCTGTCCTTTTAATCATGTTATCAGGACACCACCCTCGTTCTTTCAATTAGTTCAAGATGGGGAAGCGAACAGGTTGGAGCCTGAGGTATGAGAATGATTGTCCATCTACATTTGTTGGATGGCCTTCACCAGTGAGTGCCGTTAAACTTGCATCAGCAGGATTTTATTATTTGAAAAAATCAGACCAAACAAGGTGTCCTTTTTGTGGAGTAATATTACACGAATGGGTGGTACATGATGACCCTTTTGTAGATCACAAGAAATGGTCTAAATATTGTCCGTTTATCAAGTACTTGGAACAACTAGAGAAGCTGCCAATAATAATAATAGATGAAGTTGATAATAAAAAAGAACAGGAAAACAGCTGTAGATGCCGCTAACATGCGTAAGAGGTTTAAACGTTTTATTCAACAACTTTCTCATTTAAAAAACAAATAGTTTTATATGAAATATTGTTTAGTTCGGTATTTATTTACTGTGAGTTCTAATTTCTGTTTAATTCCGGGTGAGCGTGTTTACAGTTAATAGAATTAAAACCCCCTACCCGGAGGCTAGTCTATTGTATACCTCCGCTAAAACGAGTTGCCCCCCGCTTGAAAAACCGCATTTATCCCCCGCATTTTCCTACATCTACTATTGTTATACCGCTTCCTGAACCTGTTGGTCACCGCTTATTTCTACACCGCTCCTTTAATTATTCCTATTATTTTACACCGCCACCTCCTATTTTTTGATGACCGAATTGAGAGGACCGGCATTGGACGTACGCCATCGCGGTGAGCTCAAACCTACGAGACGTCAGTGAGGAGAGGAGTGTCCGGCAAGATTCGGTGAGTCAGTTTTTTTCATTTCCTTGCCTGATTTTCCTTACCTTATTGCCATACTGTCCGAGGACGACTTACCGGGTAGCGTCGTATTCCAGTTTAAATATTTTGGTTTTTAATTTAATTTAATTTGGTTTGTTTTTAATTTTATCATTTATTTTATTTTATTTTCTCTAACTTTTCAACCGCGTTTCACATATACATTTATGGTCCTCCGGGGGCCGGATTAATTAATTAAGAAAATTGATTAATTATTTTCTCAATTCGGAACATTAAAAAAAAAAAAAAGGAAAAAGAATTGTATTTTTCATTTTAATTTGATAGGTTGCATGAGCCCCGACGTCGCTGGTGAGAGAGCAGCCTGCTTCTGCCTTATCTACCCCCACCTCGCGCTGCTTCTCCCACTATTACGACTTCGTTCAGTTTCGGAAAGAAGCGAACTGCAATTTTATATAAAATTGATACAATTGATCAAAATTATTTTTCTCTTCAGAAGATAGTAAAATTTTATTAGTTAAGATTTAAATTTAATTAAAGGTTAAACTTTGTTTTTTTTTTGTTTTGTTTTTCTGAGTAGTTTTCTGTTCAATTTTGTTGTCTCAATTTAATTTAAATTTATTTCAATATGTCGGAGGATAAGATTAAACTTTTAATTAAAAAGAGGGAAAAATACTTTCACAAAATGCAAACAGCTTATGACTTATCGAAAATGCTTACCAAGGAAAACTGTCCCACTTTTTTATCCCGAATGGAACAAATTGATATGGATTATAAATCCTTTGATGAAATTCAGGATCAAATTATGGAAATTGCTTCTAAAACAGAATCTCCCGAAAATTTCGACACGGCCGCTAGTTCTCAAGCCTGCGACGAGTTCTATTATTCAGCAAAGGCGGTAGCATCGCAGTATGCTAAGCCAGCTACTGGTACTAGCCTGTCTACGAAATATGAGAAACCGGATATAGGGCAAGCGAAACTTCCAAAAATCAATTTACAAATATTTTCCGGCGATCTTCAAGAGTGGCCCAATTTTTAATGTCTGCGGTCCCTTATTCATGAAAATCGACAAATAGCCTCATCTGAAAAATTTTACTATTTACGCTCATTTTTGAGAGGCCCACCTTTGAAACTAATCGAATCAATTCATTTGTCCGATGATAATTATCAAATTGCATTCGAAACTTTAGTTGATCGGTACCAAAACAACCGATTATTGGCGAATTTTTACTTGGAAAAAATTACGAATTTTAAACCGCTTTCCCAAGAAAATCTTCAAAATTTGCAAAGGTTATCTGACGTTTTCCTGACAAATGTTGCTGCACTCAAGGCCTTGAATCTACCGGACTTGTCTGATACACTTCTGCTTCATTTCGGTCTTCGTTGCCTGGATTCGGAAAGCAAAAAATTATTCGAAGCCAAGCATTCAGGGGTTCAGTATCCAACATACAAACATTTCTCGGATTTTCTAACTGAACGTTGCAAAATTCTCGGACTGAGTTCTCCAGGTAGGAACGAGTTTAATCCTAACCAACGTGCAAATTTCCAACGAAAAACATCTCTGATCACGACTAACCCATATTACGGCCGATGTTCTTCACCGCCAAATAAATCTGCTTCCACCGAATGTTCCACCGCTCATATAGTATGCCCGCTTTGTTCAGCTTCACATAAGCTAACTCATTGTGAAACATTTTCGAAACAAAATGTAGATGCCCGCTGGGAGACAGTAAAAATTTTGAGAAAATGCTTTAATTGTCTAAGAAACCACATGTTATCAAAATGTAACTCTAAAGGTAAATGCATCTCGTGTGGATCTTCGAAACATCATTCACGTTTACATCGCTCTACTTTCACAGCTCCACCTAGGGAATCACTTGAAAATCCGCCTTCTACGCAAGCACTATCCTGCAGTGCCCGTACTTTCCCGACTAGTACTGCGTACTCCACAGTATTGCTGGGCACAGCAGAGGCCTTTCTTACAGCTTCGGATGGTAGGAAGTTTCCAATACGCCTCGTTGTGGATCCTGGCTCTCAGGTGTCGTGCTTAACCAGGGAAATGGCCCAACGGTTAAATTTAAAGCCCCAGAATTGCCCACTGAACATCACAGGCATCGGTAACCATGCTACGGTTAGCAAGACAGAAATGGTTTCTTGCACTTTGACCCCAAGACACACTCGAGAAAACTCTATTTCCGCAGAAGCTGTTGTTCTCAATGAAATTTGTGCAGAGTTACCGGTTACGACGCTTTCAAATGAACTTAGAAATAAATTTTCCTCCATGTTATTGGCCGACCCGGCTTTCCACGTAAAAGGGAAAATAGATTTTCTTTTAGGTGCGGATCTCTATCCCGAAATCATTTCCGAGGAAAATAATTCAGTCATCAGGGGTAATCCTTCAGCAGTGAAAACTTCCTTTGGGTGGATTTTATTGGGGAAAATTACAGAACCAGTTGAAAATAGGGTAGTGACGCTTTTTGGTTGCACCGCGCCACATGATAATGCACTTCAACGTTTCTGAAAGACTGAAGAGGTCGCTTCTATACCACCGCAGAACCCGGAAGACGAATTATGTGAGCTACATTTTATGAACACCCACCGCAGAACACCCTCAGGCCAATGTATAGTTTCTCTTCCTTTTAGAAACACCAAACGTCAAGATAATCCGGCTGATTGTGGATCCCGAGGTCTGATGCCTCGCACGCTGATGCAGTTTTCACGGTGGTGGGAAGGACCACCATTTTTGCAATTACCTCCAAACAGATTGCCAGAGTCTCACGTTGATCAGCGAAAAGAAATTCCTGCAAGCAAAGCTGAGACTACCGCTATATTAGCCACTGCCGAACCAAACTATCGCATTACCACCATCAGCTCCTTTTCATCGCTCCAACACCTTAAAACCGTCTTCGCTTATGTTCTCCGCGTCGTCAACAACTTTCGCACCGCAAAATATCATCGTAAATCCGCTGACCTGTCTGTTTCAGAACTGCGAGACAGCATGAATTTATGTGACAGTCTATCCCAGGAACAATACTTCCATACTGATCTTAAGGCTACGTCCCCTGAACAAATGTCTCAAGCTATTAAACCGGTATCACCTTTTATTGACAAGCTGGGTTTTCTCAGGGTGGGCGGTAGGCTAAGGCATTCAGATCTCACGTATGATGCAAAGCACCCACTCATTTTGCATAAGATATCGCATGTAGCAACCCTCATTTGTGGCTGGTATCATCAAAGCACAATTCACGGAGGCCCTCGCCTAATACAGGCGTTCATTCAACGAAAATATTGGATACCAGGACTTCGTCAACTAATACGGATGCGCATATTTAGGGGCAACTACGAACCACCTCCGGTTCTATTACATGGCCTACCAATAAATTGATACCCCTTCCAATAAACTAAAGTTACTTTTCATTTTTTTTTTTTTGTACATATTTTTCCATTGCAAGTTCGCTTCTTCTGTTCTAAAGTTTCATGTTACCTAATTACAAAATTGCTATCAATTTTGGGTGGGCGGTATGTTTAGTTCGGTATTTATTTACTGTGAGTTCTAATTTCTGTTTAATTCTGGGTGAGCGTGTTTACAGTTAATAGAATTAAAACCCCCTAATGGTCTAAATATTGTCCGTTTATCAAGTACTTGGAACAACTAGAGAAGCTGCCAATAATAATAATAGATGAAGTTGATAATAAAAAAGAACAGGAAAACAGCTGTAGATGCCGCTAACATGCGTAAGAGGTTTAAACGTTTTATTCAACAACTTTCTCATTTAAAAAACAAATAGTTTTATATGAAATATTGTTTAGTTCGGTATTTATTTACTGTGAGTTCTAATTTCAGTTTAATTCCGGGTGAGCGTGTTTACAGTTAATAGAATTAAAACCCCCTACCCGGAGGCTAGTCTATTGTATACCTCCGCTAAAACGAGTTGCCCCCCGCTTGAAAAACCGCATTTATCCCCCGCATTTTCCTACATCTACTATTGTTATACCGCTTCCTGAACCTGTTGGTCACCGCTTATTTCTACACCGCTCCTTTAATTATTCCTATTATTTTACACCGCCACCTCCTATTTTTTGATGACCGAATTGAGAGGACCGGCATTGGACGTACGCCATCGCGGTGAGCTCAAACCTACGAGACGTCAGTGAGGAGAGGAGTGTCCGGCAAGATTCGGTGAGTCAGTTTTTTTCATTTCCTTGCCTGATTTTCCTTACCTTATTGCCATACTGTCCGAGGACGACTTACCGGGTAGCGTCGTATTCCAGTTTAAATATTTTGGTTTTTAATTTAATTTAATTTGGTTTGTTTTTAATTTTATTTTATTTTCTCTAACTTTTCAACCGCGTTTCACACAAATATAAAGAAACGAAATAAATCAACTAGTAAAAAGGAATAGAAAAACTTCATCTATCCCCACATCTCTGTTAAATCTTTTAGTCTCAACGTTGAAGACTTGCAAGATGGAGGGAACACGACGATTGGAACTAGTGACTGATTACCCCATGATTAATAGCAAACTAGTCCGAGTTGGTCTTTGTGATTTTGTCCCCACTGTCGCAGTCATCGATAAGAAAAATACAGTGTATATGGAAACAAAAGAATGGAAATTCATCGTCGACCAAGTTCCAAGGATGTTGTCTCTTTTGCAAAGGAGGCACAAGAAAGTGAAGGTTGAAGACAGAGTAGGATGTAAAAAAGTATATTGCATATTTTCCAAGAGAGGGAGGAACAGAGTAATGGAAATAGAATAGGTTGTTCTTTGTTTCACAATGTTTAACCAGAGTCCATCAACCCTTCAGCTGAATACATCTTCGGCATGTTTTAACAAAAATGATGTGACAAAGCTTTGTAGAGACATTAAGAAAATCAACGACTCATTGGACTTGGTAACCAAGATGGCTGAACTCTATAAGAAAGATGAAGAATGTCAACTCATCGAACCTGTGGATTGTGTTCCGATTGATTTTGGCATCCATACTAATACCCTCTTTTACAACCTTAAGGAACTCAATGATATATGTAATAATAATTAAAACCAGTTGTTATTGTACTGATATGTAAAAATATATAATTGTTTTCTATATTTCGTTGCATTTACTTTTAGCCCAACATCATCTCTATAATAAAAAAAAAATAAAAAAAAGGAATAATATTTTTTTTTTTAAATATGCATTGTTTTATTTTTAACAACATATTAATGTAAAAATAACAAAACAAATTTCAAAAATACATATAGTACAATTAATTATAAGTAGAGTCTTCATCAATGTAGGAAAGTCTTCGTTTCTGAATAAATTCCTCATCATTTTGCCATTCCTCAGGTAAGTTTTCCCAGATATAATCCAATGTACAGTCCTTCAGTAGTTAAAGTTTCTATGCCTTCCTCTCCCAAGCGACGGATTATCGCCACCATTCTGTCCATTATTAAAGTGATTTTGTGAAACGCGGTTGAAAATTAGAAAAACAAAAAAATAAATGATAAAATTAAAATAAAAAAAAATTAAATTAAATTAAAAACAAAATTATTTAACTGGAATACGATGCTATCCGGTAAGTCGTCTTCGGACAGTAGGGCAATAAGGTAAGGAAATAATCAGGCAAGGAAATAAAAAACTGACTCACCGAATCTTGCCGGACACTCCTCTCTTTAATGACGTCTCGTAGGTTTAAGCTCACCGCGGTGGCGTACATCCAATGCCGATCCTCTCAATTCGGTCATAAAACATAGGAAGTGGCGGTGTCGTATAAGAGGGATAATCAAAGGACCGGTGTAGAATGAGGGGTGGCCAACAGGTTCAGGAAGCGGTATAACAATAGACTAGGGAAATGCGGGGGAGAAATGCGTTTCTACAAGCGGGGGGCACCTCGTCTCAGCGGAGGTATACAATGGACTGGACTCCGGGTAGGGGGTTTTAATCCTGTTAACTGTAAACACGCTCACCCGGAATTATACAGAAATTAGAACTCAAAATAAATAAAGACAGTACTAAACAGTTATGATGTCAGATCCTTCCATTCCTTTTATAAATAATACTCCTCAAACCACAAGAACTGAGGATGACTCTTCCTATGGTACTTGAGAGGGTTGATTAGTGATTTGGAGTCATAGACCAGTCCGCAGTATACACATTTAACATTATCCTTGACTCCGCGTATAAATCCTGCAAACGACAGCAGATTATGAGGCGAGTCGATGTTTCTATATTATTGCTTACGTACCTCTTCTTTTTTGAAATTTATAGCCTCTGAATTTTTTCTGATCCATGTAGCCAATCGATGGGCTTCATTTAATGAGCAAACAAAGGAAGTGTTGAAATGAAAATCACATGCAATCTTATCATTTTCTAAAATGTTCAAGTTTGGAGATCATAGACTGATTTATCGATAAGTTCTTCTATGAAACGACACTTTTCCCCTCCTATTCCATATAATGTGTATAGGTCTTTCGTGATGGATAGTAAGAAATATTGCATATACTTACATTACATATAGTAATGGTACATCACCATAGTTCCATTCCAGTCCGTGAATATGTTTCTTTACCCAAAGATTTGTTTTCTCCAACATCTCGAGGTGGTTTGAAAAAAAGCCAATGCCATGATGAACCATGGCTGACGGAGATTACAGATAGCTCTTTAATGATCAATGAGTTAGTAGCCGATCGATAGCCCTAAAAATCGATGACCGCCGAATGCCTTATATGCCTGAGTCTATGTCCTACGGTGAACTGATATTTTTGCATCTCTATATATAGATGTATGTGATGTTTCAGTACATTTTACGGACAAAACCGGTTCCCACCTCATATTCTACAATTTTATCGAGAAGAATAAGGCAGTATGCCTCAGTATTTGGTGGAAAGTTCTCACTCGCCTCTAGTAATACACGAATATCAATAGTCGTACTTTTAATTGCCTCGGATTGTTTAGAACAATCTATGACGACTATGGGCGCGAAGGCCTCAAAATCGGATCGTGACAACAGAGGTTGCAAATGTCTATTACCATAATAACTTGTTTGAAACTCGTTATACATTTACTCGTTATACATTACATACATAGAGGAGAGCCACTTTTCCTTGTGCAAAATGTAGATTCAAATCGTCATAAGGATATTGTTCGCTATTCAGAAAGAGTTTCATTTTTTCAATTTGCAACTATCAAACTGACTGCTGTCTTTGGTAGCGTTTCTCGTTCGATCAGTTTGGAATGCGATAATAACATACCGCGGCTTTTCTAAATTTGTCGATGTTTTGACAGTCTAATATTTTTGCTGTGATGCTGGTAAATTAGGGTATTCGTAAAGATCCCACGATCTGAATGGAGTAGAAATGACCTTGTTTTTATCTACCATTTTTAACAACTTTAGACGTTCTTGCTCAGAAACACGAACATGAGGCATCCTCCAAACCACTTTATCCAATTTTATTTGTACATCATCACTACTCTTTACACAGTTCAAGTCAGTACTCTATCTGATCAAAACGAGTTCTTGCTTAAGATTAATTAAAAATTTTCGATAGTCCTCACATATCCCTAAGAGAATATCCAAAGGCAGACGCCAGACGCAGAGACAGATAAACATAACTTAATGAAGGAAACGTGTAGACATCTTGTTGATGGACTGGTGTTCTGATTTTGTCGTACGTGTTAAAGGTGTTACCCGCATACGGTGGTTTTAAAATTATATATAAATTAAATTTCCAAAGGAATCAATGTATTTCACAAGATTATCTTTTTTCACATAACACACCCAATGAGAACCAGGTTCTGAACTTCTTTGCAAGTTTATAATAGATGTCTCATATTTATTCGGATATTTAGGGAGATTATCGATCATAAATACTCCGCGAAAATTTTGAATATTTAAAACTTTAGCCAAATAATTTAATTCAAGATCGGTCAACGGTTTATTCGGTAGTCATATTTTTCTAGGTCTTTTTTGTCGGTTTATATACAAACCGTAACCATCCCTGTGGGGCTTCAAATAAAGTCCATCACCAACTTTCTGTCCTTCCGTAGCCATGTTGTGTCTCTTTTGCTTGTCTAATTTAAGATTGGCCTCTTTCGCCTCATTGATCGCTTTTGCCACACTCGCGGCTACTCCTGCCAAAGATCCTACAGCGGAAAGTTCTGCCATCAACGGTACAAGAAATTGGAGGAAGCCTCCCTCCCTTGGCAGCGGTTTCGTCTTACCGCGTAAATGCATTTTAGCCTTCTTATGTGCCACTTTCGATGCGTTCAGAATTGATGTTACACCGTCTACCTGTGACGATTTAACCAAGTTAATAAAACTAATCTTCCCTTTCTTCTTTTGGATACCTGAGCCAATTTTTCCTTTCGCTTTCATGACATTTGTAACTAACCAAGCAGCGGCTTTTTCTCCCCATGACGAATCTGAAGGTGTAACTCGTTTCCAAGCATTATCAGCTAGGATCATGTCCGCTTGTTTACGACTATCCATATCTGTATTTTGACTATAAGCTATATCATATTCCTTACAAGCTCTGTCAAGCTGGTGTATTCCACTATCACCCGCAATTAAACGTTTTTCTAATTTCGTACCCGGTCCGCAATACTGATATTCCGGAAAGTGTAATTCAATTGGCAACTTGTTAATAACACTGTTCACCAAGCCTCTTCCTTTGCGAGTCCTGCGAACCATACTGTACTTAGAAAATGAAGAACATATATATCTATATATGTATACGGAGGAATAATGATGTTGTTTGCATTCAGAAGGAAATTAGTTAAACAAGGACAGCGTTTCTCTACCACAGACGTTTCACCTGTCTGTGAACCTAAATGGTTCTTTCCAACATAAAGAACGAATCTCTTTAAAAAGACACAAGTGTGATTCAGAGGGGAGGCAGTTCATTATTACCGAGCACATTAGGGCATCAATTTGTGGATCAAGCGAATGTGGAAAGACTACTATTATGATTTGGTCTTTTATTAAATCCGAATGGTTTAAAATTTAAAAAGGTTTATCTTTTCGGAAAAACGTTGCATCAAAGGATTCAGTATTTAAAAAGTATCGTAACGGATACCAGTATTTAAAAAGTATCGTAAATCTTGTTCATGAAATAGGATTATATGAATTTGAAGATGCGAAAGATTTGCCACAAGAAGTTGAATCCAATTCGGTCTGTATATTTGATGACGTCACGATGGAAGACCAGGACATAATTAAACGATACTTTAGTTATGGTCGTCATATGAATCTTGATTGTTTCTATTTAACACAGAGTTATGTTTGTATCCCGAGACATCTGATAAGATGTAACTTTAACTTTTTAATAGTATTTCCTCAAGATGAATTAAATTTGAAACATATTTACGAGGAACATGCAAGCACTCCAGAGTTTTGCACTTTTTAAAGAGATTCGTTCTTTATGTTGGAAAGAACCATTTAGTCACCTCGTCATTGACAAAATTAGAGACCTGAATCATGGACGTTTTAGAAAAGGAATTTATACATTCATTGTAGATATATAAAGAACAGTCATGACAATAATTAAGCATTAACGATCATGAACCCAAAAGTCACTCTTGAGATTATAAAAACTAGTGAGATTTTGAAAAACATATTTCATTCGTTGAAACGCAGTCTCCAGGAAATCGAGGAAGGTCGAAAAGCGTTTTTTACACCCGTGCTAAAACCTTTAGAGGACATTAAACAATCTGTACAATTAAGTAATAAAGAGACCAAATCGGAACCCGCATTGACGTCTAGAAAAGTAAAAATAATTGACACTACTAATGTTTGGGACGAACCGCCTGATAAAAGCGAGTTAGAGGCTGCTAGTATTTACAGAAAATCAACATTAATGCCGAAAATAATACCTCATCACAAAAGAGTTACACAAATTTCATCTGATGATCCAAGTACTGTGTTAAAACCATAATCTCACTTAACAAATCCCCTGCATGAGATCATATCAGAAGTAGAAACGGAAGAGTATGTGACAGATGATCCAATTTCAGAACAAATCAAAGAATATGCTAAAACGCCAAAGGGAGAAGCCGAAGTTATGGGGCACCTCGCCGCATTTGGAAACCTACAAAGGGAATACTTGGATAATATGTTAAAGGTGATAAGGCACAAGGGGTGTCCGGAAACAGATCTGATAAATATAGAAATATAATATCGAAGTTATTCCCAACACAATCTTTAAAACCCCGCCCTACTTCCTCAGCATCAGCTGGTCCGAGCAGGCTAACTTCATTCCGTTCCCACTCTTACCAACGGGGCACTGGACTTATGACAGCAAATAAACCTCTGTATGAGTATTGGAATGACCCAAACGAGCTAGTCGATCGTCTTAGGCTGTTAATGTCTTCAACTCATGCAGGACATGAAGGACACCAAAACGAAATAGAATCGATAATAGAAGAGCTACGAGAAGAAAATATAATATATTAACATCTACATTTAGAGATTCAGTATAATCATGACGATTAACAAGTTCGGAACCCACATAGCGAAAAAGCATTCAAAGTACAAAAAGAAACATTATTTTCCCTTTAGCTTATTAAAGCCTGAAAAAGACATTGATGCACGTCATTTAAGGATAATCAATATTGCTAATCCAGTCGCTACTCACGACGCTGCAAATAAATTATATTGCGATACACTAGCAGGTACCTACACCGATTAAAAAAATTGGCCTGGTAACTATATAGATGGAAAAGGAAAAAGACTTGTAAACTTCGCACAGCCTAAAGATGGATCTGATGTTGTTATAAAAAAATATTTAAACAGCGTTGCTTTAACTTTGGTTGCATATATGTATGACTGTGCAGGCAAGAGAATAACAAACGTAGGTTGTAGAGGTAGCTGATACAGTCCCGCTCGGTTATATTAACAAATTACTCGAAAAGAAATCATTATAGATAGATTCATCAATAATAAAAAGAACTGTTGTAAATGAATTACATAAGCCTGCTCGCAAGATATACCCCAGACGAAAAACAGTTTTGGAAGGAATAAATGACTTGTGGCAAATAGATCTAGTAGAAATGATACCTTATGCTCGAGAAGATAAAGGATACAAATATTTATTAACAGTTACAGACTGCTTTACTAATTATGCATGGACCGTACCAATAAAGAAGAAATCTGCGGATGTTGTAACTAATGCGATGGAGAGCGTGTTTCGTTCGAACGAACAAACACCGAGAAATATTCAAAGCGATCAAGGAAAGGAATTTTATAATTCCAAGTTTAAATCACTAATAAAACAGTACTGTATTAATCATTATTCCACCTTTTCTAATATGAAAGCTTCCATTGTAGAAATTGCATAGTATTGTAAAAAGAATAATGCACCCTTATAATGAACATTAGTTCGTAAAATAAACAATCTCATTATATTACTAAACATTTGATTTAATTATGTTGCGACATTGCATAATGGCCGTAAGGAAGAGTATCTCTTGTGTTATCTAAGGTATGCCGTTTATCATAAAGTTCAATGTCAACCTTATCATCCATGAACTGAGCAAGAATAGAAGGAGACGGCCCCGCAATGACTCATGCTCTGGACGTCACAAGGTCATTTTTACGCACTACTACAAGCGCCTTATCATCCGTGAGATAAAGTATGATGTTATTCATATATAATGCTTAGTACAGCATTATACCGCTGAAGATGGCCCCGCGATGACTCTGACGTCACAAGGTCGTTTTTACACTTACCACTACTAGAGCGCCTTATCATCCGGGAGATAAAGCCAACCGCTGAGCAAGGCTCAGAAGGAGGTGCCCCGCGAACACTCTGAAGTCACAAGGTCAATGCCCCCGCGACTTCACAAGGTCATTTACACTCCTAATACAGCTAGAATGTAAAAAAAGCGATCAAATGTAAACAAACAACAAAGCGATGTTTCCTCGCAATGACTCTGAGGAGACGCCCCCGCAAACTGCTCTGACGTCAGAAGGTCAATGAACCCCCTAATGCAGCTCAAATGTAAACAAAGCGATCAAATGTAAACTCGAAGATGGCACCGCTGAGCAAGTAGGAAACGGCGAACACTCTGACGTATCAAGGTCAATGAACCCGTATCAAGGTCATTGGCACCCCTAGCACAGCTAGAATGTAAACAAGGTGATGTTGCCAAATCTACAACATTCATTGCGACGTTGCCAAATGTGGCATTATGACCGCCAGGACTTCCCCTCCCGCCCTAGTAATACCCCCTCCCAGCCTAGTAAGGGGGAAGTCCACACTTCTCAATTATACAACCCGTCGTTTATATCTACTCATGGATGGTCGGCTGAGTGTACTGCCATGAAACTTTTTTTTTTTTTTTTTACCACCTTTCCTGCCAACGGCATACAGGTTTTTTGCCATGAATGGGGGTACACTACTCATGGCAACTTCTTACCAATGTTTTTTTTTTTTTAAATCTTTATTAAACCGGAACTATGGTGTAGCCCGGTGCACGGTTGTACACCTTAGGGCTACACCTTATCCTTTCCTCGTCTTATTCCTCTCTTTTAACCCTCGTCCTCGGAGTCCTCCATAGGTTGGTCCGGCGGTCTTCCTGGTAGCCTTCCTCTCCTCGTAATCGTGAAGTGAGCCGGTCCTACGGCCTCTCTCCATCCGTACATAGCGTCTTCTCTCAGCAGGAGGTCAAGGGGCATACCTCCCGCTAAGATCTGCACCGCCTCGTGTGATGTCGTCCGATACGCCCTGGTCACTCTTAGGAGAGCCGTTCTCTGAGCCGTTGCCAACTTGTTCTTCTGTCTCTGCGAGAGGTTCCTGCTCCAAAAGGGGGATGCGTACCTCATGATACCCAGTACGACTCCCTTGTATATTATCATACTCACTGGGTATCTGAGGCCCCAGAAAGCACCGCCAATTCGACTGAGACCGTTCAGTGTTTGGCTCACCCTCATTGCTAGGTGGGCCAAGTGAGGTGTCACATCCAATTTTTTTCCAATTCTTATTCCTAGGTAAGTGACCTTCTCACTTGCCCTTATCCTGCTGCCTTGCACGCTGATGTTGATAGGGTGAGCCCTATCTGTTCTTCCTTTCAAAAGAACGGCCTGTGTCTTGGCGGCGGCCGTCCTCATCCTCTTCCTCTCGCACCAAGCTCCTACCAAGTTGGCACATCTCTCTGCCTCTGCCGAGATCCCGGCCCTGCTATTCGAGTACACTATTGCCGCGAGGTCGTCCACATATGCCGTGGCAGGGAACCGCTCTTCCTCCAATACACCGAGCAATTCGTCGAATACTAACTTCCACAGGGCCGGTCCCAAGACCGAGCCCTGTGGGCATCCACATTCCACCCTGTCCATGTGATTGTGGTAGCTACCCCGGACCGTGACTCGTCTGTCCTCGAGGTAGCTCTTTACCAGGGCGTAAATATTGCTCGGTGCTTCATATCTCTGGAGCTGCTGAAGGACGCTCGGCCACCACACACTGTCGAAGGCGGATGATATGTCAAATAGGACAAGCATGACATACTTCTCCGCCCTCGCCTCAGCGTCATTGCGTACTTGCAGCAGTGCGCCTGCGGTTCCCTGGCCTTTTGTCGATCCGCACTGCCGTGGGTGACTGGCCCGGCTGAGTGTGGGTCGCAGGCTGGTCACCATGAGGCCCTCCAGGACTTTGCTCATCACAGGGAGAAGACAGATCACAGGAGAAGGTAGGAGCTAGGTAGCTCCTTATCTTTGCCCCCTCCCTTGTAGAGCAATCTCAAATCTGCGATCCTCCATTGCCTCGGGAAGTATCCCCTGTCCAAGCAGGCGTTATATAATTTCAACATTCGTTCCTCGATGTAAGGGATAGCTTCCTTCAGCATGGAGGCGCCCACCTTGTCCAGTCCTGGAGCGCGTCCCGTGTGCTGCTTGCCCACGGCTGTACGGATGTCCCAGATGTCCCATGGTGGGCACAGGTCAGTACCAGGCGGGTATTCCGTGGTCCGTCGGATTATCTCCTGCTCCTGGGAGTCCTGGTTCGGGTCATCCCTGGGGTATGTGCTTCGGATGAATATCTGCGCAGACTCCTCCATGGAGACCGCTCTTTCATCTCCAATCCTTAGGGCCGCTATAGTCTGCATGAGCGAGAGCTTTCCCAATGCGACCCTGTACGGTATACCCCAGGGGTTTTTCCCGGCTTCTTCCGTTACGAACTCCTCCCAGTACTTCCTTTTTTCCGCGCGGACCACGTTGCGGTAGGCAGCTAACCTGCGCTTGTACTCATCCCGAAGTGCAGTGCGTTGCTCTTCACACCTGCACTTCTGGTACAACCGCCGAGCCCTGTAGATCTGTCTCTTGAGGGTGGTTAGGCCCGGCGTCCACCATGGGACCGGTCTTCTCACCGCTGTCTTCTTCCGAAGGGATTGCTCCGCCGCGTCCCGGATGATGGTGGTGAGACGACCGACTTCGGCATCAATCGAATCGTCCTGGTCCGACATCATCCGCTTCCAGTCATCGTCCACCAGCAATCCCTCCAGGTGACTCCTAAAGGCGGTCCAGTTCACCCTTCTAGTTACGAGGGGTGTCCTTAAAATAAGTTTCCCTGTTGTGGCACGGCCGTGCAAGTTGCGGCAGGTCCCTCAGACGGCACCAGCGTGTCGCTTGGACTTCCCCCTCCACATCCCAACCCTGGTCAACTCGCTGCCACCATCAGTTCGGCCTTGACAGCCTTGAAAGATGGAGCTCCCAATCGCTTCCCCCGCCAGGTGTGAGATACGATCCGTGATCCGTTTTTTGTGTGCTACAGGCAATTCGGCAATGAAGTCAATGAAGGAGCAATCGAAGCAGTGGAAACACCCGGATTCATCAACGCCGCGAAAATTCAAACAGACGCTGTCTGCCGGCAAAGTCATGGCAACAGTGTTCTGGGACAGAAAAGGCGTGTTGTTGTGCGACAAATTATTTGTTCTGCAACAAATAATTTGCCCTCTTCACTCCAATTCCCCAGCAATCCCATCTTTTTCAATTTCTTGGAAAATTGATCGATCGAAGGGCTCCCGCTCATGGTTTATTCATATCTTGAAGCCCTAAGTCCCTTTTACCTTATTTCCTATGATTCCACACGGCAGCATCATGGTCTGATCGGGTAGCGTGTCTTTTTCTTTCTTGAGGGCCTTATTCTCAGCGACGAAGTCCGCGTTGGCCTTCTGTAATTCCCTTACCAATTCCCCTAACTCCTTCTGCCTATTCGCCATTTCTAAAGTTTTATTTTTATTCATTTTTTTTCCATTGAGTTCGTTTTATTCAGTATTTTTGCAACCTACACCCCACACCTGACACCATATTGTTACCAGCGGGGGCAAAGGGCTGGGAGAGGACAGGGCATAATCGAGGACACATAGGGAAACGAGGTGATGAAATAAAACCCACAACATTCATCTATCAAAATAAGACGCTATTAAATTGAATCAAAATATTATACAATTACACCTAACATTTAATAATGATAATAACAGTCAGTTCACAGCGTGTGCTGGAGTGATCAACATCGTCTCTGTGATATTTCTTAATTCTATCTTTAACATTCAACGTACCTTCATGGCATTTTACATAGTTATAGTTAGTGATTCAGTGAGATAAAATGTGAAATTTCGAGGTAAATCAATGACTTATAACTTGAATATAATAATTATAAAATAGAGTGATTTAAGAGACATGAGTTAGTTATCTTAGTACTAGTCGCGGCAGGTTCATCCCCACCCACAGTACAAGGTAAGACTGACTCTTATCAGCCATCAGTGCGGCCTCTGGCAGCGAGTGAGGTTGATCTGTGCCGTTTTCAGATCAGACCTAATACGGACTTTTTATTTTTATTTAGTTGTCTTTCTCTGTCCTAACTTTTTTTTTTCTCTTTTCTTTTCTTTTTTCTTTTACTCCAGCAGTATAACACTTCAAAATGAAATTTTACCATCAGGTATTATCTGGTAAATCAGATAAAAAAGGAAATGCAAAGAGAAGTCGATCCTTAGAATCAACTACAAGAAATAGCCCTACTAAACCTAAACCTAATAGAAGGCGTAAAGTCGATACACCTCCTACTACTCCAAATGATAATAAGGAACCCAAGGCAGGACCGTCGAATGAAAATACCCAACCAGGGTCATCTACTGAGTTAACTGAAGATTCTCCCTTCTACTCACCCAACAGATTTCAGCCCCTAACAAATCTACCCAGTGAAGCAATGGAGTCCACATCGGCCCCTAAAGTGCACAGGCCACCACCAATCTTTGTACGGAGCATAAAAAACTTTAGACTTCTTTGCACACAACTGACAAAGACACATGGAATCCTCATACCAGACTCAAAAGACAAGAACTTAACAGACGATTTAGCCAACTATACAGATTACTATGTAGGACCTCCGATCTTTCAATAGACAATAAATTACTAATATACAAGACCATCATCAAACCTATTTAGACCTATGAACAGGAACTGTGGGGGACCGCGAAACAATCGAATATCAGACGCATTCAATCCTTTCAATCCAAAATCCTGAGAACTATTGTCAATGCTCCTTATTATGTTTCCAACAAAACCCTCCATGATGATCTCAACATTCCTTTCGTCCTCGACCTCATCCCTACTAAATTTTCAAACTTTCACCAAAACCTTGCCTGTCATCCCAACCCCCTGGCTCAATCATTATCCAGTTCCACACATCCATATAACCCACCCCCCCCCCGTCTAAACCGGCAATGGCCCCGAGACCTGTTGTAATAAAGTTATTTGGAGTACTGGCACTGGCCAGATTCTTCACTCACGACCTGTGTGTGTGAAGCGCCCTTAACCAGCTTCCATTGGCGTTTAATGCCAGTGACGCGGCTGGGAAAGGGGGCTGGGGCTTCCCGGACTTCTGCTTTGCCCTCATTCCTGGGGAAGAAGCTCAGTTCGGGGACCACAGGCAAATTGTAAATAGGGTATGAATGTGTACATTTTATTTTTATTATTAGTATTATTATTATTATTTATTTTATTTTATTATTATTATTATTATTATTTTTATTTATTTATTTTTTTTTTTACTTTATTTTATTATCATTTCTGCATTAATTTATTTCTGTTACCACATGTATATATTTTTCCGCATGTATATATTTATTCATTTTATTTTGTTTATATCATTGTTTTGTTATGGAATGACTGTAAGCTACATAGCACTATTACTTATGGGCGTTGATGACCTGGATGTTTTACGCCCCTAAACCCAAGAAAACAAACAAACTATTACTTATTGCCCACAAGTGGCAGATTGTAATATTTCAATAAAGTGTTAATATATATAATATGAAAGTGTTAGTATCGTTATGAAAATAGTAATTTACACCTGCAAAATATTCACTATCAATAATCATTATCCCATAACCACTAGTCAAAACATTAAAGTCCATATAAAACAAGTTCCATAATTTATAGGCACTAGTAATACTTACAACTTAAATATTCACCATCAGTAATCATTATCCCATAACCATTAATAAAATTAATAATTTCAATATAAAGAAAATTCCATAATTCTAAATGCTTCTTCTTCTTCTTTCTCTTCTTCCTATTGTGCCTTTCAGCGTGGAAAGGCACCATCCATCTTGTCCACACATCTCGGTCTCTCGCCAGTTCCTTCAGCTGGGCCAGGGTCTTGCCTCTTTTCTAACCTAGTCCTTAGATGCACTCCAAGTATGTTCTTCCAGGCCTTCCACGTGGTTTCCTGCCAATTGACTTCGTTTCCATACACTTTTTTGGTACTCTGCCTTCCCCCATTCTACATGTGTGTCCATACCATCGAAGTTGTCGGGATTCCAGGGTAGTTTTAAGTGAAGGTACTTTGAGTTCCTCTCTTATTCTCGTGTTTCTTAAACGATCTCTCCTGGTTTTACCCAATATTCTTCGTAGAAATTTCATTTCCGCCGCCGTTATCCTACTTAATTTTTTGTCTTGGATGGCCCAGCTTTCGCCGTCATAGACCTAGGGGGTAGGGAGTAGGGAGATATACGGCTTTGTATATGTGGAGTTTAGCATTTTTTCCTACTCTCTCTTTCCTTTATTCTGTTGGAAACTTCTTGATCAATTTTTCCATATTTGCTGAATACTGTTCCAAGGTGATATGAATTCTCCATTGCATATCACTCCTACATCTTTCCTTTCAGAATATCATAATAATTATACACAGGCAGTGCATATTGTAATGGCACTGACCTCGAAAGAGTTGTAAATTCATATGACGATAAATATCATTACTTGAGTTCTCATGTGTTAATAAAAAAAATGTATAAAATGTGTGTTTATGAGATCAGTATTATATATGAGTTTTCTCTGTTCAAAACCCATTAATTTTATCAGGTCATGGGCCTAGTGAGTGCGTGAAACATTTGTCATTATTTTTCGAACTGTTATTTCCACAAGAGTGTGAAAAACAGGATGTTGTGTCGTCGGTTAGTTATCTATAATATTAAGAATCACAATGTGGCACAATATCTGTTTATTAAATTACAGATATTGTTACACATCGTATGATCACAACTCCTACTGCCTCATCTCATGCGCGCTTAACTCGTGGGGATATAGCACTCTCCCCCCGCATAAGATGATGCTGGACAATATACATTTGAAATAAAATGTCTTTGACATGAAATTAATTAATGAAAACAATTAAACTTTTTTTTTAAATACATTTGAAATAAAAAATATTAATTACTTTTACTTGAATTAATTAATGAAATACATTAAATACTTTTTTTTTTGAGCTTACAAATTTAGGCGGTCCGGGGTACGACGCTGTCTTGTTGAGCGACAGAGTGGTACTTCTGGTGGTATCTCTTGTGTCTCTTGTGCTTCAGGCAACTCCGTGCTCTCTGTTGTAGCTGGCCTAGTCCCCCATAACAGGGTTGACCAATCGGTTTGTGTTGGCTCTTCTATTTCTTTACTTGCCGTTGGTGTTTTGTCCGGTTCTTCATCTGCTAAGCCAGCCTTCCTTAACTGGTTTACGTGTCGTTTTAGGCTGCATAGGCTCCTTGTAACATCACTTGGTAGTGTAATCGGCCGATTTTTTTCGTAATTTTACCAATTTTCCATGTTTGCTTGTTTGTTTTGGTACCATCTCGCCATTACAGTTACTCCGGTATCGAATTGTCTGGCTGGCGGTAAAGGGATTGTAACGTCCGTCTTACTGTGCCTTGTTCTTGGGCTATCTAGTCGGCATCTTATGTTTCTCTGTAAATACAACTCTGCTGGTGTTTTCCCGTTTTGGAGTGGTGTAGCCCGATACCTAAATAATATTTCCCTTAATTTACGTCGTATTAGCCCCGATTCGTTCATGTTTTGTAACTTTGATTTTAATGTCTGAACGCCAGTCCATTTGTCGCCGTATGCCCGGGTGCTATGTCAAAATGATCTATTTCTTCAAGCCGTATGCCTAGGTGCCTAATCCATGTTCTTCCTAATATCGGTGCCAATTGGTACGGAACAATGAAGAATATTTCCTTTGATTCATTTCTTTTTTATTATACTTTGACTTCGGCTACTCCTATTGGCTTAATAATGCCTAGTGTATATGACTTAAAGATAACTTCCGTTTTACTTATTGTTGTTTTCGCTGTGTTTAGTTTTTTAGACTCAGATTCCTGTATCAATGTATATCCGGCCTCTGTGTCAACTTCGAATCGTTGTTGCGTCCCGTTTATTTTGATTTCTGCGAAATATTTTTCGCAAGTGTATTTTCCCGGGATAGTTCCGTTCCGATGAATATCTAATTCTTCTTCTTCTTCTTTCTTCTTCGGCTCTACAGTCCAAGATGAACTTTGGCCTCTCCAACAATGATTCGCCATTCCTCTCTGTCCATGGCTCGTCTCGTCCAGTTGGTCACTCCAATTTTACGCATGTCCTCCTCCACATCCTTAATCCAGCATTTACGTGGTCGTCCCCTCTTTCTTTTTCCTGGAAACGCTTCACGCAGAACTTTTTTGGGCATTCTTTCATCCGGCATTCGCTCAATATGACCCAGCCAACTAATTCTTCTGGATTTAATAAACCTTAAAATATCTTAATGCTTTATCAGGTCATCCAATTCTTGGTTCCTCCTAATACGCCATGTGCCCTGTTCATTTATTGGACCGAAAATACATCTTAGGATCTTCCTTTCGAATACTCTAAGAGCTTGCTGGTCGGCTACTTTAAGCGTCCACGTCTCCGTACCATAGCACACAACGGGCCTGATAAGGGTTTTATATAATTTCAGTTTTGTGCGTTTTGATAGTAGGGAAGATTTAATCAATCTAGAGAGGCCGTAATACGCTTTGTTGCCATACATTATTCTTCTCCTAATCTCATCACTCACCCTAACCACACTGTTTATTTCAGTGCCAAGGTACGTGAATCTATCAACAGTTTCGAATGTATAGCCATCACACCTAAGATCCTGCTTTCTTCTTCTTGCCTCAGAGCCTGATGCTACCATGTATTTCGTTTTAGATTGGTTTATCTCAAGACCCACGATTCTACTTTCCTGCACAATCTTTGCCAGAATTTCGTTTAATGCCTTCTAACTTCTCACCAGAACCACAATGTCATCTGCGTATCCAAGTATTTGACATAAGCGAGATGCTAGACTTCCATCTGACACAATGTTTTGCAAAGTTATGTATGTAGCAAAATTTATATCTTATGTAGCACAAGATTAAACAGAACGGCAGAGAGAGAGTCTCCCTGCCTTACACCAGAAGCAAAATGGATTTTCCTGCTAACTCTATTACCAATGATTACACTAGCCTGTGTCCGGGACATTGTCATTTTTATCAAATTTATTAATTTAAACGGAACTTTGAATTCTTTTAGAGCATTAAACAGTTGATCCCTGTCCACGCGATCAAAAGCTTGCTTAAAATCAATAAATAGCATGTGGACATCCGTATTTTCCCGGGATAGTTTCGTTCCGATGAATATCTAATTATTAATTGTATTTAGCTCGTCAATGGTAGTAAAATCAGTCCAATTAGTGTCCTGTTTTGTGTGCTGCCTAAGTTTTTCCATACGAGTTGAGATGCATATTGACGCGAGGTGTCCTACCTTCTTACAATCGTCGCATCTCAATTTTGATTTGTCAATTCGGCATTCCCTTGTCACATGATTGCTTCGGCCGCAACGTAGGCAGCGATTTTCGATTCCTAACTGTTGGTAGTTCAGCGTCTTGTTTTGATTATAGGATGCCTTGTCTTTAGTGTTCCAGGTAGATGAACGTTGTCGTGGTGTTTTGTTCTCTCTTTTCTGTGTAATTTTATTTATGTCGCTTCCTTCCATGCATGGGGAGTATGTTATGTGGCTGCGATTTGCAATTTTACATGCTTCGAGTGCCATAGCTTTGTCTTTTATTTCCTCAAAGTTTGTGCTTTCCCCGTCTGTTTCTAAGAGTGTTTCTCTGATGGTATTGTCTTGTATACTCCTGAAGAATTGTGCTCGCAGAAATAAGTCAGCAATACTTTTCCCGCAATCTGCTGCCACACAATTAAATGCGCATTCAGTGAGTCCCCGACGTAAACCTGTGATGGACTCCGATATCCTTTGACCGTCTTTTTGGTATAGCGATAGGAATCGATGTTGTGCTACCAGTGTGTTTTGTTTGGGGCACAAATGTTTTTCTAATTTATTGACCAGCTCTTCGTACGCCATCTCGCCCGGTCCTTTCGGAGCTACCAGTAACGTTATTAGTTGGTAAGATTCCGTCCCTATCGAATAAGAAGCATCTGTGTACAGAGCATTTTATTATCTATTGGCCCATTCATCTTGAGGTAATTTTCAAACCGTTTCCTATATATTTTAAATGTCTCCTTTGATGAATTGAATGATTCGAATGATGGCAAGATCGTCTGTGTTGTCACCGCTGGTACTGTTGTCACTTGGGGTGTCAACAATGATTGTACCGATTTGATTAGTGTAGCCTGTTGTTGGTTAAATGCGGTTAGAAATTGTTGAAATTGTTTTGGATCCATTTTAATTTTATTTTAAATTATTCCTTCTGAAGTTGACTATAAATTAATCACTTTTAATTAATTAAATTTTCCATTATATTTATAAAGTATAGATATTAATTGTGATTATTTTGTAGTAGAAAGGTTAACTTCCGTTTAACTGGTATCGATGGTGGCCCTCAGTATTCTCGGCTATTGAATAATGTTAATTTATTTCCTCTTTCCTTTTCACTTTGACTTCTTTTTATCCTCGTCGCCAATTCTGTTGTGTCGTCGATTAGTTATCTATAATATTAAGAAGCACAATGTGGCAAAATATCTGTTTATTAAATTACATATATGGTTACACATCACATGATCACAACTCGTACTGCCTCATCTCATGCGCGCGCAACTCGTGGGGATATAACACAGGAAATGGCTCATTCCGTATCCGTTTACAAGGAAGGGTTTCCCCAGTTGGATGGCGTGAACTTCTCTGATTGGAAGTATCGAGTAAAATTGATTTTGGAAGAAAAACAAGCGCTGGACGTTGTAAGTGTTGACAAAAGCTTATCTGATATGAATGAAGATATGAAAAAGAAAGATGTTGAGCGTTCTGGGATTGTGAAGTGTTTGAGTGATAGGTTTATTGAAGATGTTAAAGATGCGGAGACATCTCGTCAGATGATGCTATCTCTTGAAAATATTTTTGAACGATGACAAAAAGTGATGGCAAAATTAGCTATCAGGAAAAAGCTATTAACTTTAAAATGTGCGACTGATCTGCAGACTCACTTCATGAAATTCGATTCAATAGTTCGAGAATTGGAATCTAATGGGTCGAAAATGGATGCCGATGACAAAATTGACGTTCTTCTCTTGACGTTACCAAGTACTTTTGACAATGTTGCAACAGTTTTGGAAACTATTAATACAGATATAACTTTAGAGTACGTTAAAAACCGACTATTGGGCGCAGAGATGAAGATGAAGAAGATTGACAAGGTTAAAAGTGAAAGTAATGAAGAAACTTCCTTTAACTCCACAAAAACTAAACATGTTTGTTATGAATGTGGCTCAACTGAGCATTTTACGAACCACTGTCCGAAATTAACGTCTTTTAGGTGAAGAGGCTCCATAGGAGGAAGAAGAAGTAATTTTGTTAGTGATAGTACGAGGCAAGGTGACTAATTTTGCTATGACAACACAATCAATTGAAGGTAACTTAGACAATATTACTTTCATTATTGATAGTGGAGCTACAGATACACTTTTCTGTGAATCTATGTGAAGTTCCATGTCAAATGTAAAATCTATTTCTCCTATACACATTAAAATAGCCAATGGGCAGTTTTATACAGGCTAACGAAGAAGGAACTTTGAGGGTTTATAGTGAGGAAGCTGATAAATATATTAATATTGATGGCCTTATAGTTAAAGAACTTTCTAGCAATCTACTTTCTGTTCGAAAAATGGTAAAAGCTGGTTGTAAAGTTTTTTTTTATGAAAAATCAAGCAAAAATTTGTGTGCAAGGCAGACAAATATCGTGCATACAGAGAGGTAATCTTTTTCTTTGTAATTTTAAATTATGTAAAGTTGTTTCTTGTTATTCCAGCAGCAAGATCCCATTATGTGGCACCTGAGGCTAGGTCACATGAACCGACATGGCTTGCAACTCAAGGCTTTGTCTTTCAGCAAAGATATGAGCGACACCTGTGAAAAAGGGAAAGTAGGGCGTCAACCGTTCAAAGAAAAAATGAATCCTAGATCACATCGTGTACATTGTAACGTATGGGGGCCTTCCAACCACTACACCATTGACGGTGAGCGATTTTGTATATCTATAGTAGATGATTATTCCCATTTTGGCGTTGTTTTCTTAATGAAATGTAAATCGGAGACAGCAAAACACCTAATGGAATATATTTTAAGGCTGAATGCTGAAGGTTTCGAGGCATAGAATGGATAAGGGCGGAGAATTTTCTTCTACTAGCTTGCGTGAATTTTGTATTAACTATGAAACTATGAGAGAATTCACTGCAGGATATTCTCCACAACAAAATGGAGTATCAGAGCGATATAATCTTTCCATATTGAATAAAGCTAGATGTATGTTATTAGATAGCAATTTGCCCAAAAATTTATGGGAAGAGGTATTGAGATGTGCCGTTTACCAAAGGAATCGGTGCCCTAATAATGCCCCAAATGTCAAAATTCCTGCCCATATTTTTCTTGCCTCTCAATAAATTGAGGATTTTTGGTAGTAAATGCTGGTATTGCACACTTCCAAAACCTAGTGAATTAGAACCAAGGGCACCAGAAGCTCGCATAGTGGATTATGCGGAAAATGGGCCAACAAGGAGAAAATGGAAAAATCGTTTGTGGAATCCTGATATCAATCGAGTCGTTATTTCAAGAGATGTAACATTTGACGAATCACACAGGAAATAGTCAGAAGTTGTCGATGTCACCTACAATACCACCAAATTTGAAACACATCCAGTTGAAGTAGAGCCTGAAGTAGATCTTGATCAAGATGAAAAAACGTCTCCTGTTCAACCTCCAGAGTTTACTTACAAAAGACAAAATAAACCATCTAATTATTTTAAAGATTATGTTCTCCATGCAGCTTTCAGTGCATACTCAGATAATAAAGACCCTGTCAATTTCCAGGAAGCTATTGCTCTAGGCTGGCAAGAAGCCATACATAATGAGCTTCAAGCTCTTACTAAATTTGGTAGATGGCAGATTTCACACCAACCAAAAGGATGCGATGGATGCTAAGTGGGTATTTAAGGCCAAAGATGATGATACCAAGAAGACACGTTTAGTAGCAAATGGTTTTAAGGAATAATGCCATGCAAATTATTATTCTCCGGTGGCCAAAGTACCCACTATTAGAATGTTTTTAAATCATGCATTGATAAACAATTTTAAAATAACGCAACTTGATTTGCTATCAGCCTTTTTAAATGGCAAACTAGAACATAGTACATATATTAATTTTCCGAAAGGTGTACCTGAAGTTCATGGGAAAGTTCTTAAATTAAATCGTGCTCTATATAGTCTTCGAAAAGCTCCCAAGGTATGCAACGAATGTTTTCATAACTTTTGTGTAAAAATGGATTACAAAGATCTGGCAATGCTTGTTTATTTATTGGAAAAGATATAAAAAAAAAAGATATTAAAAAAAATCTCAAAACATTCAATATGGATGATTGCGAAATAGCAGCAACTCCAATGGAAGCTAACTTCAATATGGACATTGAATTGGAAGCTGAACCGATTATAAAAAATGTACTATATAGAGAATTAATTGGATGTTTAAGATATCTATCGGTGATATCAAGACCGGACAATAGTTTTTCAACTGCCTACCTGGACAGATACTTAGATAAGCCAACGCAAAGTGCTTGGCAGGCGACAAAGCGAATATTGAAATATTTAAAAGGTACTACAGAATTGAGTCTAACTTTTCATTCTCCAGATAACCTCTGTCTAAATGCATTTTCTGATGATGACTGGGCAGCCGATAAGAACGACCGTAAGAGTGTCAGCGGTATGGCGGTCTTCTTTGGCGGAAACTTGGTTTCATGGGGATCAAAGAAGCAAGTAACTGTAGCTCTCTCCACCGCTGAGGCCGAGTACTACGCTGCATCCATGGCAGCCACTGAGCTCGTGTATATTGAGTTCCTGGCTACTGAATTCAATTGCTCCCCATGTAATGCTAGTCTTTTCATTGACAATAAAAGTGGCCTATCAATGATTGAAAATCAAGAAAATACAAAGCGCTGCAAGCATATCGATATGAAGGTCCATTATATCCTGGATCTCATCAAGAACAATATAATTACTCCAAAATACGTTACAACTGAAGATAACATTACTGATATCCTCACCAAGCCATTGGGAAAAATCAAGTTTAAAAAATTTTGTGATGAACTTAATTTAAAATCATGATGACTATATATTTTAGTGAAAAGTTATACTCATTCCTTTACGAGCGAGTTCTTCTTGCCATTATATGACGGCATATTGCAATATTTACTGAGAATCGGTCACCAGCACGATATCGTCAGCATATAGGAATTCTTGCACTTAAACTGTCCTTATGTTCCACATACCAACTGCAATCCAAGCAGTTTTTCTACAAATTTTGTGGATTTCACCCATAAAGACAATGAGCAATAATGGGATCAAGCTATCTCCTTGTTTTACACCTCGTTCCAAGAGAAATGGGTTGGATTATCTGCCACTTATACGTACAATTCCTTAGGGCTTTGGTACATCGATTTGATTGCTGCCAAAAGGTCCTCGGGAATCCCCTTTCCTCTCAATGCTCTTCATATTTCATTACGGCTTACTGAGGCGAAGGCAGCTTTCAGATCTAACAAAGCGATATACAGGCTTCGATTTCTATCCAATGCCTTTTCTGCTATAACATTTCTGAGAGCAAATATGTGATCTTGGGTTTGCCAGTCGGAAACCAGCCTAATCCTCTTCTAAATCTGGTTCCATCAGTGGCCTTAACCTGCTTCCTAGAATAGTGGTGTAAAGTTTATATGTCAGTTGGGATAGGAAAATAGGTCTGTAGTTGCCACATTCAGTTGTGTTATCTTTCATTTGTATTGGGACTATGGTATTATACTCCCAATCCTCTTGAATAGTCTTACTGTCCCATATTTTCTGAAAAAGTGCTTGCAACGCCTTTACCATTTCGTTCCCTCCATGTTTCATAAATTCTGAGAATATCCCATCTCTGCCTACTACTTTGCCTAACTTTAGTTTTTCTAGAGCCCTTTCTATATCTTCCTCCCAGATCATATCAAATTCAGCGACTTGGTTGGTCTCCATCTCTTGTTTTGGAATTTGTCTATCATCAGAGAACTACCAAGAGTAATATTGTCTCCATCTTTACAGGAACTTTTCTGGTTCTAAATGCACTAATAATAATTACAACTTCAATATTTACCATCAGTAGTCATTATCTCATAACCACCAATTAACCATTTCCTAATAAAACTCGATCTATAATCAATAACAATAATCATATGCTCTAATAATAATGAAAACTTAAATAATTCACATCAGTACTCATTATCTCATAAACATCAGTACTCATTATCTCATAAATTAATAATTTCCTAATAAAACTTGATCCATCACCTATAACAATAATCATCTATAACTATAATCATATGTTCTAATAATAACTACATACAACTTAAACATTCCGTGTCTCTTTTCTGACCGAATCGCTACGAATGACAAATAAAATATTTAACTGAATCTTATGTTCAACTGAAATAAAAGCGGGCTTCACCACGAATAAAAGTCTGACTACAGTATAGAAAAAGTTCCTACCTTCCATCGGGTGTCTTGCTCAGGTCCCTCTACTTCTCACTGGTACCAGTCTTCAACTCTGACTTTTGATAGAAAACGGTTGGGTATTTGAAGGCTTATTCTAGCTAGCGCAAGCATTCTTGCTCCGGGTTCTGAGAGTTTCTTATTAAGCTGCCCATGGTGGTCATATTTATCTCCATTGATTTGCGAATTGAATTTAACTTTTTAAATATTCGAATAAGGTCGACATGAGTGACGGAAACTCCTTATGCAGTGTTGATGTCATTTCTGAATTGGGCCTCAAACTGCTGACTGCGCTGCCACGAAACAGATATGAGCCTTCTAACAATAATTCATATTTAATAAAATAACGTTAGCTTAAATTATATCAGTCCGTTACAAAAAATAACTATAACTATAACCGTCCTACTTTTACCCCTCTGTTTTAATAGTTTTAGAATTAATAATATCAAAGAATTTAATCATCGTTCATATTTCACATGTTTCTATGAAACAATACAAAGTTTTCATCTGGTAAGAATGCACATAGGCAAGAAAAGATTCTCTAGAAGCGTTAAACAAAACACTCAAAGATATATAAAAACAGCAACAAACTATTCGGTGGCACTTTGTTACTCCTTTCAGGTGATTTCAGGCAAACACTTCCGTTCATTCCACGTTTCACGTACGTTGGGAAATGAACGCTTGCTTGAAGTAATTGCCATTATGGCGTAAATGTTGAAAAAGTCCAGCTAAAAACAAACATGGCCCTCTATAAATTGGAGCATTCATCAACTGACACAATCTCGAAACAATGGTTAGATATCGGCGATGGAAAAATTGCTCTATATCTACGGGATCTATAAAGCTCTAATACGGGATGCATAAAGTTTCCCACCGATTTCTCCCTAATGGTATATTTGCACAATGCTATCATTGAGTGCTTATTTCCCGATGCACGCACGCAATACAAAAATCATGCGCGGCTGGCAGAAAGACCTAGATACAGGCGACTTAGTAACACACAAATCGATCGATACTTACGAAGCTGTAAATTATTCCACTTTGGTTTTAGAACTCACTTAATTAGCCTGGCATATCACCACACCGACCGCCAATTGGATCTTCGGTCTCCTTATCTCAGAATCGGAACTCACCACATGCGACATTTGCATTGACACGAGAATGATGAAAAATATTATCGTGCCACTATTTTGGCAAATTGCTGCCGCAAATTCCATACTTTTCAAAGACGTCCCAATTGAGCTCAGATGCACTCAATTTCATATTGCATTGGCATTCGGAATGACAAATCAATAAGTCACGAGGTCAAACTATATCTGTTTGCGGATTAAATTCGGGCAAACTTTGTTTTTCACACGGACAATTTTATGTGACATGTTCTCGTAAGCAAACCATCAAATTGTGTTGGCTTAAGACGGACTGACAAAACATATCCTGCACTCATTTACTTTAATTTACTGAAATTAACATTGATTTTCTTTATTTCTTCCTATTACTCTACTTTAAAAAATTACTTTTTAAATTGAAACTTTTATTCTAGCGCCCCAAAATTTGTAGCCCATATATCAGCATGTCGTGTTACACCTGGAGAAGAGTTACAGCGAAAGGCGCATGATAGGCCAATATGGGGGCACCCTGTCAGCTGACCGTGTAGCATTTATATTCGTCTTACTTATTCCTGCAAGTGTTCCGCGGTATTTGAGTGTTTTGATCTGTGTATTAATGTAAATGCAGTAATTTACTTTATCGTAAATGTTTTAGTGTTGATTAACTTTATATAAAATTAAATAAATAAAAATGATTTGTTTACTATTAACAAATATCTTCAAATATTCAAGACTATCAAATCCTTTTATCAGTGTGTATTAATTTTAATTTTGATGTATAATAATATATTTAATTATTTTTATAATCTATGGCATAATAGCTTACAATATCTGTATTGTTATTCTAAAGGGACTAGTCCCAGAATAAATAAAGACATTATTATTATTGTTCACGCCATTTGGCGTTCTTTTCATAAATAAATTATTACAATATTTAAATAATAGGTAAAGTTTCAAATACATCTTGAAATAGCACACTAAACTCTCTAGCGGTTGTTTGGAGCAACTAACGCTTCAATTAATTGATATAATCACAGCCAGAGCGCGATATAAGGGTGCTCTCTTCAAATGATGCACTGTTTTATAATCTCGTGTTCAGCGTGCAGTTACAAAAAACAGTCACACATGTTCATCGCTTATGCCTCCAGCTATCCAGCTGAAGTCGCGAGTCTTTTTCATGTCCCAAATCCTTGCCTTCCGTTTGTATTCATTTAAGTTCTATACCAGTTTAACTCCCGGTTCACTTGCAAAAAAGTGTAGATTCGAACGGAAGAACTCCAGACCAGAAACCACAGCTCGAAGGTAGCTACAAACCCTTTTTTGACCATTCAGGTGCACTTGTCTGGCATGACAGGTCTATTGGCGAAACGGCCGGAATTGCGTCTTTGGTGAGTAAGTTTTATTGTAATTGTTTAGGTTTCTTCCTGTTATTTCACCCTAGTGGCGAACTCTTTTCAAAATACACCATACAGTCCACATACAGAGCGAGATTTGATTCAGACGAAACCTACGCTTCCTTTTTAGAAATTTAAAATTGAACATACGAGCTTTGTCTCAACAATTATTATTATTATCTTGTTGTTTCTCCCGGTTTCTGCCAGAGTATGGACCTACATGGACATAAGTCAAGAGTTAGTTTGTATAATGATAAAATACATCAATGATATATAAAACACATCATTATAATCTTAAGCACTTTATTGTGAATATCCCTCTTGTATAATATTGCTTTTACTTTTTAATATGCGTTTATCATCTAAATGATTGTATTAATTATGTATACCGTACTCTGATATTAATTTAAATTAAATTTTATAATTGAATATATTGTCTACTATTGATTTCCCATTATCATACCCAGTTTACAATAATTAAGTTAAGATTTTAATGCCATAAATCGAGTAATTTTCAAAATTTTTTTAGTTAAATGCCTACAAACCGAAAAAAGTTTTACCTGCATCGTGGTTTCGTAAAACCACACAACTTTTTTTATTTTAATTTACATCTGTGACTGGAGTGAAATCAATATACAGAAGGTTACAAACAGCCGGTTGACCAGGGAGGTTTGGTGTTACATGGATTTGCCTCTACCATTTAATTTATTTTATTGTATTCAATAGTTATTACCTAACCATCATTAATTGATATTTATTTTTTAGTTCATTATGGCTTAGTTTTTAATTATTTATAATATAGTGGCAAATCCATGAGTAACCTTCCCCCAGCCGCTGATAACCTGATAGACCCTACTGAAAGTGTAACACTCAAGTTGTATTTAGATAAAAATTAAAAATTGTTTGGTGTATTTTATATACCGAAATAAAGCGTTGTGTTTAGAGCTTAGCTCTTTAAAGTGGTGACCCCGATGTGATCTAGTGAGTCACAATTCATTTTCTCCTCTGTTTTGCGCTTCTCTTAACCTCCATTTGAAATAATAAGGTTAAGACAATGAACAGTAAGGCAAATATAGACGATTTACTGTCATTCGGTATAGAGACGGTTGAAGAGAAGGCGGAGGTGCAGTCGGGGTCTATGCAAAATGTATTAACTCGGCTACCTATGTTTTTAAAGAAGCCCCGGAGCTATGGTTCATCCAGGTCGAAGCGGGGCTCAGGACCTGGAAATAACTAATTCAACGACATGGTGATCACTCAACTCGACGTCTCCATGGTCCTAAAAGTTGCTGACCTGGCTCTTAATCCCCCAGAAGACCCCTACCAAGGGCTTAAAGACCGCCTGCTGGCAGATTTTGGCCAATCCGATAAAGCGAGGATCAAAAAGTTGCTCGAAGAAAAGTGGTTAGGCGATCAGAAACCTTCCATGTTTTCCCGGGAAGTGCAACAGCTAGCCGGAGAAAAAGTCTCCGATGTGATACTCAGCACATTATGGCATAGCGGACTACCGGACAGCAAGCAAGCTGCTTTAGGCGCCTCGGAAAATATGGATGTCACGAAGCTGACTCGAATAGCGGACACAATGGCCGAGTTACTGCCCTCCGGTAACCCTATCATGGCAAGCCATACAGTGGCCCCGCAACCTAGACCGGGGCCTTCTACACTCGGTCCGAGCGACGTTGGAGAGGCGATTAATCGACTGACCGTGGAGATAGCAGCGCTAAAGGCACAGATAGCGGTCAGGCCATGTCGGCGAAGAAATAGGACGCCCAGGCAGGATCGTGGGTACAGGAGTAAAAGAGGTCGGTGGCTTTGCTTTTACTACCAACGGTTAAAGGGAAAAGCAACCAAGTGACGTCAACCCTGCGACTGGAAGCCGGCTGGAGCGTTAAACTAGTCGAAGTGACGAACGAAGCAGATTCAGTCGCTGAGATCTCCAACCGCCGAATATTCATTACCGACAAGAAGTCAAGGCTCAGGATATCTGGTGGGTACTGGAGCCACCATATCTGTCTTCCCGTTGAAGACTCGCAAAGCGAAGTCTTAAGAGTACAGACATTGTGTGGCAAACGGAACCCCCATTCCTTCATACTGGGCCAATGGCCTAAAGCACGACCTGGGCACCTCAACCTATCATCGGCGTAGATCTACATTATCATCATGTAGTATTATGGTAGATCTGGCCGGATGTCAGCTAGTAAACCAGCGGACGGGACTCACTAAGCGCGGAATGTCAGCGAAGGTACCAGGGCCCACAATTTGTTCGGTACCTGCTGGGAGTGGTACATTATTTGGTGCGCTAGACGTATTTCCGCAAGTAGAGAAAAGTGGAGCCCCATTGATGGTGAAAGCACGCCGCCTGCCACCGGATAGATACAACGCCACCAAGAAGGAGTTTAGGCAAATGATGGAAGAATGGATCTTCAGACCAGCCCACTGCACATCGTGGAGAAGAAGGATGGCTACATAAGGCCCTGTGGAGACTACGGACAACTTAATGCAAAGACGGTCCCCGATAGATATGCGTTGCCTAACTTCGCTGACTTTTATGTAAATATGTACAGAAAAAGATATTTACGTTTGACCTCAACCGTGGATTTTACCAAATTCCGGTGACCGAGGAAGACATCCCAAAGACGGCTGTGATCACACCCTTCGGTTTGTTCGTCTTCTGTCTTTTGAAATAAGGAATGCATCAAAGACCTTTCAACGGTTTCTACTAGACCGATCGGATGCTTGGAGATAAGGATTCCGCGTGGTGGCACCTTGATGATATAATCATCGCCTCAAAAGACGAATAAGAGGACATGTGGAGGAAATCCTCGAGGAAAATGTCCTGACTGTGTACCTGACTAGTGTGTGTCTGCTCGCCAGGAAGTCGAATTTTCGGGCCACACAGAGGACGGATCTCTTCCTTCGAATCTAGAAGCCATTGCTTCCTATCCTAAGCCGAATACAATAAGGGACCTGTGACGTTTCCTGGGTATCTTTGACTTCTATCGCCGTTGCATACCCAGAGTGACCTAAAAGCGTTCGCTCTAGCCCAGAAGAAATACGCCATTTACGATAGGGAATTGCTGGCTATCCGCCGATCGATCCAGCAGTATCAGTATTACTTGGAGGGACGACAATTCATGATTTAGACGGACTACAAGCCGCTGGAAAACGCTTTTCACCAGGAGCCAGAAACTGCGACACCCATGAGGATTCCGTTGGTAATTTTCATCAGCCAGTTCACCATTGACATCCGCCATATACCCTGCGAAAGGAACCCCGTAGCCGACGCACCTTCGAGAATAGAAAGCGTAGACTCAACCGAGGACTACATTCCTATGGCAGGTGAGCAGAAGACGGATCCAGAGATTTCGGAACTACAAAAGAGCACTCGTCTTCAGCTCCGCTGGATCAAGCCTCCAGGAACAGAGGCATTAGTCCTCTGTGAGACCTATACCCCTCATGCGGCCCTACAACCCTGAGTCCATGCGAGAAGAGATTAGTCACTACTTGCATGGGCTCAGTCATTGCGGGATACGTATCTTGATGCGTTTGGTCACACAGCGTTTTTTTCTGGCCAGGCATGAATAGCGACTTCTAGAGGTGGTCTCGTTGTTGCATTCCTTGCTTGCGGTCTAAGGTCGCCCGACATACAGTCACCCCTCCTTGTACCTTCGCACCCAGTAGCAGGTTCGACCACCTGCATATCGACATCATTGGACCTTTGCCGCCGTCTAATGACATGCGACAGATTCACTCGTTGGCCCGTGTCGTGGACGAGATCACCAGCACGAAGGTCTTCAGAAGCGGTAGTCTGCTCGTGGATCTCTCTCTATGGTACGCCGGCTAAAATCACAACCAACCAAGGGCGTTAGTTCGAGACAGATCTATGGCGTACCATCCTCAGTCCAACAGATTTGCAAATCGGTGTCATAGGTCTCTCAAGTCATCCGGTATGGCTACGTTAAACACAGCGGGATGGACGAAGACACTTCAAAAAGTCCTTTTGTGTCTCAGGTCAGCCGTGACAGAAGATATAGTTACCAGCTCAGCGGAAAATGTTTTCGGTCAGCCTCTCCGTATTCCTGGAGAATTTTTCGAGCCATCAGGAAGCCGGGAGGATGCTGAGTCAAGAATTCGCGCTACTCAATGAAAAATTTGCTGCCAGCGCCACACCGAAGCAGCTCGGCCAAGACCTAAAAGATTGCACCCACGTGTTCCTGAGGGATGATACGGTGAGGAAGCCACTTACAACGCCGAGTTCAGGACAAGGTAATATTCCGGCAGGAGAAAGCCTATAAGGTAGAGTTTCCTTCAGAACCGAAGACCATCACAATGGACCGTCTGAAGGCAGCACATCTCCTTACGGAACTGGCGGTGGACGGCGATAACAGGGAGTGACCTTCAACATCGCCTGCAACTGTGACCAGCGCAAACAGGGATCGACCCACTCCATCGCATGCGACAGACGATCCTTCGAATGACCTCGACGCATTACAGATGCAACCGAAGCCGGTTTATTACACCCGCTCCAGTCGTGTAGTGAAACCCAAGGTTGGGTTCTGTGCCGATGCCATTGGGGGGAGTGATGTAAATCGTGTAACGGGAGTGAAATAAATATATAGAAGGATATAAACAGCCGGTTTACCAAGGAGGTTTGGGGTGAAATGGATTTGCCTCTGCCTCAACCATTTAGTAAATATTATTGTGTTCAATAGATATTACCTGACCATCATTAGTTAATGTTAATTTTTTACTTCATTATGCCATAGTTTTTATTCATTTATACAACAGTGGCAAATACATGCGAAATAATAACCTATTGTTGTAACCTGTTGTTGGATCGCGATTAGACTGAATAGAAAAATTAACTAATCTAAATATTAGTAGAATAGATTAGTAGATTCGTGAATTAAATAAATTAGGTCAGATACTGAAACAGGTGGAGTTTATTAATTCTAAATATATTTAAATAGTTAGGCAATTTTACAATCAAAGAAACTAGGAAATTATCTCTCATAGATATGTACAAGAGGAATGGTCAGTATTTACAGAAGAGACTGATTTCAAATAATGTTATGAGAAAACTATTAAATATGAAATTTCAACTTGAAATGATGTTTCTTATTAGAAAAACACCGACACTGGGCGATGGTGATATGACGTTCCATTGGGTCGAGGTTTGGATTCACTAAGAATACCGGGTTCTCTTTTCCTGCTTGACCATGAGCTCCAAGTACGTCGGGCACTCCCTGCTGCCCGCGCAATGGTTCAGCTCCTTCCCCTCTCGGCCGTTCGCCTTGCAATGCCTACACTGCGGTCTGGTGCCTCGCGTCTTTGCCGGGCATTCAATAACTTTGTGCTGGGTGTCTTGATACCATTTGCACGCCATCTCCCTCGTGCAGGTCTTCGCAGTGTGCCCGTGCTCAAGGCATACTAAGCAGAGTAGGGGGTCGAGGTAATCACGAATGGTCAAGCTCCACCATCCTCCGCTGACGTCCTCCGGTGTCAGGTTCATTAGGGCGAGCCTCATCGTCTGGTGGACCTCAACGATCCACTTCTTCGTTAGCCCGCCCCATGAGGGTGTGGAAAAGCAGGGTCTCAACCACACCCTCCTGGCACCCTCTTCCTCCGGCTTTTTCACCGCCACCTTGCTCCACAGGTAACTCTCGAGTGCGCTTCCATACCAGTGGATGGGAACGCCTCCCAGCTCCAGGCGAGGCCTTCTTCGCCATCACCAGCATCGCCTCAAGTCCTTTCTCCTTCAGGGCGTCCCATTCCATAATCCTCCTGGCCTGGTCAGCCCCTCCAGTCCTGACCAGGACGGCACCAGTCTTCGTCACTCTGACTACCCCAACACTGGCGCCGATCTCCTTCAGTTTCTCCTGGGATGAGAGCTGTTCGAGAATTTTCCCGGCCTCCCACCCTGCCGCCTTTCCTTTAAGTGTGATGTAGGTGGGGGCATCTTAGGGCCTCTGCGGGCCCGCGGGGACACTGGCCAGGACTCCAGCGAAGGTTAACCTATTTTTCTCCTGTCCGTGGAGGGCTCCGATTCGCAAAAAGTGTCCCTCGGGCCTCAACCACCACTACACAAACACGTCAGCACTATAACCGGGAGTAATACTTAAACACTTCTTACCTCCTTGAGTGCTGGGCGACTACTGAACTCTGCAACTAAGGAGGTGGGGATAATCTCCAGGAGCCAACCAGCCGTGCGTCCGCTCTCGTCGACTGCCGGAGCGCAACTCAACGACCACTCAACAAACTCAACAACGTCCCCTCTGTCTGTTGCCAAGGTAACGATTGTGAAGCAGCCCGCGGGATTTAAATTTGAATTTACTAGATTAATTCGCGACTGAACACCTGCCCTCAGCTGTTGATAACGAGATATACCCTACTGATAGTGTAACATTCACGTTTTATTTAGATAAAAAATTATAAATTGTTTTGCTGTATTTGTATTTACTGAAATAAAGAATTGTATTTGAAGCATAGCTCTTCAAACATCTAACTTTTAGAAGTTAATTTGTAAATGTCATTAAAATTTACGCTAATAAAATACAATCAATTGAGAAATGAATGTTTGGTGGTTTTTATTTTTATATGCGGTTAATGTTAAATTAATGCCGAATGACGAGGGACCTTCTTTGTTTTCTAGGCTTAAATATATTTTAAATATTCTAATGGATTTTGGGATGCCAGAGTAATCATTAAGGATTAATACTCAAATTATTGTTTATAACTTTAGTGTTAATTGGATTCTTTTCCCGAGGTCTGTTATGTGTTTACCAATCAACTATTTATTTAAACCATCAAGATATTATTCATAAGTATATAGTGAGGCTGGGCTAAGTAAACACCAAAGGAATTAAAATAAATATACATTATTAATACGATTTTTAATATGATTAATGGTTGAGGATTACACTTAACGGTTCGGATGTAATAGAGCATTGCCATCAAATGTATAAGAGGGGTAGATTACGTCCATCTGTAGTTCTTCGGCCGAGCCGGCTCCGGATCTTCTGCGCCTAGCATTGTTCGCCGGCCTCGTCTTCCACGTCTTCGGTCCTTCTTCTTCGGGATCGGTTCTGAGATTTTTTGTTATCTCTTCTGACCATAAGGGCAATCCATTACCTGAGCGACCTACTTCTCACAAAACAAACATTGCTCTATTTGCAAAAACATATTTATTTTTATAATGCCGCCCGGTAAGATACATAACAGTATCTAACGTTTTTTCACCAGCATATCTCTAAAATCAGACAAACTTCGATCGGCAACATGCGTTGGCAACTTGTTTGGCTGTTGCGATATCAACAGTTTAGCGGAAAGTTAAAACACATTTACAAAGATGATACAAGCCTGTGTGCTATCCATCTTGAAATGTATCTAGTGTAACAAAATGAAAAATGTAATGAGTTATCAATTTTTTATGTATTTCAATGTAATGAGAGACATTGCCTATTTTATTATGCAGTACAATTTTACAGGTAGTGAAAAATGTTGTTCTCTACAATTTTTTATGCGTTGGTGATGATTTTTGGTTTTATGACAGGAAGAGTTTTTAAAGCCTTCATCGATGTGAATGCACATAATGAATTTATCTATGTAATGGTCATGTTTTCAATACCTTTAGTTATTTACGAGATATGTTTTCCGGTTGATATTTTTATGTGGTATGAGAAAAAAACAATTTTGGTAAAAAATTTATTAATTTTTTATTTATTTAAATCAAAATGAAGGTTATTGAATTTATATTTATTATTATATACAGCTCTAATAAAATGACTACGTTCAGGTAATTTTTTTGTTGACAAACTTCAAAATGGGTACTTCATAAAGAAAACGATCTTCAGGACCTAAAGTGGACCGAAAATATTCAAAAGATTAACCATTTTCTCCATCTTTAGCCTTAGCTTAGGCCTAGCCAAAAAGTGGCTTGAATAGCAGGCTCTTCTCACGTCTACAATGTTTGACGATTGTCTTGTTGATATCAAGCTATGACTATCATCTGATTCGCCAAAACTCTACCGGCAGCTTTCCAAATACGTCCATGTATTCACTTATGCGACTTGTGTTTTTATTTGTAATCAGCATATAGCATTCCATTCTATGCTGATGCCATATGGGATAAGCCACTTCCATTAGAACCAGTTCTCTCACATTTTGGGCCTTAAAAATCTACTAATAGAACAATGGCATCATATTCTGGTTCTCTTTCATTGCTTCTCCCTAGGGTATCATAAAATTCTTCTTTGATATCATCGGCAGCAACTTGTGTTTACTGTCTGTACCCATGACCCTAATATTGTATGCAATGTCTGTCAAATAGAGGTTCAAAATGATTAATAGATTTTCTCAGCTCACCATTGACGAAGAATCCAGTTCTTGACTGACCATTTTTCATATCCAAACCACTGAATAATAAGAGTAAGTTCTATTTATCAATTATTCCGTTTCCGTCCCATTTTATTTCTTGGGTATATAGGTATATAGTGTTGCAATACCTATATCTATATTATGTTTTGTCAGTTGACAGGCGATATATTTTAATTTCAGTTCTTAACAATATCTTGTAATCGCCTTCCATGTGCCCAATGTATTCTGATATTGTTTCCATTTTAGTCTAATCCGATGAGCGCGCCATTAGAAACACCCCGCTTTTTTCAACTCAGTTTTCTCAAAAATATAGTTCTTCCAAGGAGGTTCGTCTGTCCCAGACTCAAACCCCAAATGGAGGGCAAGGTCATTTATCCCTCTAGGCTAGTTGCTTTCAGCACAGCTGAAAAGTCCCACCGCCTGCCCCTGGTTTGATTTGATCTCCCCCAGATGCAGGCCAAGTATGAATCGGCAATATGTCGATATTTATAACCTGCGTAGACAAATGTAACCTATATAAATAAATACAAATGTAAACCTTGATCGTGGACAAATTATTTTCTCTGATTGTATGACTTTGTAGGGACCCTCGTCGAGTGGCTTTTTTATTTCTTGAAGTTCTTAATCTTATGTACACTATCGTCCCCATTGCTAATGGGCCCTTCTTATTATTTTTTCCTGACATTATCCCATATAGTCTGCCGTTCTGTTCTCGCCTGACAAAGTTTTGTCCTTAATTCATTATTTTTTACCATGATGAGGTCCACTCTGTGTGGATTATGTTATTACAAGCAATCACCGAGCGCAGTATAGCATCGTAAGGTTCAAGGTTACGCCCCAGTTCGAGTAGCCGAAGATGCTCTCCTAGGGTTATTTTTTTAAATATTTTTTTACTAAATGAGTCTATCGCTGTTAACCAAGACTGCCCCTCGTTGGAATAAATGTCGATTTGAATTGTCCTGAGTGGTCCCATCGTGGTTGGTGTGACTACTTTGTGTGACTGCGCTGTTACCGGGGGTTGCAGGTCGTAATTCGCACTTTGACATATCTCACACTCCACTATACAATCCCGCACATTGCGAATCATATAATTCCGAAAACATAACAATTTTAATGCGCGCAGGGTCTCCTCTATTCCCCGATGGTTCGTCTTACCCGTGCGGTGGTCGGTAACAATCCTCTGCTGTAATTCTGGGTCGGTGATTGTTTCGACTTGCCGCAAACACCGAATTAAAGAATAACCTATTCCTAATCTCTCCTGTCTCCATAGACTTTTTATCTTATCTGCTATCACCCTGTTCCCTAAGTACACGCAATAGCATCGATCGGTATTAGCGAACTCCGTGAATATCCGTTCCAAATCATTCTCGCTTATCGCTGGGGGGGGGGAGTACGGACTAAAATAGTTGACAATCCCTCACATGCAGTGGAACGCGTTTTCATCCCTGGATCCCTCGCTTCGAACTAATAATGATTTGACGTTGATTGACCCGTACGGCGAACTGGGGAGCTTTCCCCAGTGAACTGGAGGGAATTCTGATAGATAGACAATGGCAAGAGATGGCGCCGATGGAAGGAGAGTCAGCGATAGACCGCAGAGTGGCGGAGCTGGCGGGCGCCACACAGACGCGGCCAGTATGACCCTCCAGCGCCGCAGAGCGAGAGCGCGTCCGGTCCCATGGTGGACGCCTGCCCTGACGCTCCTCAAGAGGGAGTACTACAGGGCCAGGCGCAGGTACCAGGAGTGCAGGGATGAGGAGAGGAGGCCTGAACTCCGAGATGAGTCCAAACGGAGGTACAAGGCATACCGAAACGGAGTGCGTCACCGGAAGAAGGAATCCTGGGACGAATTCATCGTCAAGGAGACAGAAAAGAATCACTGGGGTATCCCGTACAGGGTGGCACTGGGCAAGGTGAAGCCACTCACCATAGTGGCGGCTCTCAGAGTGGGAGATGCCCAGGCAACCACCCACGTGTAGGAGACGGCCAAGATGTACGTGGATTACACGTACCCCAGGGACGACCCGTCCCAGGATACCGACGAAGATAGGATGGTGAGACGCACCACGGTGTGCCCTCCGGGTACCGATTATTGTCCGCCATGGGATTTATGGGACCTTCGCCTTGCCGTGGAGAGGCAGAGGATCGGCAGAGCCCCAGGACTCGACGGAATAGATGCCGCGATCCTGAGGAAAAGCGCCCCCCTCGTTGAGGACAACCTTCTGGGAATCTTCAACGAGTGTCTGGACCAGGGGCGGTTTCCGAGAGAGTGGAAGATCGCGGATCTGAGACTTGTCTACAAGGGAGGAGGCAAGGATAAGGAGACAGGCCGATATGCCTCCTCCCGGTGATGAGTAAAGTCCTAGAGAGTCTGATCGTCACCAGCCAAAGGCCGGTCCTTGATGCGGCGAGCCATCCACGGCAGTTCGGCTCGACCCGTGGCAAGGGAACGACGGATGCACTGTTGAGAGTGCGCAGGGACGTAGAAGATAGGGCGGAGAAGTACGTCATACGAGTACGAGAAGTACGAGAAGTACGGTGGCCCTGCGTTCTCCAGCGGCTGCAGGAGTTCGACGCCCCCAGCAACCTGTACTCCCTCGTAAGTGGCTACCTCAGTGAAAGGAGTGTCAGGATTAGAGGTAGCTACTACGAGGTCGAGAGAAGGATAGAGAGAGGATGTCCACAAGGGTCGGTCCTCGGGCCGGCCCTTTGGAAACTCGTCTTTGACCAGCTGCTGGGGGAACTGGAAGAGGAAGGTTTCCTTGCCACGGCCTACGTCGACGACCTGGCAGTCATCGTGGCCGCGAACAGCAGAGCCAGAGTGAAGACGCAAGCAGAGAGGTGCGCCAGTCTCGTAGCGGAATGGTGAATGGGCGGAGTGGCAGCTCCTGAAGGAGGATGCCCTTAAGTACGAGACGAAGAGGCAGGGGCTGGAGACGCTCCCGGAGGGACTCCGTCGGAGGATCGGCGAGACCCCGAACCTGTGGAAGAGGATATTGAGGGAGGACTCGATAGAGCAGTGGAACGGACGGTGGGTGACGAGCCAGAAGGGCTCTACGTTGAGGAAGTTCTTCCCCACCGTCCAGTCAAGGTTGTCTGCCACATGGGTCCTCCCAGACTACTGGGTCTCGCAGATGCTGACGGGACACGGTGGGTTCCGGGGAAAGCTCAGTGAGCATAGAAGAGAGGTCGACCCCCGGTGCCCCACCCGTGGAGTCCCAGAAACGGCGGAGCATGAGATGGAAGGACACCGAGCCAGGATGTCGAGAAAAACCGGGATCTTCATCCTCGCCGAGGAAGACTTCCCCCGCCTGGTCGAGGAGGACAATTACCCTCATTTTAGGGAGTTTGTCCACGGGTGGAAGGAGGTGGTCGGTCCTGCACACTTCACCATCAGCAGGATACGGCCACCCGGCGAGCCACCAGAGCAGGAGTCACCAGAGCATTCGCCGGAGGATGAGCCCCCAGTAGGACAGGACTGAGGGAGTGGATTGGCCGGATGCGGACCGGACGGATGCGGCGGACCAGGAGGGCTGGACGGCAACCGGAAGGATGCGGACCGGCCAGGAGGCCTTAAAGGTGCTGCCCCATCAGTAAGGTGCACATCCGTGAACTGGGCAGCACCGCAGATTTTATTTTTGTTTATTTTGTACCCTAAGATTAAATGGTACCCCCCATTTATTTTGTAAAATAAGAGAATTTTACCAATAAAGAGTAGTTTTTTGGCAGTGGTGGGCGTGCGTAAACCCAACGTATCAACCCGCCACTGCCGAACCCCGTATGCAGGTAGGAAAAAAAAAAAAAAAAAAAAGGTTATTAGCCTGAGAATGGTCCTCATTGCAGCAAGCAACCCACGCCTTTTTCGGCTCGACCCGTGGCAAGGGAGCGACGGATGCACTGCTGAGAGTGCGCAGGGATGTTGAAGAGAGGGCGGAGAAGTATGTCATGCTTGTACTGTTTGACATATCCTCCGCCTTCGACAGTGAGTGTTGGCCCTGCGTACTTCAGCGGTTGCAGGATCTCGATACCCCCAGCAACTTGTACTCCCTCGTAAGTGGTTACCTCAGCGACAGGAGCGTGAAGATCAGAGGGAACTACTATGAGGTCGAGGAGAAGATCGAGAGAGGATGTCTACGATCCTCGGTCCTTGGGCCGGCCCTGTGGAAGTTGGTGTTCGATTAGTTGCTGGGGAAGCTAGAAGGAGAAGGGTTCCTTGCCACGGCCTACGTCAACGACCTGGCAGTCATCGTGGCCGAGAACAGCAGGGCCAGGCTGAAGACGGAAGCGGAGAGGTCCGCCAGTCTCGTGGCAGAATGGTGCGTGAGGAGAAAACTGAGTATGGCCGCTGCCAAGACCCAGGCCATACTCTTCAGAGGCTCCACTGACAGGGCTCACCCTATCATAATGGATGTAGAAGGAGAAAGAGTGAGACTGGGCGAGGAGGTGAAGTATTTGGGCGTGAAGTTCAGAAGGAACTTCGATGCCACTCCTCACCTGGGATACTTGAAAGATAGGGTGACCCTGTCACTCAATGGATTATCAAGAATAGGGGGTGCATTCTGGGGCCTCAGGTACCCGGCAACGATGACCATTTATAAAGGCGTGGTCTTGGGTATCCTGAGGTATGCATCCCCGGCGTGGAGCCGAAACCTCACGCAGCTACAGAAGAGGAGACTGGCTACGATTCAGAGATTGGCCCTGCTGAGAGTCACCAAGTCGTACAGAACGGTGTCGCACTAGGCGGTGCAGGTGCTGGCGGGAGCGATGCCCCTGGACCTCATCCTCAAGGAGGATAGGTTGATATACGAGGTGAAGAGGCAGGGGCTGACGGCGCTCCCGGAAGGACTCCGAGAGAGAGTCTGCAAGACCCCCAATAGATGGAAGGAGATGGTGAGGGAGGATGCCATAGGAGAGTGGAATGGACGGTGGGTGGTAAGCCAGAAGGGCTCCACTTTGAGGAAGTTTTTCCCCACCGTCCAGTCGAGATTGTCTGCAAAATAGGTCCTCCCGGACTACTGGGTATCGCAGATGCTGACAGGCCATGGCGGGTTCCGGGGGAAGCTCTTTGAGCATAAGATAGTGGTCGACCCCCTCTGCCCCGCCTGTGGAGTCCCCGAGACAGCAGAACACGTGATCGTTTCCTGCACCGCGATGGACAGACACCGTTCCAGGTTGTCGGCAAAAACTGAGATGTACACCCTCGCCGAGGACGACTTCCCCCGGTTGATGGAAGAAGAGAACTATCCCTTCTTCAGCGAGTTCGTCTACGGGTGGAAGGACGTGGTCGGGCCTGCGCATTTCAACCTTGGCAGGACCCGGTCCCTCGGCGAGCCACCAGATGAGCCACCAGACGAGCCACCGGATGAGGAGCCGGAAGGAGAGCCAGGCGAGGATGGGCCCCTGTAGGAGATGGAGGACCGGACAGATATGGACCGGCCGGATGACCGGACGGATGCGGCGGACCAGGAAGGCTGGACGGCACCCGGATGGATGCAGACCGGCCAGGAGGCCTAAAAGGTGCTGCCCCATCAGTAAGGTGCACATCCGTGCACCGGCATCACCACAGATTTTTATTTTATTTTGTTTTTTATTTGTACCCAGAAGATTAGATTAAACGGTACCCCCCAAATTTATTTTGTATAATAAGATGATTTGTTGAATAAAGAGTAGTTTTTTGGCAGTGGTGGGCGTGCGTAAACCCATCGTGTCAACCCGCCACTGTCGAACCCCGTATGCCAGCAATGGCAGGTAGGGGGAAGAGAAAAAAAAAAAAGGTTTGACGTTGATTGTCATTGATAATGTCGTCAATTTCTGGTAGCTCACGGCGTCTATCTAACGAAGCCTCTGTTTCTTCTGATTCTGTTATGCCTTCTTCTTCGATTGCGTTCACTACCAAGTCGCGTGATAACCAATCAGCGACCGCGTTCTCTATTCCCTTCTTGTGGACGACTATCTGGAAATTATATGCCGCAAGCCGTTCTTTCCATCGCGGTACCCGCACCATAGATTCTTTAAGTGTGCCCAGGTATGTTCGGGGTTTGCGATCGGTTGCTAACTCAAATCGTCTTCCGTATATGTAGGGACGAAAATGTTCTATAGCCCACACTACCGGTAATAGTTCACATCCTATCGCGCTATGATGTTGTTCTGCTGTAGTTAACTTTCTTCCAACGTATGGGTTTTTCGCCTTCGTAAAAATTCTGGGATAGAACCGCCCCAATAGCGACCTCGCTGGCTTCCGTGGTGATTTTAAACGTCCAATGGACTTCGGGGAAAGCAAGTAATGGTCACGTAGTTAGAATCTCCCCGCATTTTTTTATACTTGACAACTACTCAGAGCCTAGTCGAAAACGCTTCCCTTTCCTTAGTATTTCTGCTAATAGGTGTGTCAGCTCTGCAATTTTCGGGATAAATTTCCTATAATAATATACCGTGCGCAAAAACCGCCTAACTCCGCGGGCATTCTTAGGTAGCGGGGCTTCTTTAATAGCTTTCACATGTTCCTGATCCGGTTGTATTCTATTTCAGGATATTATGTGGCCCAAGAACCTAATCTCGAGCAAGCCAAATTGAGATTTCTCTCGAGATAATTTAAGTCCGAATGCGCGCTCACGGTGGAACACTTGTGCCAAATGCACAAGATGTTCTTCTTTGGTTTGACTAAAAACAATTAATTCGTCCATCATACTTGAGAAATTTTTTCGTCTAATTCTCTCTGTAATTCGTCCATAAAACGTTGAAACGTAAGTGGCGCTCCTTTTAACCCGAAAGGCATCCTCTCGAATTCGAAATGTCCCCGTTCCCACGAAAACGCTGTCTTCCCTATATCCTCGTCTGCCATTTTAACCCGATAGTATCCACTCTTAAGGCCCAAAGTACTAAATGAAGTTGCTCCCGATAGGCGATCTAGTACTTCTTCGACCCATAGAAGGGGGTACCGCTTGTCCTTTATAGTCCACCACGACTCTATACTGCCTATTATTTTCATCTGGCTCCCCCTGCTTTTTCTCGACCACCCATAATAGACTATTATAAAGAGAGTTGCTGGCCCTTATTATGCCTTGTTTAAAGAGTTCCCCTAACTGTCCCTGATGATATCCCTCATAGCCTGAGGATACCGCCTATTTTTTTCATATATTGGGGTTTCCGTCTTGAGATTGATCTTGTGAAGGGTCCTACCCATTGTCGGTAAGAATTCGTTTTCGTAGTAGAACAAATCATTATTGATCTTGATTAATTGCGCTAACGATTCTTTCCTACACTCTTAGCTTCCCATTTGAATTCATTCACTATCCCTCTCCGTTTTGGCTCGGTACAGCCGTTCCCCTATCTTATAACGCCAATTTTCGTGTTTGACCCTCAAATCTAGACCCGCTCTCTGCAAAATATCACATCCGATTAATTAAGTCGTAACCTGGCATTAGTTTATCGATTATGTGGATTTTTATATATGAGTCGCACCCCGTTAATTGGTTGAGATTGAAGACCGTTTCATCCAGGATTCGACATTTGCCGCTTATTGTGGACACCGCACATATGCATGTCTTGTGCCCAACCCATATACCCAGTTTAGCCGCTTTCCTTTAGCTAATTAACAAGTTTGTGCTTCCCGTATCAATTAAAAACATTACTCCGGATTTGCTTAACCTCGCCAGGGGCAATCTAAACCACCGCCCCTTCTCCACACTATTGTTAATCACTTACTCTCTTGATTGGTTGCTCAATCTAGTACTATACCCTCATTCCGAACCTGATTGCCTCGCCGATACTCGCCGTACCGGAAGCACTTTCGCCCCGGGGATTCCCAACTCTTACCTCGTGTCTCTTCGTAGCTTGAGTGCTGCGCTCAGAGTGTACGCTCTCCTCCTCCGAAGATTCCCCGTTGGTGTAACACTCTCCGCTTCTCCTGTTGGTCCGCCTGAGGCTCCAGTCCTGGTTCTTCACATCTATATGCTTTGATTGTGGTCCCCTCCTATTTGTTCTCGAACTTCGTCTCGGGCATTCTCTCGCTAGATGTCCTCGCCTACCGCATTCGCAGGATCGCATGAGGTTGCACTGGGCTGCGATATGTCCGGTTCGGTTACATTCGTAACAGCGTCACTCTGGTTTCCACCTTCTCTCGGTTAGGGCTCTGCTTGTCCGTTTTTCGATATTCCTATTGTTAGGAAATCTTCCTGTCTTGGTGGACTTAAATGACTTTTTCTTGGCGATTTCACTTCTTTCCATTCATTTTCTGGGGAAGTGGGCTTCTTTGCGTTCTCTCGCATCAATTAGGTCGTGTGCACAATCTATAAAGTCTCTATTTCTTGTAAGTGAGCCTGACCGGTTTAAATAATGGTTTGATTGTACTTTGAAAATTTCCTTCAAGTAATCCATTCTTTGTGCTCCTTCCACTTGACCATAGTTTCGACTATTTTCTCCATCAATTTGTTATAGATCGAGAAGTTTTTCAGCAAATTCTCCCTCTGATTAGCCTTGGGTGCTCTGCTCCTTTAGTAAATAAAATGCATCCTCCTCCGGTGTATCATCCGGTTCCATACAGTTTCTTCAATCTCACCTTCAGTGTGTCCCAGAAGTGTGTAGTGTCACCCTGAATGGCATTTAAAACACGTCTTGAGATAGGACATACTAGAGATGCCTCTAAAAGTATTATGTCGGCATCTAAGAGTACACCTGTTTCTTTCCGGGACATGATGAGGCTTTTAATTTGGTTGCCTCCCTTTATAAAATGCTCTAGCTCCCCTATTATTCCTGTAAAACATTCTAGTTGACTAATTACCTCGTGAACGAACGCGGAGGTCTGAGTTCTTATTTTCAGCATTTCTAAACGTGTTGTTTCTTCAGCATTAGACAGTTGGGACTCCAACTTCGCCCGCTCTTCCTCTGCCCGTGCCAATTGAAGCTCCAGCTTCCATGATTTTATTCGAAACTAGTACAATTCGCGTGGAACAACAAAATAACTTACTGGAGGCTAGAACCGTTAATCAAATAGTTAGTTGAGTCTCGTATCCTAAAAGAAAAACCGGATTCGGCACCAGTTACAATTAGACTGAAAATAAAGAACTTTACTTGATAATACGTCTATATTTTAGCAACAGATGTTTTCAACTGACTAACTCTAATAATATTTCGAACAAAACAAAACAATAAATAAATAAACATATGATTCTAAATTACATTATAGTTAAGGTCTACATTATACCTACAGCTAACTTACACAAACACACACACATACACACACACACACACACACACACACACACACACATATATATATATATATATATATTTATGAATTTAATAAATATTCCACTCGATTAAACTTTACTATTGAATTTGAAAAAGATAATAAAATACCATTTTTAGACGTTCTCTTAATTAGAAAATCAAACAGAGAAATAGAAACTAAATGGTGGCAAAAACCTATTCACTCTGGTCGATACATACACTACACAAGCCAATACCCCAAAAAATATAAAATAAATACGGCTAAAAACCTAATAAATCGCGCGAGAAAATTATCATCCCCAATACACCAAAAAACAGCCGAAAACAACGTAGTGGACCTCTTATTAAAGAATGGTTATCCGCACAGCCTCCTTCGCAATTTATTAAAAACAACAAAAACACTTTCTAACCAAAGCAACCTAAATGAAACCAATCCTAAAAAATACTATACATTACCTTATATACCAACACTTTCAGAAAGACTAGCAAAAACACTCACCAGTAATAAAAGTAAAAAAGACTCCGCCATTACTTTCAAAAACACAGCCACTGTGTCAAGACTATTTACAAAAACCAAAGATTCGGATAAATTAGAGCTAAAATCAATTGTCGTGTAAGAAAGACAATGTGAAGATAAATGCGGTAAATCCTATTTCGGAACATCGGAACAATACTTAAAACGTAGAGTGTACCAACACAAATATAGTTGTGATTCAAAGGATTTTCTTCTTAAAAATTAGTCTGACAAGAGCTATTCTGTGGTTAATTTCTTTAAATTCTAAAATATTTCCTTTTAGTGTTTTTATATAAAAAAATCCCACAAATTATCAGCTCCCTAATATGCATTAAAATATTAATAAAATTTAAATAAAAGTCTTTTAACCTTTTAACACACCACACTCTTCTCCTTAAATCTATCTATTAAGTACAATAATTTTAAACAAAACATTTTTTTCGGGTAGATATAAAATAGAATAATTGATAATCCTCAATGTTTATAATAAAAAGAAATTTTATAAAAAATACCTCTAATGTTTTAGTTTACTTGAAGTTAAGAATTAATACGTAATAAATAAAGTATAATAATCCATTATTATCATCTCCTAATCCGGACTACAACAAAGTACCAGCTCCACTCATTTAGTACAGAAACTGACTATGGGATACAACACACCCATATATATATATAAAACAACAATTTTCTTATCGCTTTAAATTGGTTACATAACTATACATAGTATCGTTAATATGTATTCCACAATTATTATAATTTCTACATTGTTATTGTCCTTACAATAGTACATAAGAGATACCTTTTTCTGTAGATTAATAGGTTGCATATTTAAAAATTAGCTGGGTGTGTTGTATCCCATAGTCAGTTGCTGCACTAAATGAGTGGAGCTGGTACTTTGCCCAGTCCGGATTAGGAGATGATAATAATGGATTATTATGCGGGAAAAATAAAAATAATAATAATAATATATATATATATATATATATATATATATATATATGTATATATATATATTATTATTACACACACACCTACACACACTCACATAGACATATATATATATAAGTTAAGATAAGACATACACCAATATAGACACTAATCCTAAACAGTGAATGTCAACAATGTAAATACTATAAATAGAGCATTGTAACTTGAATAAAGCAGTGTTTAACTAGACTTCATGCGTGTTATTATTCTCCCAAACTTCTCTTTTTTTTTATGTTTTATGTGCTGAAGCTCTTAAGTGGTGCCGAAACCCGGGAAGTCATTAACAGTTCCTAGTGAAATTTTTTTTTTTACGTAAAAACAGTTCGTAAAATTTTTTATTTTCCTTTTTTCGAATTGTTCTTGTTTTATTATTTTTTTTTTTGGTGTTTCGTATGTCAACAAGTGCCAGCATGAATGAACACGGTCAAAGTATTCTCAGGCCGGCAACGCTAACTTTAGACCAACCACAGCCGGAACAAGAGAACCCTGAGTTCCCGCCGTACCCATCGACGACTCTAGCCATGGCGCGGGCGGACCGCACAAGAAGCAAATCGAATAGCGCAAGAGACAAATGCGCTGGAAAAAATGAAATTGAGGAAGGCTAACGCGCAGGACATTAGGAGAGAGATCTCTGATCTAGAGAAATTCAATGGAGATGTGGGTGAGCTCAACCACATCATCAAAGGTGGAGACGGCATCATGGGCAGTATACAGTCACAGGAAGCGGCTGATCTTTTGGAGGAAACAGACGCGAGAAGATTTCGAGTGGCACTAGCACGTCGGGTCAGGAGGAGTGTCCTAAATTTGATCCAAGCCGATGAGGATACTCCATGGATGGTGATTAAGGAGAGGTTGAAAAAAGCCTACGGAGGAGGGCGATGGGCCCCAGAGGAGGACATGTTACAGATGTTTAGAGATATGAAGAGGACTGGGCAGTCGAAAGCAGGACTTCTCGCAAAACTAAATAAAATAAATGAAAAATTGCGTGAAGTGATGGAAACTAGCGCAGTGGAAGCCTGGATGTTGTTCATGACAACAGTCTTAAAAGTACAACTGGCACGGGATACCGGAAAGAAGGATGGTCTACCCAGGGATAAGACATTCGTAGAATGTGCTCAAGATATGGTAGATGCGAGTGCCCGGGACGAGGAGGAAAAAGAAGTGTTCGAACCAGGGTGGAGTAAAGTGTCCTATCGCAGAAACTAAGCAGGTAGAAATCGAGCAAGGATAGAACCGGAGAGAAGAAGAGAGGAAAATTTCGGTAGGAAGAAGCCGATGATCAGAGGAGAGCGGCAATTCAGTGACAGGAAGAACCCGAGAAGAGACGACAGGAGGTGCCACGAATGTTGTAAGACAGGGCACCTGATGGCCCAGTGCCCACGCACGCGCTGCTTCGAATGCCATAGCGAGGGTCACATAGCTAGGCAATGCCCGTACATAAGAAGGAGAGATTACGATCGAGGAGAACCGATGGAAATAAACGCTCAGCGAATATGGAAGAGGAGTAGAGTTCCATCTGTTTCATCGAGATCTTCTGGGACTTCGGGATCCGAGACGGAGGGCAGCGAACCTGGTGGTAGGAGAAGCAGTGTAGCCGGCAGCAGAGGGGCCCCTGGAGGAAGGCGCAAACAGCGGAGTGCAGGGAGGAGACTTGAGGAGGTAAGCAGGGAATGAGGATGGTGTAAATGGAGGGGCATTTTATGTGTGAATATTATTGGGAAAAAGTGTGAGCGGTTGCCTATTATTGAATTTTGTAAGGGGTGGAAATGCTTAGTGGATACGGGGAGTTCCTGTAGTTTAGTGAGTAAGGAGAGTTTAAGCATAATATTTAAAAGAAATTGTATACCAGAATTCAGGAAGTGCCTGTGTAAGTTGGTCACTTTGAGTGGTCCCTGTACCGTCGAGGGCGAAATCGAGTTGACACTGGGTAAATGGGGACAGGAGGGTGAAGTGGCGACATTACACGTGGTAGCGGACATGCCGAGGGAGTACGGAGGAATTCTTGGTTTTGACCTACTCCAAAAACTGGGTGTAAAATTGCGGAATTCAGGGGGTGCATGGGGTATAAAAATCGGGAAAAAGGTATATAAAACGATGGAGGAAGGGAAGAGGGACGCGGGGTGTGTGGGAACGATCACACAGGACAGGGAATGGCGGACAAGGGTGATAGACGAATATGCGGACATTTTTTTTCGCGAAGGGGAACCGCTAAGCGTGACAGGGGAAACTCTCCACGACATTAACCTTAAGTCAGAGAAGATTACCTACGTTAAGGAACGTAGATACCCACAGGCCTTGAGAAACCACATCCGGGACGAACTAGAGGAGCTGAAGTGGCAGGGGATCATCGTCGATAGTAAATCACCGTTTAACAGCCCCTTATGGGCAGCAAAGAAAAAGTCCATTGAGGGTGAGACTCAGGACCGCTATAGAGTGGTGATTGACTATTGAGGTTGGACGATATCTTGGACAGGTTAGACGGGGCGGTGATTTTTACCACATTAGATCTGAAATCCGGGTATCATCAAATACGTATGCACCCCAGGGACCAGAGCAAGACAGCCTTTACATTCGAAAGGGGGCATTACGAATTTACGCGCATGCCCTTTGGTCTGAAGAACGCGCCCATAACATTCCAAAAGCTAATGGACCAGTTCCTGCGCGGCCTAGACGAGAATATGTGCCAAGTGTACACGGACGATCTTCTCGTTTTTAGTAGATCGGAGGCGCAGCATATTGCGGATTTGAGACAGGTCTTTCAGCGCATTAGGCAGTTTGGGTTGAAACTTTCCAGGGAAAAGTCTATGATAGGGCGGAAACAGATCAATTTCCTGGGTCACACGATATCGGAGGAAGGGGTGCGTCTGGAAGGAAAGAAGGCCGAGGCGATCGCCAAGATGGCAGTTCCCAGTGATGTGAAAGGAATTCGGCGGCTGTTAGGAACCCTTAACTACTACCGCCGTTTCGTCCCAGAGATGGCCGAAAATCTCGTTTCGCTGAACGAGCTCCTACGAAAGGGGCGGACGATTCGGGTTACTCCGGAAATGGAGGCGAAAGTTAGGAAGCGCATGGAGCAGCTGCAGACCCAACCGGTTCTGGCGTTCCCAGACTTCAATAAACCATTCTCCATTACGACGGATGCCAGTGAGTATGCGTTGGGGAGCGTACTGTCCCAGGAGAGCGAGCAGGGGGATCGACCGAATGCGTATGCGAGTAGGAGGCTCACGGACGCGGCGTCTAGTTATAGTGCCGTTGAGCGCGAACTACTAGGCATCGTTTGGGCGGTCCAACACCACCGGCCCTACGTGTTCGGGAAACGGTTCAAAGTCCACATAGACCATCGTCCCCTTCTGTGGGTGGGAAATTTAAAAGAGTCTTCGGCGAGAGTCACGCGGTGGAAAGAGATCCTCAGCCAGTGTAACATGGAGGTGGTCTATAAGCCGGGTAAAGACAACGTGGTGGCGGACTGGTTATCTCGCGCTCTCCAAATCAACGTCATAGAACCGGAGGCGGGCGAACCGTCGGGGGAGCTGCAAAGATTTATCCGGGAATGGACGCCAGATGGGGAAGGAGAACATGGGACGGACAATCGGGAAAATGAAGTTTCCACCGACCAGGACGGATCAGGGGAGGAGAGGTTAACGGAGATGGAAGAGCTGGACGAGCCAGTCAACGATAAAAACCGACAAATAATATGGAAAACCAGAACGACAGGGCTTTTGAAAATGGAGTTCTCCAGGTATGTGAGGCACAGTATCGTTACTATCTGGTCCCAGCCGGAAGTCAAAGAGGAGCAAATATGCAGGGTCTTTAAAGATGCGTCCAAAGTTGGTAAGACCCACTATCTGTATATAGGGAACGCGACGGTGTGAGATAAAATCAAGAATTTGTGGCGCCTAGAGAAGATAGGTCTGGATAGGTCGTTTGTTCGGTGTCGCCTTATGGTGGATACGATCCACGATACCGATCACCAAAAAGAGGTCACGTTAGCTTACCACCAGGGGAAGACTAATCATCGGGGGGTTAACGAAACCGTAAAAGCATTGAAACGGAGGTACTACTGGGTGGGGATGAGGAAAACGGTCGAAGAGATTGTGAGGGACTGTGCCATTTGCCATGTCTCAAAGTATGATCGCCATTTCCCGGTAGGGTTGCAAGTGGAGACGTCTACGCCTATAGCGCCGCTAACGGATCTCCAAATTGACACCTTTACGTGGAGGGGCTTCAAGTGGGTAACTATAGTTGACATATTATAGTAAAATAGCCATGGCCCATCCGGTGAAAGAGAGGTCAGCGGCCGCAGTCGGTGACGCCCTCCGAACATGGTTCCAATGTTACGGGATGCCAGATACGATTTCCTCGGACTGCGGTAGAGAGTTCGATAACGCCCAACTGCGGAAGGACATGAAAGATTGCGGCGTCGCTTGGCATTGGAACACACCCGGGCATCTCAAAAGTAGGGGAGGGATTGAGCGGCTCCATAGTACTCTGGGTGAACATCTTCGTGTGTTCCACGCGGATAAAGGGTTGGAGGTTGATATGGCGATGCCTCGGGCTGTTGCGGCGTACAACCACTCAATCCACATGGGTACGGGATTCTCCCCTTTCGAGGTCCTCTTTGGTTTACGATCTCGACGTAGGGACGGGACCGGTACGATCGTAGACGACACCATGGCGGAACGCCTAGTCGCGAACAGAATAGAACTCGACCGAATATGGGGAAAAGCGCGGGCAAGAATGGTCTCGGAAAAGGGTAAGTGAGTAGCCAGGGTTAATTTCGGTGTGAAGGATATCCTGGGAGCTCTGAGGATCGGCGATATTGTTTACAGAAAGATCGTGTCAAATCGCGCAAAGGAGGTGCTCAGGTACGAGGGGCCATTCAAAGTGATTGCGATTAGGGAACACAATCTGGTCACCGTTCAGAGTCTGGCAGAGCCCAGAAAACGTAGAACGGTGCATATTGAGCAGCTGAAAATTCCAGCTGGAGACAGTAGACTGTAAATATGTATGATTACTGTTGTATGTAATTTTTTTTTTCTTTTTTCTCTCTTTTTCTTCTTAGTGTTATTATTACTTTGTATTTGTAGGTGTTTGTTATAGTAGGTCAGAAGAGGATGATAACGTTAAGTTAAAGTGCTAAGTGAGCTCTCGTACATAATGTAAGATTTCTTTTCTGTTGTGTTTTATAAGTGCTAGATTTCTTGATTGGAAGATATTGTATTTAATTTTCTTTTTTATTACTCTTATGTTTTGTTTCTGTTTTTCGAGTTTATGAGAATGTTCGTAAACTGGCAGGGGTGAGTTAAGATAAGACATACACCAGTATAGACACTAATCCTAAACAGTGAACGTCAACAATGTAAATACTATAAATAGAGCATTGTAACTTGAATAAAATAGTGTTTAACTAGACTTCATGCGTGTTATTATTCTCCCAAACTTCTCTTTTTTTTATGTTTTATGTGCTGAAGCTCTTAAGTTTTATATATATATATATATATATATATATATATATATATATATATATATATATATATATATATATATATATACACATAACTAAGACTGAATGAATAACGTAAAAAAAAGATAAAATTAGGGCAGAGTAACTGTACGCGTTTGAATATCAACTGCCCTTTTATTTATTCTACAGCTCTATATATAGTATTTGATGTTTATACAGAAATAAAAACAATATCTTGATTCTTAACCTAAACTTAATCCTAATAGTCCATTGATATACACTTAACTCCCCCCTTCCAGTTCCTACACAGGAGGAACTATTACAAACTAAAAAAGATAAAAAAAAATAAAAAAAGCACTTGTAACAAAAGTAATAAAAGCACTTACAAAAACATACAAAACACAAAAGAAAACGAAACAACTTCTTTTGCACTATTGGACATGCTTGAATTAACTGTGATCAGGTGTATCCGTCGCAGGCGGGACAGGTGACAGAGCACGAGGTACTCGAAGTTCTTCCAGGTGGACGGTCCGGACGCGAAATGGGTGCTGCTCATCCCGAATCGTGTAAAGGTTGTGTTCGCGGATCGTCACGATCTTGTAAGGTCCCTCATAACGAGCCGCGGACTTAGTACGCGCCGTTCGTAATCGCCGATAGACAATCGTGCCTAATGGTAGGGGACCCTTGGTATATACTCCGGCCTGAGCGTTGGCTTTGTGCACTCTGCTAGTCTTCTCTTTGATCATTTTTTCACGCACTCTTCCCCATGTAGATTTACGAGTGGTTCGTGATTGGTGGATTAGGGTACGTAATTCATCGTTGTTAATCGTGATGAGGTCGCCCCTGTCCCTCCGTGACTGCCCGAATACAATTTCAATCGGTGACAATCCTGTTGCCGAATGTATAGTGTGATTATAAGCAGTTATCGCCCTCGGCATGGCGTCGTATGGATCGAGATCTCTTCCCAACTTCAGTAATCGCAGGTGTTCCCCCAGGGTATTATGTAGCCTTTCTACTGCCCCCCTGCCCTTAATATGGTGAGGGGTATTAAACCGCCACGTAAACCCTAACTGGGCACACTCTTCGCGAATTAATGCTTTGCCAAACTCGCGACCACAATCAGAAGTTACGTCCTCAGGGACCCCATAAATTGCACACCACTGGAGAATTCCTTCCCAAACGGCCTTCGGGGTTTTCTCCGCGATAGGATACGCCATGGCAAGTTTACTAAAGGTGTCTAACATAGTGAGCCAGGACTGTCCTTCATTAGAATAAATGTCTACCTGCACCGACCTGAGAGGTTCCATCGCAGTGGGGGTGACGGTTTGTTCTGCCACCGGCGGCTGTCGGTCATATTTTGCGCGTTGACATATGGTGCATTGGTCTACAAATTCTTTCACCGTACGACCCATTGATTTCCAACAGTAGAGACGTTTCAGTGCACGTAAAGTCTCGTCAGTCCCCCTGTGGTTCGTTTTGCCGCTGTGGTGATCCCTAATGACCCGCTGCTGTGCTGTGGAGTCAGATACAGTTTCGACTTGTCGAAGGCAACGTACTAGGGAACAACCCACCCCTATTCGTTCCTGACGCCACAACCGCTTAATTTTGTCGAGAAGCACTTTGTTGCCGACATAAATATAAACCCGGCGTCCAGGTACGCAGAACTCTGAAAATAGTCGTTCTACCTCGACGTCATCTACTGATGGTGTAATACGGACCGTGACTGTTGAGAGCCCTTCGTACATCGATGCCTTTGTCTCAGTACCTCCACCTTGTTTCGACCGAATTACCATCTGAAACTTCTTATCGTTGATAATTTCGTCGACTTCTGGGAGTTCCCTAGTTCGATCCGGTGAGGCCGCGCTTTCTTCTGATTGTTGTCGAACTAAAGGGATCTCTGGTCTCGCAAATAGCGTACCGCGAATGGTTCGGCCGAAGTGCCTTCCTCCTCTACCGCATTAATGACTAGGTCGCGTGACAACCAATCCGCCACCGCGTTCTCTACCCCCTTTTTGTGAATGACCTGAAAGTTGTAGGGTGCTATTCTCTCATTCCATCGGGAGACGCGCGCCGAAGATTCCTTAAGGGTCGCTAGGTATACGAGCGGCTTGTGATCAGTCAGTAACTCGAACCGACGCCCATATACATAAGGTCGAAAACATTCTACCGCCCATACCACCGCTAAAAGTTCGCGCTCCATTGCACTATACCGTTGTTCGGCTGGGTTGAGTTTCCTGCTTGCGAAAGCGATCGGTTTCTCTCCTTCTACGAAGTTCTGCGACAGGACCGCCCCGATGGCAACCTCGCTCGCATCCGTGGTGATCCGGAACATTCCACCGGAAAAAGGTGAAAATCGGGAAAAGCCAGCAGCGGATGTGATGTTAATATTTCTCGGCATTTAGAGATACTCTCAACCTGAGCAGGTCCTAAGCCGAAACGTTTCCCCTTTTTTAGAATTTCTGTCAACGGCTGGGTCAATTCAGCAATGCCTGGGATGAACCGCCGATAGTAATTTACCATCCCCAAAAACCTGTGAACCCCTCGAACATTGTTGGGTAACGGTGCTTCCTGAATGGCTTTTACCCTTTCTCTATCGGGTTGTACCCCTTTTTGTGAAACCACGTGTCCCAGAAAGCGAATTTCAGGTAATCCGAACTTTGACTTTTCTTTAGATAGCTTAAGCCCGAACTCGCGGATTCTGTCGAACACCCGCCCAAGATGTCTTACATGGTCGCTCTCCGAACGGCTAAAAATAATTAAGTCGTCCATATAGACTTGGGCGAAGTCTTCTCCTAACCCTCTCTGGAATTCATCCATTAACCGCTGGAAAGTCATTGGTGCTCCTTTCAGCCCGAACGGCATTCTTACAAATTCGTAATGACCCCGTTCCCAAGAAAACGCGGTCTTTCCCATGTCTTACTTGATGGTACCCACTTTTGACCCACAGTCTGTCCAGGATATCTTCGACGCGGGGAAGCGGGTAACGTTCGTCCTCTGTAGCATCATTAAGTTTCCTATAGTCAACCACGACTCTATATTGTTTCTCTTTCTGTTTTTAATTTGATCCGGTAGGCCGTTCTCCCTGTCGTGGGTAAAACCTCATCTTCCCTATAGAAGAGATCTTTATTCCGTTCTACTATATCCTTACATAGCGCTTTGTCACAACTTACCGCACCAACTTCGATACCGCCAACACCGTTCGTAACGTTGACCCGATATGGTCGTTTGCCCAAATTAAAATGCCAATTATCCCGTTCTACTGTCAAACTTAACCCTGCTAATCGCAGAATATCCCCCCCTACAATGAAGTCATACCCTGGCATTTTCGTTTCTACCACATGGACTTTAACTTCTTTATCTCGTCCTGCTAATTCTTTACAATTAACATATACTTCCCCCAGGGTCGGGCTCTGCCCGCTAACGGTAGCGATAACGCATTGGCATCGTTCATGCTTCCTCCATATTCCTAATCTCTCGGCCCCTTTTACGCTAATTAGTGAGTTAGTACTCCCCGTATCTACTAGGAATCTAACCCCCGTTCCTCTCATTCTCGCCACGGGCAATCGTGTTCTTTCCCCTTTTTTTGTTGCGCTATTTATAATTATACTCTCCGAACCGTTGCCCCACCCAGCATCGTCTCCTCATTCTAATTGTCGTCGCGGCCCTGCCTCTGAACCAGACGGACCGCCCCCCCTGGGTTTCCCACCTCTTACCTCGTGCTCTCTCGTTGTCCTTGTGCTGCGGCCGGAACTGACGCTCTCCTCTGCCGACGACTCCCCGCTGGATTCGATGCTTCTCCGGTGAATTCGCTTCTCTCGCCACTCCTGGTTGTTCACCTCCATAGGTTCTGGCCGGTACTCTCTTTTATGTTGTCTGGAGCTCCGCCTTGGGCATTCTCGTGCCACATGCCCTTTTCTGCCGCATTCGTAGCACCGCGTCAAACTGCACTGTGCTGCTACGTGACCGGGCCTATTACATTCGTAGCACCGGCGTTCTGGTCGTCTTTTCCTCTCATCAGTTCCTCTGCTAGGTCGGTTCTCGGACGGTCTATTGCTGCGTCTGAGGGGACTCTTATGATGTCTCCTAGAGTGCCTTACTTCAATCCACTCGCCCTCACACTTCTCTCGCCGCGCTTTGTTTCTGTCGTGCGCGTCCACCAGCTCGTGTGCACATTCGACGAAGTCTCGGTCCCGTGGTAGCGACCCTGGTCGATCCAAATAATGGTTCAGCTGCACCTTTAGTAATCCGCGTACGAATTCTAATCGTTTGCTGCCCTCTTCCTGACCAAAGGTCTCGATCATTTTCTCCACCACTCTATTGTAGAGGACCAACAGTTTCTCTGAAAATTCGCCCTCCGATTTGCCTTGATTCCGCTTTGTTTTTACCAGATAAAATACATCTTCTTCTGGCGTCCAACGTCCTCCGCCGTTCAACTTCTTTAATCGTTTTTCAGCGTATCCCACGAAACTGTCGTGTCTCCTTGTATAGCATTCAGGACTCGTCTTGATATACGGCTGACCAGTGCTGCTTCTAACATTGTCGCATCGGATTCCAGAATGGTTCCATTTTCTTTTCGGGACACTATAAGAGCCATAATTCGATCAGTGCCTTTGATAAAATGGTCCAGGTCCACGACTGTATCTGTGAATGATTCCAACTGGCCGATGACTTCATGAATAAAGGCCGAATTCTGAGTTCGTACCTTCACCAGTTCGATTTGTGCTGATTTCTTGGCTTCCTCTAGTTGGGCCATTAATTGCGCATGCTCTTCTGCTGCCTTTGCCAACTGAAACTCGAACTTCGCGCGCTCTCGGGCTAACTCGTCTGTTTCACCCATGTTACGAGTATAAGTAATTGACTTAATTAATTGACCTTTAGTAAGTAATTAACTTTTTTAATCGCGCACGAACAGAGTTCCCGGGTTTCGGCACCACTTAAACGAATGAATAACGTAAAAAAAAGGATAAAATTAGGGCAGAGTAACTGTACGCGTTAGAATATCAACTGCCCTTTTATTTATTCTACAGCTCTATATATAGTATTTGATGTTTATACAGAAATAAAAACAATAGCTTGATTCTTAACCTAAACTTAATCCTAATAGTCCATTGATATACACTTAACTCATATGCATATATATACACACACATACATATACATCTATATGAAAATGTTAGATTTTATGATTTTTGAATTTTTTTTTCCACTCTATGTTGGTCATTTTCAGAAGAGGTGTGTATAAGTATCCCCCCCACTGTATCTTTCTATAATCGTAAAGTTTTTCTTAAATCCTCTTATTTCTTAAATCCCTATTATGTCCTAATTGATTTTATTTAAGGCATTTCCTTATTCCATTGTTATATGTTCTGAAATTTTGATTGATTTGAACTGATTTAAGTTCTATTATTTTTGGACTCTTCCTTCTTACTTCACATAAACCAATAACATCCCATTTTATTTTATTTCTAGCCGTTTCAAATTCCGTTAGCCTGTCCTCTCCTAGCAACCTTCTCACGTTTAAGGTGCGAACGTGGAGGGTGTTAGAGCTGGATTTTTTAAGTTGTCTGTTCATGAAAATTAGGATCCTCTTTTTGCTATGAGCTAATGCTTGGGGCTTCATTTTCCTTTTTGTTAAGATCTCTATCATCCTCTTTATGAGTTATCAGGAATTTATCCAGACTAATAGATCGTTGTTGACTTTTAATATTCTTCATTTTCTTCCCTTTACGAATTGGCTCTGATTTTTTATGAGTATTTTTCATAACTACTTCTTTTTCTTCGCTCCTTTCCCTCTTTTTCCTTGAATCCTCTTGAGATTGCAGTTCTTCTAGAGAAAAGATTTGGTCGTTTATCAGTTTGTCATATATCAATGATGCCTTGTTTCCTTTTTCCCAATGAGCCCTCATAAACTGGAATAATTGTTTCCTAATTTCTCTAACATTTTTCGGTAGATGATCTTTTATTTTTATCATTTTAAAGTCTTCAGATTTCATCAGCTTAAACCTATTTTTCATAATATCATTTTTCAATAAAAACGAGCTTAGCTTGACAATCACTGGGCCATTATTTTCTTTAGGATTTATTTTCCTTAATTCATCAATATCATACATGCCAAAGTCTGATAAAATGTACTTTAATATTTCTATTATCATATTACCCATATCTGAAGATTTTTCTCTATTTAAAGCAAATATAATTATATTTTTCCTTCTAGTGAAATTTATCTCTCTTTCTCTATCATTTTTAATGTTCTTTATTATTTCATCCACCTGTGATTTTATCTCCCAGATTTCCTCTTCTTGATTTTTCTGTTTTCGTCAAATTTCTTCTCTATCCCTACTATTTTTTCTAATAATATGTTAAATTTCTCCTCAATTGTTGCCATTGTGATTTGAAAATTAAAAAAAACAAAACAATCCACCAATCTACTAAACCACAAAAAATAGATATATAATTGATGCTTTGTTATGATCAATAACCGATACGTGTATATGTACGCAGCTATTCCTTCACTGTTCCACGCTATGAATAAAGTGAGCCAGGAGCTGGGGTGGGGATATTTTAAAAATAAGTTTTTATTAATTCATTTAATTTTTAAATATTTTTATTTTTAAGAGAAAAGATTTTTTTTTAAAATGTGTGTGTCATCTCCGACGCACGACTGGAATTTACTCCTTAAGAACTATTATTGTATAAATTACGTAAAAAGAGGGTAATGAAAGCATCTTCAAAAATAATCAAGCCATACATAAACATTTGTTCATATCATTTACATCATTCCAATGAAATGTATAACATCAATTACTTCATATAATAATAATTTTTAATGTTGAAGAAATTGGTCCGGGTAGAGGTCACTGAATGAAATTCTCAAGTAATTTCAGAAGATATTTATTGTTAGCCAACGTTCCGACCTACATTGTAGGTCTTCTTCAGGGCTGTGGGGGTGGGACGGGGGGTGGGTCCTCTGACATGACTCATGGAGTCAGTCAGTGTTTCATAGCCAGAGAGGACCCACCCCCCGTCCCACCCCCACAGCCCTGAAGAAGACCTACAACGTAGGTCGAAACGTTGGCTAACAATAAATATCTTCTGAAATTACTTGAGAATTTCATTCAGTGACCTCTACCCGGACCAATTTCTTCAACATAAATTATCATAGGTCAACAATTATCATCAATAATAATTTTTAATATTTTATGTAAATCATTCTTGAGCAGATTCGTTTGTTCTACCATGAACATTTGACATTTAAGATCATTTTGAAAATTATTTGGTCCGTGAATAGTATTATCATCATTATTAAATACTGTGACAATATGTTTGTGGTAACTAAAATACTTGAGAACTTACACGGGTTATGAATCGTGAAACATTGCATCAATAAATAACTCAATTAGTTGTACCATAATTAGTCGTTCCGAGTAATCTGTCAGAAATAAAGTCTAAATTAAGTTCATTTTTCAAGAATTGTTCTAAGTGTAAACTTTCATCTTTACTTAATAAAAACTAAATTTACTCTTCACCATTAAAATTTTACTTAGTGACGTTAGTGAGTAAACAAATATCCACTGTGTCTTTATCTTTGAAAGAACCAACGATAAATGGTTTCATACTAAAACTGGTCTCCCTGTAAGTAAGAATTTTTAATTTAAAGGCAATCTCGATTAAGAAAGAAGTTCAATCAGTGATACAGCTATTTGACTTTTTTTGAAAAATTTCAATCTGATGATTTTGAAGCTATAATATAAAAGGTATATCGGGGGTTGGAGTCAATATATTTATATTTTACTGTAAAGTTTATTGAATAAGCCCTTACCATTAGTTTCTGTTTTTTTCTTTCCTTTAATACTGTTTTTATACCTTTTACAATGCTTGTGTTTACATTAATAGTATTAGAGGTAATAATGTCCTAGGCCCACTCATAACTTCCACACACATATTACTATAATTGTTAACATTTTTCAGCTAACACTGGTTATCCTACCAGGATGGTTCGTAGGCATTCCTATGATTGCTTATTTCACAAAATCTGTTTTCGGTACTATTAGTTCATGGGACTTACAAACTTACTTTATTTTCAGTATTTGTTGTTCAATGCCCCAAATGCAAAGAGTGTATGAAGAAATCATACCTATTTCAGGTATAGTAACTGTTTTAAAATATGTTAATATTACTTGGTATAATTAAATATTTATAACTTCATAATAATGAATATACCTCTATTTATTATTATCTATAATAATGAATATATAGGTATTTTATTGTTATTATTACTATGTTGGTGCCACAACCGATGCAAACCAGAGCCACCTCTTACACCAATCGCCAAACTCTATCGCTGGCTGTTCATTCCTGATTTCTTGTTATCATTCGCTACCTCCATCTTAAGCTTGGGCTACCGACCGCTCGACATCTCTACAACTGTCTTTGTCTTGTGTCTCTTCAACACCATCCTTAGAGTGGCATTCATTTGCATCCTAGCGCCATGACCTACTCATAAAAGAAAATTGAATTGTATGATTATAGCGATTTTACGATATATCGTTGAGTAGCTCAAAAATTGCTTGTTTATTCTCCGTTGCAATTTCCCTCTTATATTAACGGGACCGAAAATTCGTTTGAATACTTTATTTTAGAAAATTTGGAGCTTTTGATCTTCCTACTTTGCGTTAGCCCAAGTTTCGGAACCATGTGTAAGCATTTGAGTGAATAAGGGTCTTATATAGATTTTCGTAGTCCGCCTCTAAATAAATTGACTGGAAATGATATTACTCATTGCAATATTTCCTTTGTTGGTGGTCATTAGTCCGTTTTTAATTCTTGCCCCTATCCTATTGTCATACGTTGCCTGCGATCCTAGGTAAGCAAATTCGGACACTTGTTCAATGTTATATCTTCTGAATGAGACTTTTGCCCCTATTCGGCTGGGTGTCTCTGCAGGGACCATGTGCTTGGTCTTGTCCTTGTAAATCACCAAACCTAAAAATTTAGCTGCCGATTCCAGGGCTAGATCGTTGTAAGCAAGCGATAGGGCGACTTACTATATAATATCGATATTATTTGGGAAAGCGAGGAGTTGTCTATATTGATGATCAAATATATTGCCACTGATTTGAACACCAGAATCTCTTTACGCCTTTTACAGGACGAGGAGCGTTAAAGAGTGGACATGTCAGAGCATTTCTCTGCCTGACAGCTCTTTCTGAATGGAACGTTTCTGACAGATTCCGATGGATTCCTACAATACATTCCACACCAGTCATTGTCATCCTTACGAGAAGGATCAGCTTTGAGGGTATTGCCAATTCATTCATAGCCATATACAGTTGATCCCTTTGAATTGAATCATATGACGATTTTAAATCGATGAAGAGGTGATGTATCTTTATAGAGTCTTCACTAAGGTAAGAGATAAGGTAATTCATAGCCCGTGAACATAATGTGTTATATTACGAAATTACCATCAGTATTTATAAGAAAATAGAAATGACTTTTTTAATTCGATAATAGTCCAGATTGATTCAATTCTTGTTATTGAAAAAATTATGTTTTTTTACTAAGCAGTCAAATATTGACAGATGGTTTGAAAGTTTATATATTTGAAGGTGTTTTAAAATAGATTTGAATTATTAAATAAATAATGATTAAATGTATTTATAACGTGTTGTTTTTAGTGAATCTTCGAGCATTGCTTCTTATTGAACAGTTAGTTACCTTTGTATCTGCCAATATGGCTTTGACTTTAGCTTTGGAAGATATCAACTATCACATGACTTTAGGTATCAACATTCAATATGGCAAAGCTCTTACCGAAATCTGATTTGATGTATTCGTTAGATTATAAGAGCGCAAGATTGCCTGATATAAACTAGCCTACTACGGTTTTTTGGGTGTTTATGCACTAGAGTCATGTAGAGATTTAGATATTGACGCATGATTCAATAACAGAGCCTAAAAGGGAGGAAAGTCCGCCTACTTGCACGAAAATTATACCTGAAACGAGAAACGAGACAGCAGTTTGACATTGAAGTAGAACCAAAGTGTTCGAGCTCCCGCGAAAGAGTTGGATCTTTCGATAATACTCCGAAATATATATACATTCCTGTTCTGATTCAACTAGATCGCACGTTTTGTGCCGTGAAATATATCTAGATCTAGCTGAGGACAGGAAATCAAGTTAAAAACTAGCAACCCATCTGGAGACCTGTTTTGTTTTTCTCAACATATGTTGTAAAAATAGAGTTGTTGGCTAGCCATGAAATGGAGAAAATGTGCAAATCATATAAATTAGTTTTTTATCAATAAACATGCGTGAATAACTCAAACTGATCCAGACTGAAGAATGGGAAGCAGGAGAAGGCCGGGTAACGAAAGAAACCATGAACAATGCAGACCCCCACCTTAAATAATGTAACATACTTTTATTTCTCATCCCAATAAATTGTCAATTAGATTAATAAAAATGTTCTAATTAATAAAAAATGGTTAATGTTCTATAAATTTCACATAATTTTCATACAGTCCACTAAAAATTTTTTGAATAAATAACCAGCGATCAAAATTAATGGTAACATCCCTATCTTAAAGGGAATACCTTAATTTGAATATTTGGTCCTAACCAAATATTTTCAAAAGGGCCGGATATTTTCAAAATTTTGAACTTTGAAAATTTGGTTTGGATTTTTCTAAATTTTCAAATTGAAGTAATTATGCTCATGTGAAAGCTCATTCTATAAGTTTGTTAATTAATTCACTCATTCCATCCTATAAGCTGTTCTTGGAATTTTTATTCAACAATTGTATTTTTCAACATATGCTTGAGAGTCTTATGTATGCTTAATTAACATTTAAAAGTATTAATTCTCTTGAGAAAAATTGTTAAAAATACTGTGCCCTTTCATTTTTATTTTTTTTCTTAACAATTTTCTCACTCACACATGTGCTTGAGGGTCTTATGTGTGATCGATTGACATTTAAATGTGTTAATAAGCTTGAAAGAGATTATTAAAAATACAGCAACTTTACAATCCTACTTCTCATGAATTGTTTTGTGATATTTCTCTCTTGAGTAAGTTTATATTTTTGAATAGGATAGGATGACTGAAGATCATAAAATACTCACCTTACAAGTTCTAAAGATAAGTTAAATGACAACAGATATAAAAGATAAGGTTGAAAATCTATTCATGTTTTGTACAATCAATCTTATGTGGACTCAATGCAATGTTTTATCAATTAATTTCTAAATTGTTTAAGAGTTTGAATGTTTCTAATGAGGATTTAATTCACTAGCAGATAGCAATCAGGTTACAAAATTTAAGAATTCAATTGTTTCAAAATATGGATTTAAATCACTAACAGATACTTATGTTTCATTCAAGTCTCTATCTGCATTTATGCTATCATAATTACAGAATTTAAGAGTTTTCAAAGAGCTGAGCTTCAAATAAAACTCTTTATTTCAGTATTATTAACAACTATTAATTTTTATGTCATACAATGTGAATTTTACAATTTTCAGAATCGTATTGTAACTGGTGTGCGTGTTCTCAAATGTTACTTTGTAATCAGTTTATTAAATAATATTAAATTACATACTTTAATCACGAGGCAAACGTAACCCACGAGGCACCACGAGGCAAAACATAACCTTAAGTTAGCATTAAGGTTAGTCTAGTATTGTTACCAAGTGCCTCCATGATTGGTACAGTTCGGCCATCCTGATCAAATCAATCGATCCTGATTGATACAAAATTAGGCTAGTACATAATACAAGACATAATAGCATAATACATAATGTAAGATATTACACCATAAGACATAACGTGAGACATAATGCCATAAAACATAATAACATAAGGCATAAAATGAGATACAATACCATTAGACATAATATCCTAAGACCTAATATAAGACATAATATAATAAAACATAATACCTTATAATATAAGGTATCGTAATACAAGACATAACACCATAAGACATAATACCATAATTATTTAACTAAATTTAATATTTTTTTTATTGTCAATTAAATAAATCTAACAACATTAAATAAACAACCAATAATAATATCCAAAACCAATATCAAACACAATATAAGTCATGCATGATGTTAAGACACTGATACTTAATATGATCATCTTAAACGTTGAGGTATGGCTATAGGTGGTCCGGCAACATAACATCTTCATAAGGCACTCTACCCAATTGGCAATTTTCAACATCTCCAACCAAAAACCGATCATTTTCTAATATTTCTTAATTATGTATGGCCCTTTATTTGCACCTACTGTAACATCGTGATTAGTAATTACTGTTAAATCTCCCTCTTTATAGAATATAACGGATTTCCGTTTCTTATCAAGATTATTGGCATTTTTATTTTGAAATTTTTTAATTTTGCTAGAAGCCTGTTCCCTAATTTGATCTAAATTACGTTCTTCATTTTCATTTACGGTTTCAAACAAGATACTACCCATTTCATCCGATTTTTTCTTTACCAGAACAACTGGGCTACCGTACTCAGAATTACTGGGGGGTACTATACCCTGTTCTAAATCAACATCAGCAATATTCTTAACCGCGATTTTTTCACCTACTGATAATCGTCTGGGGTTGAAATAACGGTTGCGAATGAACAACTGAAATGGACATATCATAATCAACTGGTTTCAGGGGTTTTGGAGCCAATACATTATCCGAATTGAATTATTGGAATTATCCGAATTCCATTATTCCCCATTGATTTACCTAACGTAACCTCGATTTGGTCTGTTTCATATATAAAATTACGACCCAAAATGATGTCGAATGGAATTGCATTTACAGGGACCACATAAAACCGTACTTCAACAAACACATTTTGTATACAAATTTTAGCTATAAAATTACACATTATGTGAATTGATGAGTTGTTGATAACTGTATATCTGGTTTTGGGAGGCGGCAAAAACTCGATAAATTAAGTTAGCATTAAGGTTAGTCTAGTACGGTTACCAAGTGCCTCCATGATTGGTACAGTATATTTCAGGTTATACACGGCTGGGGGTAGGTTACGCATGGATTTGCCACTGTAATACAAATAAATAAAAACTATGCAATAATGAACTACAAAATGAATATTAATTAATTATGGTCAGGTAATAACTATTGAATACAATGAAATAAATTAAATGGTTGAGGCAGTGGCAAATCCATTTCACACAAAATCGGATTGGTCAACCGCCTTTTTATAACCTTCACTATGCTATTTTACTACCGTTACATCACTCCCCCAATGGCATCGGCAGAGAACCTAACCTTGGACTTCACTACACGACCAGAGCGGGTCTGGTTAACCGGCTTCGGTTGCTTCTGTTCTGGGTTGAGGTCATTCAAAGGGTCGTCTGCCACAGGTGAAGGAGTGGGTCGATCCCTGTTGGCGCTAGTCACAGTTGCAAGCGAAGTAGAAGGTCGCTTCCTGTTTTCGCCATCCACCGCCGATTCCGTCAGGAGATGCGCTGGTTTCAGACGGTCCATTGTGATGGTCTTGTCCTGAAGGCAACTCCACCTTATAGGTTTTCTCCTGTCGGGATATTACCTTGTAGGCTCCTACATAAGGCGGTGTAAGCGACTTCCTCACCTTATCATCCCCCAGGAACACGTAGGTGCAATCTTTCAGGTCTCGGTGAACGAAGGACTTGGCCGAGCTGCTGCGGTGTGGCGCTGGCCGCAAATTTTTCATTGAATCGCGCAAATTCTTGAACGTTGACTCAGCGTCCTCCCGGCGTCCTGATGGCTCGAAAAATTCTCCCGGGCGATGCAGAGATGAACCGAAAACCATTTCCGCAGAGCTGGCTCCTATATCTTCTCTCACCGCTGACCTGAGACCCAAAAGGACAGTTGGAAGTATCTTCGTCCATCCAGCCGTGTTCAAGATAGCCATGAGGGATGACTTGAGGGACCTATGCCACCGCTCTACACATCCGTTGGACTGACGATCGTACGCCGTAGTCCTGTTTCTTTGAACACCAAGGACGCGAGTGAGGTTAATGAATAGATCTGACTCTAACTGGCGCCCTTGGTTGGTCGTGATTCTAGCCGGCGTACCATAGCGAGAGATCCATGAGCAGACTATCGCTTCTGCCACCTTCATGCTGGTGATCTCGTCCAATGGACCCGCCTCGGGCCAACGGGTGTATCAGTCTACCATCGTAAGGCAGTAACGCATGCCATTGGACGGCGGCAAAGGTCTAATGAGGTCCACATGCAGGTGTTCGAACCTGCTACTAGGTGCAAAGGTACCTGGTCGACTGTATTTCGTAAAGTAAAGGACTGTATTTCGGTCGACCTTAGACCGCTCTGGATCGAAAATTGCCAAAATAGGTTTTAAACAAAGTAATTGTTTTATTTTTTCAAATGATTCTTGACATTTTTCTGACCAAATAAATGTCTGCCCTTTTCTCAATAAATTATGTAAGGGGTCCAATATAATTGATATATTTGGTACATATTTTCCATAAAAATTTATTTTTCCTAGAAATTGTCGAACATTCTTTTGTGTTCTTGGGGTAGGAAAATCTTATATAGCAATCAGATTATCCTTTAGTGGTCTAATTGTATTATTTTGTATTATATGGCCTAAATACATGACGTAATCTTGTACGAAGTTACATTTCGTAAATTTTAACCTAAAACCTTCCTTCGAAATTGCTTCCAATAATAATTGCAAATGGCTAATGTGTTCTGAAAAATCTTTAGAAAAAACTGGAATGTCATCTATGTAATTTGTAGTAAAATCAAAAAGTTTATGTTTTCTCATAATACTGCTGAGGATGTTTTAATATCGCTGGAGAAGTTTTTAATCCAAAAGGTAAATCGGTCCATTGAAAATGTCCTTCTATTTTCATGGGAATTGACCAGAATGCTGAATTTATATCTAATGTCAAAAAAAAATTACAATTTCTCATTTTAATCATCAAATCCTCAATTAATGGGAATGGTTGTGATTGAGGAACTACTATTTTATTTAACTCGCGAAAGTCTATACCTAATCAGTACTTATATTTAGGGGTTTGTGCAAATGTGCACTAGGTCAATCTCCCACTACGGCGAGGGGAAAGGCAAGGGGGGGGCGTCCTTGAGGTGTTGGAGCTGTGAGCCTGTCCCATTTGGCAACGTCGCAAGTTATGTTGTAGATTTGGCAACATCGCATTGTTTACATTAGATGGATTTGTTTACATTTGAGCAGTAGTAGAGGTGCAGGTGACCTTGTGACGGGGACATTGACCTTATGACGTGGACATTGACCTTTTGACGTCAGAGTGTTCGCTGGTTTTCTCGTCATTGTTTACATTTGATCGGTTTTTTTTACATTTGAGGACACCACTACTACTTGGGCTTTGACCTCGTCAGAGTCACTCCGGGGCTATCTTTGTTTATATTTGAGCTGTAGATCGTAAAAATGACCTTGTGACGGGGGCATTGACCTTGTGACGTCAGAATGTTCGCTGGTTTTCTCAGTATTGTTTACATTCTAGCTGCATTAGGACTGTAAATGACCTTGTGACGCCACGGGGGCATTGACCTTATGAGGTCCATGGCGGTGGCCATTTTTGAGGTCGCTTTTGTCATCATTGTTTATATTTGATCGCTTTGTTTACATTTGAGCTGTTGTGAGTGTCAACTTGACCTTGTGACGTCAGAGTCATCGCTGGGCCATCTTTGTTTACGTTTGAGCTGTAGTGCGTAAAAATTACCTTGTGACGGGGGCATTGGCCTTGTGACGTCAAAGTCTTCGCGGGGCCATCTTCAGCGTTATCATGCTGTGCTAAGCATAACTTCATACTTTATCTCACGGATGATTAGGCGCTAGTGCGTAAAAATGACCTTGTGACGTCAGTTCCGTCAGAGCCGGTCTCTGTCCTTTTAATCATGTCATCAGGACACCACTCTCGTTCTTTCAAATAGTTCAAGATGGGGAAGCGAACAGGTTGGAGCCTGAGGTATGAGGATGATCGTCTATCTAAATTTGTTGGATGGCCTTAATCAGTGAGTGCCGTTAAGCTTGCATCAGCAGGATTTTATTATTTGAAAAAATCAGACCGAACAAGGTGTCTTTTTTGTGGAGTAATATTACACGAATGGATAGTACATGATGACCCTTTTGTAGATCACAAGAAATGGTCTAAATATTGTCCGTTTGTCGAGTACTTGGAACAACTAGAGAAGCTACCAATAATAATAATAGATGTACTTGATAATAAAAAAGAACAGGAAAACAGCTGTGGATGCAGCTAGCATGCGTAAGAGGTTTAAACGTTTCAACGTTCAACAACTTTCTCATTTAAAAATCCCAATAATTTTATATGAAATAAAAAGAAACGAAATAAATCAACTAGTAAAAAGAATAGAAAAACTTCATCTATCCCCACCTCTCGCGCAGCTGAATTGACAGAAAGGATATTGCATAATGTTGTGAAAGAAAAAAAAACACTCTTTTATCAGATATTTATTTATTTATTTTTTACAACAAAACTTTTATTGAAAACCTTCCTAAAATATAAAATATGATTTTTTTATTGACTTGTTGTTGCTATTACATGTAAAATAAATCTAGTGATTGATAACTATTGTTCATTTTTATTTTTTTTAACTTACACTTCTATAATTTAATTAATCATTTATTTATTCATTTATTAATATTTTAGAATTAATTTATTACAACTAATATATACAATTACTACGCTGTGGATGCTGCTAACATGCGTAAGAGGTTTAAACGTTTTATTCAACAACTTTCTCATTTAAAAAACCAAATAGTTTTATATGAAATAAAAAGAAACGAAATAAATCAACTAGTAAAAAGAATAGAAAAACTTCATCTATCCCCACCTCTCTGTTAAATCTTTTAGTCTCAACGTTGAAGCCTTGCAAGATGGAGGGACCACGACGATTGGAACTAGTGACTGATTACTCCATGACTAATAGCAAACTAGTCCGAGTCGGTCTTTGTGATTTTGTCCCAACTGTCGCTGTCATCGATAAGAAAAATACAGTGTATATGGATACAAAAGAATGGAAATTCATCGTCGACCAAGTTCCAAGGATGTTGTCTCGTTTGCAAAGGAGTCCCAAGAAAGTGGAGATTTAAGATCAAATAGGATGTAAAAATGTATCTTGCATATTTTCCAAGAGAGGGAGGAAAAGAATAATGAAAATAGAACAGGTTGTTCTTTGTTTCGCAATGTTTAACCAGAGTCCATCAACACCTTCGGCATGTTTTAAAAAAAATGATGTGACAAAGCTTTGTAGAGACATTAAGAAAATCAGCGACTCATTAGACTTGGTAACCAAGATGGCTGAACTCTATAAGTAAAATGAAGAATGTCAACTCATCGAACCTGTGGATTGCGTTCCGATTGATTTTTGGCATCAATACTAATACCCTCTTTTATAACCTTAACGAGCTCAACGATATATGAAATAATAAATAAAACCAGTTAATATTGTACTGATATGTAAAAATATATAATTGTTTTCTATATTTCGTTGCATTTACTTTTATCCCAACACCATCTCTATAATTAAAATAAAATAAAAAAGGAATAATAATTTTTTTTAAAATATGCATTGTTTTATTTTTAACAATAAAATAATGTAAAAATAACAAAACAAATTTCAAAAATACATATAGTACAATTAAATACAAGTAAAGTCTTCATCAATGTAGGAAAGTCTTCGTTTCTGAATAAATTCCTTATCATTTTGCCATTCCTCAGGTAAGTTGCCCCAGATATAATCCAATGTACAGTCCAAAACGTACAAAAGCAACGAGCGAGGTAAAATTCACAATTCTTCATACATTTGTAAATATTATCCCTCCTCCTCAAAATCTGCTCTCATTCGCCGGATTTGTAAGAGGATTAAAAGATACAGTCAAATGCGTATAATGTGGACTGTTATATGAAAAACAATCGCCCATCAATCCACTCAAGTACCATAAAACGAATAGTCCTGAAAGTTTATGGTTTAAGGAAGAAGAGTACTTTTGAAACTACTGGGAAACATGTGGTATTAGGATGGAGTCAGTTTTACAACGTTTAGGAGAGGAAGGCATTGAAACCAATGACTACAGAAGAATTGAGTATTTTACCTCGGTCTTTGCTTTTGTACCTTATTGACTACGCATTAGACTACATCTGGAACGATTTCCCTGAAGAAATGGGTGGCAAGAGGACGAGGAATTTATCCAGAAACGAAGACTTTGCTACTGAATGAATATATTAACTATTAATTACATTATTATGCTTGAAATTTTTGTCAATCTTTGTTTTAAATAAACTATACATATTTTACATCTTGTTGTGTTTTTTTTCCTCCTTCTTTTTATTTAGGGAAAGGCTAATAAAAAAAAATTCCTATGTTGTTTTTTGTTTTCTCCTTCTTTTTTATTTAGGGAAAGGCTCATTCAATAAAATTTACAGACATAAAATATAAAAAGTATTTATTGAATATAGTTCAAATTACAAGTTACATGGTTATTATTACATATTATAGAGGTCATTTAAATTGTTAAAGAGAGTATTAGTATTACTATTGAACTCTATCGGTACACATTCCACAGGTTGTGGGAGGTGATTTTCTTTTTCTTTCTTGTAAATGTCAACCATCTTGGTTAGCAAGTCCAGAGAGTCGTTGATTTTTTCAATACTAGAACAAAGCTTCACCGTTTCATTCCTGTTGAAACATGTCGACGGAGATTTCATCTCAAGGGTTAGCGGACTTTGGTTAAACGTTGAAAAACAATGAAAAACCTGTTCTATTTTCATTACTCTGTTTCTTCCCCTCGTAGAATATAAACAAAGTACATTATTACATCTTACTCGCTCATCAGCATCCACCTTCTTGCTACGTCTGTTTTGCAATAGAGACAGCAACCTAGGAATCTGGTCTATGACGAATCTCCACTCCTCCGTGTCCATATAGACGCCCCTTTTCTTGTCGATGATGGCGATCGAACTAGTTTGCTACTGGTGAAAGTGTGATCAGTCACCAGTTCTAATCGTCTCGTACCGACCATCTCACAAGGATTCAACGTGGACACTGGAAGGTTTCCGCAGAATAGAGGGGAAAGATGAAGTTTTTTTCCAGATTCTTAATTAGTTGATTTATTTCATTTCTTTTTATTTCATACATATATGAGTTTTCAAAACCTGGAGTTGATTAATAAAGATTCCAAGTCTCCTGCACATATCACACCAACACACATACCTTTTGTCTTCACATTTTTTTTCTTTCCCTCTTCGCTTTCAAATTCATCCGCAACATCTATTTTTATTGGCAAACTCCGCTATCAATCTCATCCACAACACCTATTGACCTTGTGACGTCAGAGCATGAGTGTTCGCGGGGGACACCTCGTCCTATGTCTTGCTCAGCTAGTTTTGCTTTTATCTCCCGGATGATAAGCAACTGTAATACGGGCGTAAAAACGACCTTGTGACGTCAGAGTGTTCGCGGAGGCCGCTCACGGATGATAAGGTTGATATTGAACTATATCAGACGACATGGCAAAAGAAAGAAAAGTGAGATTGTCTTACGGATGCAATATAAACGTGAATCACCCTTGTCTGTGAGTCAAATTTTGCATAGTCGCAGTTTCGCAATGAATATCTGTACCGTCAGTTAAATAGTTACATTTGCAGTTCTCTATATTTCCGTGCCCATATATGGTCATGATTATTCTAGACTATTCCAAGTCTTTATAAGCGTTCCCTCTTCAGCCACTGGCACTTTGTCACTTTGTCTTGACTCCGTGTTATGCTGTCCGCTGTCGCTAGTCACTGCTTAAACGTACATTGTTATCACCAATCACTGCAGGCCATCATAGAGGGAGAGGAAGGAGAACGCATCCGAACCTTTCTTCCAAAGAGGTACCGCGAATGTTTCACCCACGAGGAGATAGAGCAGTATGATGGTGAGTTTTCATATCATTAATTGTTATTGCGATCAAGATTATTAATACTTAATTTTCAGAATAAAAAAACAAGATTTTTTTATTTTTAGGATTATTGAAGATGAAATACGGAGGGAAGTCCAAAAATACATACATCATAAGTTTTAGTAAATAGGGGAAGTATCTACGTCATAAGGTATGGATGTTTTATGTACAAAATGGGCTCTTATTACGAAATTTAAGTTCTCATATATGTAAATGAGAATTTCATTCGTGCACAGACTGCAGTCGCGAATTTAAATCAAATTTTAGCTGTACACGACATAAAATGTATGTGAGAAAAAAAAAAAGCGCATCAGTTCCCTTCAAGCATTCGTGGGTCACAGTAGCCAATCGTTAGCAATGGAGCAATGGACTCCTGCTAGGTTATCTTTGAAACAATCTCAACTTCATTTACCATTTAAAAAACGGGCTTGTATTGCCTACAACAGGCAGATTGTAATGCTTCAATAAAGCGTTTTCTTCTCTCTCTCTCTAAAACAAAAAACGGGCACATTCGAACATACCATCTTTCTCCAGTGTTAATAGTGCAGAAAAAGGATTGGTTGTCCTAAGAAATATAAACTTTATCGTAAGTAAATGAATTACGTATGAACAAGGCATTAAAAAGGCTGCATTTGGTAATGCAGTTTTAGATTTTTATATTGAAAATCGGGATAAAACGTCATGGATAATTCCGAAAAAATTTTTAGAAGTAAACAAAGAAAAGCTGATTGAGATTTTAAAATCATATTTGGCTCAATGGAATATATTTAAAGTTAATCTACAGTTAGACTGTACATATAAAAAAAGTAGTCAAAATAATGAGGAAAAGTACGATATGAATTTTAAGACTAGTCAGCAAGATATAGATTCTTCAACCGATTTGGACGAATATATTGGAGAATCATTCGAAAAAATAGTCTTGGAATTAGATTCTTTTGAAGCTAAAGGTTCTGGTTGGACATTTGTATCATGTAACTTTCTATACTTGCATTTAACTAAATATAAACCTCTTAGCGGGAAACATTTTATTAAATTGCCAAAAGTTATAGAAAACAAGCATGCCGTAATTAATGTAAAAAACGTACACAATGATTGTTTTCGATTAGCAATATTAAGCAAAACTATTGGTTCGAGCGATCCTAAGTCATATGAACATTTTGTTAATAATTATAATTTCGATTGTATTACATATCCCGCTTCCTTGAAAGACATTAAAAACTTTGAAAATGTAAACAATGTTTTAATTAATGTGTACGGTTTAGATGAAAAAAATAATATATTTCCTTTAAGAATAAGCAAAAGAGAAACCTACAAGGAGAGATTTAACCTTTTGCTTCTTCGAAATGAACGAAATTCGCACTATTGTTACATCACAAATTTAAGCCGGCTTGTTAGTAGACAAATATCCTATCACAAATCTGCCAAAGAAATTTGTCACAGGTGTTTAACATCTATTTGCTGGGGATATAAAACAAAAAGCGGAAAAAACGCGGAAGAAAGATTAAAGGAGCATTTATTATTTTGCGGTACGCATAAACCAGTGAGATCGGATTTTCCAGTTGATGATAAAATCAAATTAAAAAAATTCGAATGCACACAAAAATTAAAATTGTAGCATATGCAGACTTTGAATCCTATCTGGAACCAATTGAGGGTCCTTCACAAAATCCATCAATTTCTTGGACAAAATCAGTTCAAAATCATAAAATCTTTTTCACTTATGATCAAAGCGGATATACCAGTATTTAATCAACAACAACCATCAATTTTCACCGGTGAAAACTGTATGTCAATGTTTATGGAAGCATTACATGAATTGGCTAAAAGAGCTGATAAAATATATGGAAAGGTCGAACCTATGGCTGAAATGACTGAGCAAGAAAAGTTAATTTATCAATCTACTGATTTATGCCAAAAAACTTTAAATAACGATGAGAAAGTACACCATCACGATCATGTATTATCTAAGTTTATTGGAGCGGCTCATTCCATTTGCAATTTACAAGCAAAAACTCCCAATTTTATTCCGCTATTTATGCATAACTTTCAGGGTTATGACTCGCACTTTATTGTTCCTTTTTTAGCCGACCATGAAGGAGATGTTACCGTAATTCCAAGTAACACAGAAAAATACATAAGTTTCACTAAAACATTTAAACATTGTAAAACTAAAATAAGGTTCGTAGACAGTTATAAATTTTTAGCAGCTAGCCTAGACACCCTAGTACAAAACATGAAGAAAGGTTCTGTGAATCATTCAATCACATTCCCTCATTTGTACCAGTTATTTTCTGAAGAAACCAAAGTTGAATTGCTGACAAAAAAAGGAATTTACCCGTATTCTTACATAAATTCATTTGCGCGGTTGGAAGAAACTAAGTTACCTGCAATAGAGAAATTTTACAACAATTTAACTTCACAAAATATTTCTAATTCTGATTATCAACATGCTCAAGCCATTTGGAAAACCTTCAATATAAAGAACTTAAAAGAGTATACCGAAATGTATATAAAAACAGATGTAATTTTATTATGTGAAGGCTTTGAAAAATTTTGTAAACTCTGTTTGATAGATATATATTGCCTAGATCCAGCCTATTTTATATCTCTTCCGGTCCTTAGTTATGAAGCAATGTTAAAAACTACAAATATTGAATTGGACTTTATTAAAGACATGGATATGGTATTATTTATCGAAAAAGGCATTCGAGGAGGCATTACACAAGTTGTCAAGCGTTATGCCAAAGCGAATAATTGTTACGTAGATGATTATGATCCAATTCTGCCCATTAGCTACCTAATGTATGCTGATGTAAATAATTTGTATGGTTATGCAATGAACTGTTTCCTTCCATATAGTGATTTTAAATGGTATAATGAAGATTTAGATGTGTTAAACGTTCCCGATGATTCAGAAGTTGGGTACATACTTGATGTAAACATTGATTACCCTGAAGCCATACACGATTTGCACTGTCAACTACCTTTATTACCCGAAAGGTTAAAACCCCCTGGCAATAGAACTACAGAAAAGTTACTAACGACACTCACACCAAAAACCCGTTATATCGTGCATTATTTCAACTTGAAACAAGCTTTAAATCTCGGGATTAAATTGAAAAAAATACATAGAGTCTTAAAATTTAACCAAAAGAATTGGTCGGCTCCATACATTAATTTAAATAGCAAATATAGAGCTAAGTCTACCAATCTTTTTGAGTCAGATTTTTTCAAACTCATGAACAACTCCTGTTTTGGGAAATTTATGGAAAACGTTAGAAAACGAATAGACCTTAAAATCGTAACAAATAAAAGATCGTTAAACAAACTAGTTAAAAAGCCAAATTTCAAAGAGAGAATAATTTTCACTGAAAATGTAGTATCCGTCCAGTTAGAGAAGGTAAAAATTGTATTTGATAAGCCCCTTTATGTCGGTTTTAGCATACTGGAACTTTCAAAGGTTTTAATGTTCAAATTACATTATGACCTATTCTTAAAAGCTTATGGTCCGAAAAATATAAACCTGTGTTATATAGACACCGATTCACTTCTATACCTTATTAATACAGAAGATATATACGATGACATAAGTAACAATTTAAAAGACTATTTCTCGGAAAGCGATCCTACTCCTTACATATATATACAATGCCGTATTGCGTACCACATACTTTCCTGATTCCTGGAAATTATCCATAGTTAAGATGATACCAAAACCTAAAAAACCACCAGAACTTCCATCTTCTTACCGTCCTATATCTCTCCTGCCCATAATGGGTAAAATGCTTGAAAAACTCATTCTGAAACGTCTACATCCTATAATAGAATCCAACCAAATAATCCCAGATCACCAATTTGGTTTCAGAACATCGCACTCCACAATCCAGCAATGCCATCGAGTGGTGGACGTTGTCTCATCCGCATTAGAGCGCGGAATGTACTGCACGGGAGCTTTTCTCGATGTAGAGCAGGCTTTTGATCGAGTCTGGTATCCGGGACTGTTGTACAAACTCCGTAAATTCTTACCTTCTACTTACTTCCTTATTATCAGTTCCTACCTCAGTAATAGAACCTTTAAAGTAAACCATAATTTTTCCTACTCTTGCCTCTTTACCCAGTTAGCTGGTGTTCCTCAAGGTAGTATCCTGGGTCCCATCCTATACACAATATATACAGCTGACATCCCAACCCATCCAATCACTGTCCTCACTACGTACATGACACATGTGTGTTATCAGTAAATAACGATCCATTTGTTGCATCCCAATATCTTCAATCCCATATCTCAAACCTTCAAGAATGGTGTCAAAATTGGAGAATTAAAATAAATCCTAACAAATCCCACCAAATTACCTTCACTCTTCGTCGTAAACCTACGAATTCCTGCCCTACTGTATCCTTTAATAACACTCCACTGATCCCTGTCGAACAGATACGTTACCTAGGACTCCATCTGGACAAACGTCTCACTTGGAATCCTCATACAAGACTGAAAAGACAAGAAACTGCTCGACGATTTCGCCTACTTCAACATTTACTGGACAAACGTTCAAAGCTACCAATTAATTACAAAAGACTCATTTACATGACAGTTATCAGACCTATTTGGACATACGGAGTTGAGCTTTGGGGCTCTACTAAACCATCCAATTCATCTCGCATCCAATCCTTACAATCCAAAATCCTACGTAAAATCCTCAATGCTCCTTATTATGTCACAAACAAACTCATCCATCATGATCTTAATATCCCATATGTTGCTGATTTGGCCCAAGCTAGATACCTATCCTTCCATGAAAAGCTCCATACACACTTAAATCCGCTATTCTCTCGACTTGCTTCCCATACTATTCCTGATAACCCTCCGAGGCGTCTGAAAAGAAGATGGCCTCGAGACCTTCTACTATAAAACTTCATTGGAGTGCTATCAATGGATAGTTTCTCCACAAGTGATTTTTTTTGTTCATGTCCTTTGTTCATACAGCCAATTTACTTGATGTAATGTTATTACAGTTGTAAATATCAATAAAATAAAAAAAAAAAAAAAAAAAAAAGACTATTTCGATACTAGTAATTATACGACAGAGCATCGTTCTTATTCTGACAAAAACAAAAAAATTGTAGGAATGCTCAAAGATGAAACAGCTGGAGATCCAATTGTTGAATATGTTGGCTTAAGACCAAAAATGTATTCATTTATAACTAAACATGGTTTACTTATAAAACGATCCAAAAGGATTAAAAAATGCGCAGTTCGTGAATTCACATTTCAAGATTATTTAGATACTATAAGAAATTACGAGTCAATGTACGGTCAATTTCAAATTATACAATCAAAACGGCATATAGTGCAAACAGTATTAATAAATAAAAAGTCTCTTTCTCCATATGATGGTAAACGCCATACAGCAATTAACAATATAGATACGCTACCTTACGGTCATTATTCATTGCATTAGTTATATAATTGTTAATTTTTATATGTAATTTTAGCTATAAGTATATATTGTAGTAATTGTATATATTAGTTGTAATAAATTAATTCTAAAATACTAATAAATGAATAATAAATAAATGATTAATTAAATTACAGTTACACTTCTATAATTTATTTATTCAATAGTTAAAAAAAAAAAATAAGAACAGTAATTATCAATCACTAGATTTATTTTACATGTAATAGCAGCAACAAGTCAATAAACAAATCATATTTTATATTTTAGGAATGTTTTCAATAAAAGTTTTGTTGTAAAAAATAAATAAATAAAAGTCGTATAAAAGAGTGTTTTTTTTTCTTTCACATTATGCAATATCCTTTCTGTCAATTCAGCTGCGCGAGAGGTGGGGATAGATGAAGTTTTTCTATTCCTTTTTACTAGTTGATTTATTTCGTTTCTTTTGATTTCATATAAAACTATTTGGTTTTTTAAATGAGAAAGTTGTTGAACTTCGAAACGTTTTTACCTCTTATGCATGTTAGCAGCATCCACAGCTGTTTTCCTGTTCTTTTTTATTATCAACTTCATCTATTGTTATTAATGGTAGCTTCTCTAGTTGTTCCAAGTACTCGATAAACGGACAATATTTAGACCATTTCTTATGATCTACAATAGGGTCATCATGTACCATCCATTCGTGTAATATTACTTCACAAAAAGGACACCTTGTTCGGTCTGATTTTTTCAAATAATAAAATCCTGCTGATGTAAGCTTAACGGCACTCACTGGTTAAGGCCATCCAACAAATGTAGATAGACGATCATCCTCATACCTCAGGCTCCATCCTGTTCGCTTCCCCATCTTGAACTATTTGAAAGATCGAGAGTGGTGTCCTGATGACATGATTAAAAGGACAGAGACCGGCTCTGACGGAACTGACGTCACAAGGTCATTATTACGCACTACAGCTCAAATGTAAACAAAGCTGGCCCCACCATGACTCTAACGTCACATGGCCAATGCCCCCGTCACAATGTCATTTTTACGCACTACAGCTCAAACGTAAACAAAGATGGCCCAGCAATGTCTCCGACGTCACAAGGTCAAGTTTACACTCACTACAGCTCAAATGTAAACAAAGCGATCAAATATAAACAATGATGACAAAAGCGACTTCGAAAATGGCCTCCGCCATGGACCTCACAAGGTCAATGCCCCCGTGGCGTCACAAGGTCATTTACAGTCCTAATGCAGCTAGATTGTAAACAAAGCGATCAAATGTGAACAATCCTGAGAAAACCAGCGAACACTCTGACATCACAAGGTCAATGCCCTCGTCACAAGGTCATTTTTACGATCTGCAGCTCAAATATAAACTAAGATGGCCCCGGAATGACTTTGACGAGGTCAATGCCCAAGTAGTAGGTGTGTCCTCAAATGTAAAAAAGACCGATCAAATGTAAACAATGACGAGAAAACCAGCGAACACTCTGACGTCAAAAGGTCAATGCCTACGCCACAAGGTCAATGTCCCCGTCACAAGGTCATATACACCTCTACTACTGCTCAAATGTAAACAAATCCATCAAATGTAAACAATGCGATGTTGCCAAATCTACAACATTTCTTGCGACGTTGCCAAATTGGTCAGGCTCACAGCTCCAACACCTCAAGGACGCCCCCCTCGCCTTTCCCCTCGCCCTAGTGTGAGATTGACCTTGTGCAAATTTGCACAAACCCCTAAATATAACTACTATAATCTTGATTTACTTCCTTCATCTTTTTTATATGACAATGTTACAGGAGCAGCGAAAGGCCTATATGACACTTTGATTAAATTTTTTTGTAATAATATCGATATTTGTTGTTCTATTTCTCGTTTATTCTCAATGGAGCACCTATACGGCCTTTTACTGACATACTTATCTATCAATAAATCAATATGTGCCTCATAACCCTTTACAGTCCCTATATCATATTTATCTTTAGCAAAAAGTGACTTATATTTGTTTATTAATTTATTTAATTCGAATTGCTGCTGACTATCTAGATGATTTATTTTAAAATCAGAATTAGCAACTTCAATGTGTTCATTAAAATTTACTTTATATAAACCATTTATTTTATATCCAATTTGATCGGGAATATCTTTGTTAATATTTTGTTTTACTTCAAAATCTTCACCCGAAAATTCGAGAATTATTTCTTCTTTGTCTTCCGTCTTTGTTAAGTTTTGAATTGCTTGTATAATTTCTAATTTCTCATTTTGAATCAGATGAAAATTTCGTATGCAATCTAAGCCAATTAAAAAATCATAGTTAAAATTTTCTTGATCCATAACAAAAACATTAACATTTTTTTCGATATAAAAAATTCTAATCTTCAGTTTTACCAGTCCTACAGGATTTTTTACTCCATTAATCGTACTCAACTTAATATTGTTTTCTGTTTTATTGACAGGTTTATTCTCCATGTATAACAATTTAGAATTTATTAAAGAAACGTTTGAGCCTGAATCATAAATACCCAAAACTTTAACCTTATCATTTAACAGTATTTCAATTTTGATTAATGGCGGAACAACTAGTTTTTTGGATCCAGTTCGACAAATTTTGCTTTCAACTCAGAAAGATTATTATTTCTATTGGCTCCATCTTAGGCCCATCGTTAATTTTGTTTTTAAACCAAGAAAAAGCTTCAGGGTGATATCGCATACCTTAGTTGTTTTTTTCACATATTTTACAAGGTTTGTCTTGTTTATTTTTTATATCAACTCTATTTTCAAACTCAATTTCTTATTAATTAATTAGGAAAATAAAAATTAGTTTGTTTTGGAGAAAAATCAATTCCTTTTGCCGAAGATATTCAGAGTGGTAAATTACTTCATTTGCAATTTCCAAAGCAATATAACAACAAAACCAGTGCAACTGTTGACAGGAATTACTTCAGCACAGTTATAAAAAAGTTAAAGATGAATCTACTAACAGATTTGAGCAATTCAAATCCAACAAAACCACTCTAGCATTCATAGTAAATCCTCTCAACACAAATAGTAACGAAATACACATTGAGCCATTGGGGATTGACACTGGATCTTTAGAAATACAATTGATCGATTTAAAAAGTAAAGGTTTGTGGAATGGAAAATTTACAAAGTTAAAAAAGCAAGCTGGAAGAGTTAGAGGTACAGAAATGTGTGTACGTAACGCAACAAAAGTGGACAGCTTGCAGAAATGCTGTACTTCGTCTTCCAGATTGCTGCAGTGAGGTGAAGAAGTTGGCATTTGGATGGCGTACTATCTTTGGGTCGACAAATTTGTGTGAGCAAGCGTTCGCTGTCATGAATATAATTAAAAGTAAAGTAAGAAGCCAACTAACAAATGAAAATTTGGAGTCGTGTTTGAAACTTAAAACAATAAGTTATGAGCCAAATTTATCCAACTTTCTAAAATCATGCAAAGCCAACGCTCCCATTGAATATGTTTGCCCAAATGTATGTTATTGTGTTATTATTTGATGTAGGTAAAAGCTACATTGTTTAGTAAAGTTTAAATGTTCTTCTTGAATAGCCATGCAAAGCCATCGCTCCCATTGAATTTGTTTTGATCAATGTTTGTTATTGAAGTACAAGCTAGATAATATATATATATATATATATATATATATATATATATATATATATATATATATATATAACTTAAGCGTCGTGACACGGATAGTAATAAAAAAAAGATTAAAAGGAACGAAATAACACACACTGTTAGGCTTCTGAAACAATACTGCTTTATTCTGTCTCATAATCCTGCTTTTATATGTTTTACATTGTTTATATTTACAATTATGGTATTAACAATAATACTGTCCTGGTTACACTTGTAACTCCCCCCTGCCAGTTTCCGAACAGTCCTCGGAAACTCTTACAAACAACAAACAAAACAAAACAAAAAAAAATGACAAAAGAAAATAGAATCTTATAAGTTAACACAACAGAAAATGACATACGAGAACTGTACACCTCCCCAGTCTACCTATAATAAAAGAGAATACAATAAGGAAAGAAAATCTTTTACACATGTAGAACGCAATCAGTGCAATACAAAATGGTCAGAAAAAAAAAAAAAATCTTAACTCTACTATTAACAGAAAGACAAACTGAGATACAGCTCATACATGTCTCCGTATCTGTATGAACGGGAGGATACTCCAGTAACTACCCAACCGACGGTTCCCGTGCTGGGATCTTCAATTGTTCGATATGGACTGTCCGTCTCCGATGTGGAGCATTCAGGCTCTCGATGGTAACCACATTGTGTTCCCGGATCACTGTCACCCTGAATGGTCCCTCGTACCGCGACGGTATTGGACCCTAGTTTCCGGTACACAATCGTCCCAATCGCCACTCTCCCTGTCACGTCCCGCACGGCCAAATTCTCTCGCGCCACCCTCTTTGCTTTTTCGGCTCGAATCTTACGATAAGTCTTGTTCCATAAGTTTCTCATTTCCAGGCGGTTATTTACCATCTGTAGCTCGTCTTCCGTGGCTCCCCTAAAATCTCTCCGACGTTCCCTCAAGCCGAAAAGTATCTCAAACGGCGAGAACCCCGTGACCGCATGGATAGAATGGTTGTACGCAACAATGGCTTTGCTCATGGCAACGTCTGGTTCCAACCCTTTCTCCCCTTGATATACCCGCAGATGCTCACTGAGGGTGCCGTGAAGCCGCTCAATACATCCCCTGCTTTTAGGATGTCCCAGCGTGTTGAGGTGCCATTTAACGTCTTAAACGCGCATCTCCTCCCGAATTGCTGCGTTGTCGAACTCGCGACCACTATCTGATGCGATCTGTTCTGGAACCCCGTAAAACTGAAACCAGCGGCCTAATGCCGCTAACACCGCATCCGCCGATCGTTCCTGTACTGGATAGGCCATGGCTACCTTACTAAACAGATCCACCATCGTCACCCACTTATATCCTCTCCAGGTGAATGTGTCGATTTGGATATCCATGAGCGGCGCCTCCGCTGTGGCTGTCTCGTCTTGTGTGACCTTCGGCGGATGGCGATCGTATTTCGTGCGGAGACATACTTCACAAGTTCCAATGATGTCACTCACCGTCTTCTTCATGTTGGTCCAAAAATACCTCCGCCGCAATGCCATCAGAGTCTCTGAAATCCCCCGGTGATTAGTTTTCCCTTGGTGATGAGCTATGGTCACTTCTTTCTGCCGCTCCTCGTCTCTGATGGTCTCCACCATACGTTTACAGCGAATGAAGCTGCGGTCTAGCCCAATGCGTTCTGATCTCCATACCCTCTGAATTTTGTCCCAGATAGAAGCGTTTCCCACGTAGATGTGGTGCACCTTCCCCTGCTTCGATACATCTTTTAGGACTCTGCAGATTTGGTCATCCCCAATCCCAGGCTGGGACCATACTGTAATGACGCTGTTCGTCCCACATTTCGCAAAATCGATCTTCAGTAGACCGGATGTCCGGGTTTTCCAAATTACTTGACGCCGCTTGTCATTAATGATGTCATCTATTTCCTCCATACTATCCGGTCTGTCGTCTGTGGAACTATCCTCGGACGGTAGCTCTTGACCTCCCGTTGCCTCACCTCCTTCTCTCTCTGGTGTCCATTCACTCAGGAACTGTCGTACGTCTCGTGATGATTCCCCAGCTTCTTCCACCGCGTTCGTTGTAATAGCCCGAGACAGCCAGTCCGCCACAATGTTCTCCTTTCCTGGTTTGTAGACCACGTCCATGTTGTATTGAGCCAGGAACTCCTTCCACCTGGCTACTCTCGCCGATGTCTCTTTCAGTCTTCCGATCCATTGGAGTGGCCTATGATCGGTGTGTACTCGGAACTTCCTTCCGAAGATGTACGGCCGGAAATGCTCCACTGCCCATACAATAGCAAGTAACTCTCTCTCTAAAGCGCTATATCTCGTCTCTGCGTCTGTCAGTCGTCTACTTGCATAAGCTATCGGTCGTTCGCCCTCAGCCTCTCCTTGCGACAACACTGCCCCCAATGCATATTCACTCGCATCCGTCGTTAACGCGAAGGGTCTCTGAAAATCCGGAAACGCTAGCACAGGTTTTTCTTGCAGCCTTTCCATGCACTTCCGAATGTTGTTCTCCATGATCGGCGTGACTGCTATCCTCGATCCTTTTCTGAGCAGCTTGTTCAGAGGGACGAGATATGCTGCCATGTCCGGTATGAATCGTCTGTAATAGTTGAGGTTTCCCAACAGGCGACGAATACCCTTAACATCATGTGGCACCACCATCTTGCGAATCGCCTCTACTTTGGTTGCGTCCGGCTTGATCCCATCCCTGGAAATAGTATGGCCTAAAAAAGTGATTTGTTCTTGCCCCATTATCGACTTCTCTTGGGACAGCTTGAGGCCAAACTCTCTGATTTTCGCGAAAACCCTGCGCAAATGTTCCACGTGTTCTGTCTCTGTCTTACTGAAGATAAGGAGGTCGTCCATGTAGACCTGACAGAAGGACTCTCCTAGGCCTCTGAGGAACTCGTCCATCAAGCGCTGGAAGGTGATTGGGGCATTCTTTAGGCCGAACGGCATGCGCGTGAATTCGTAATGTCCCCTCTCAAAGCTAAAGGCGGTTTTATGTTGATCGCGCGGGTGCATCTTAATCTGATGGTATCCCGCTTTGAGGTCGAGTGTACTGAAAATGGTCGCCCCGCTCAGCCTATCGAGAATATCCTCGAACCGCGGTATCGGATATCTCTCGTCAACAGTGTTATCGTTAAGCTTCCGATAGTCTACCACCACTCTGTACCGGTCTTTCCCATCCCCCGGTAAACTCTTCTTCTTAACCGCCCATAGAGGACTATTATATGGCGACGTACTGTCGACGATGATCCCCTGTTCCTTGAGAGAATTGAGTTCTTCACGTATATGGGACCGAAGTGCCTGAGGATATCTCCTTTCCTTAACATATGCGATCCTGTCCTGTTTCAGGAGAACCTCGTGCACCGTCCGGCCCGTGACCCCCAAAACATCTCCCTCGTGAAAAAAAATGTCCCGAAACTCTCTCCGTATGTCCCCCCTCCAGTCATCGATTTTGGTTACAGCCCCGATTTGCGTTTCCCTACATCGTTCAATCCCTCTACCGCTGTACGAGCGCGTCCCGATCCTGATGTCCCATTTCCCATGATGAATCCTCACTCTCGATCCTACCTGATCCAAAAGGTCGCACCCTATAATCATCTGGTATTGCCGATTCATTTCTCCCACTACATGGACGTTCAAATCTCCCTGTTTCCCTGCCCACCGATTAATCTCAATGTTTATTTCTCCCTCCACTTTACATGGCCCGCCCAGAGTAATTAATTGGCATCTACACTCGCGTACCTGGAGTACCCTCTCGTTACCGTACAACTTTTCCAACGCCCCTTTTGTCACAATTGTGTTGGAACTCCCCGTATCCACCAAACACTGCACTCCCCCTCTTATCTTAATAATTGGCAACCAGCAAGACTCACCTCTAATATTATTGCAGGTCTCAGCGCGGTCGCCTCTCCGCAGACACCCTCCTCAGATTGCTGCGTGCTTCCTGCTCCTCGCCCCTACTAGTCGCTGTTCCTTCCGCTGCTCTCGTCCACTGCTACCTGGTTCTTCCTCCTCCGTTTCCGATACACCCGATGACTCTGTTGTCTCATCCGCTGATCCAACTCTACGGCTCCTGCCGGTGTCCCTCCGCAACCTCTGCATGTTCACCTCCATCGGTTCACCCCGGTCTACTTCTCTTCGCTTTATATAGGGGCATTGTCGTGCCATGTGCCCCTCGCTGTTGCACTCAAAGCACCTTGTGCGAGGGCATTGGGCCACCAAATGACCCGTCTTGCCGCACTCGTGACACCTTCTATCTTCCCTTCTTCCACTCCTTTTATCTGTCCCCGGTCGCCTGTCTCTTGCGAATGACCTCTCCTTCCTATACTTCTCGGGTTCTCTCCTTCTCCCAGCTTCTAATCTTGACCGATTTCGATGTATCTCGGGTCTACGATACGTAACCCTACTCCATCCTGCTTCTACCTCTTCGCTGTGTCTGGCTTCCTCTTCTCTTGCACTTGAGTCAACCATCTCCTGGGCGCATTCCAGAAACGATTTGTCTCGCGGTAACCCTTCTTTTCTGCCAGTATCTCTAGCAAGCTGGACCTTCAGGATTCTGGACAGAAAATCCATTCTGGCCTCTACCTGCTCCGTTTCCATCACTTCACGTAGTTTCTCTGTTATTTTATTGTATCGCGCTAACAGAACTGCTGCATATTGCCCCTGTGTTTGTCCAGGTTTCCGATACTCCCTGAACATCTGGAGCATATCTTCCTCGGGAGCCCATCGTCCTCCACCGAATGCTTTCTTTAACCTTTCCTTAACTACATGCCATGGCGTTTCCTCATCGGCCTGGATTAGGTTGAGTATGCTCCTCCTGACTCGACATACCAGAGCTGCCCTTAGTCTAGTGGCATCCAATTCCTCTATGTCCTTTGCCTCGGTCTGAATGTGGATGTAATACATGATGCGGTCTCCTCCTTTCAGGAAATGATTAAGCTCCCCGACTTCACCATCAAACCTCTCGAGCTCGCTTATCTCTCTCCTCAGATCCCGCGCGTTGTTCTTCCTAAGCTTCATGCGCTCTAACTCATTCGCTTCTCTTGCAGCTATGTCTGCACGCGCTAATGACAGCGTAGTTGACGGCAACAACGGGAAATTAGGATTTATATCTAAAACTGATTCCTGTGCTTCTAGTGGAGGTTGTGTTGCGGATTGTGGTTGAGGTTGTGGTTGTGGCTGAGGTTGTACGTCCATCGTGAGCACGGCTGGTCTCAGGATATTGTTTCCTTCAGGCATTATTACCTCACTCGTGATCACAATAAAGGTGCTGAACAGAGATCAAGAGAAAAAAAAAAAAAATCTTTAACCTGGTTTTCTTTTTACAAGTTCCCGGGTTTCGGCACCACTTAAGCGTCGTGACACGGATAGTAATAAAAAAAAGATTAAAAGGAACGAAATAACACACACTGTTAGGCTTCTGAAACAATACTGCTTTATTCTGTCTCATAATCCTGCTTTTATATGTTTTACATTGTTTATATTTACAATTATGGTATTAACAATAATACTGTCCTGGTTACACTTGTAACTTATATATATATATATATATAAAAATAATCTAATTTGTTGTGAAAAGCACTACTTACATATGAATAAATAGATATCTTTCCTTATGAATGAATACATATTTTTTCTTATGAATACATAGATTAGTTATTTTTTTATCAAAAAACTTTATTTATGCGAGTACTATTTATTGTTAGCAAGAAAAAATTTTGTGTCTTTAAAAACTTTGAAATTTTGTAAATTGTAATTTTTCACTCTTCTGATTCAAAGCGGTGCCGATCCCAGGTATAGACTATTAATGTAGAAAATATAGTATATTGCTAATGTTTGAGCCGTTTTCTATTTTCTTTGTTTCTTTATTTTTTTTTCTGTTCACTATTGAGTGTTAGCAAAGTTTTCTGTTTATGTTATTTATATTGTTAGTTAATATTTTATCGTTGTTAATGAAACGAGAGAACACTGTTTTTCTGATGTTCAACTGTTCATAATATGTGTTAATGGTTGCAACCTTCCATATGATTCCGAAAAGTTAACAGTTCAAGTTCCGCGATTGTTTACTTGTTTCACACTACAAATAGACTCTTCAGTAAGCCAGTTCGTCTCTTGATGTAGAGGAGACCACGAGCGGACATCGATCGCCGATCGATCTTCCAGGTGCATTTTTGTTGCTTCGCAGTCGCCGACTGAGTTGTTCCAGCTGCCAGCTACACTTTTGACTGACTCCTGACAGACTGTCACCAGTTATTTGGGTACCCAATAATAATACAACAATATAAAAAAAATGCATTTTTTTGTAAAAGACAATTAATTGATTAGTGCACGACATTTTGTGTATTTAATAAATTTATTTTTATTAGTAAGTAACCATTCAAAGTATAGTTTCTATAGTAACGTATAGTGACAAAGTTTACATTTTTTCTCTCTCTCTCTTTCATTTGAGAAAAATATGGTTGTAATCTCTCATTTCATTAAATTCATTTGTCAAGTTTTAATTTTGTTCTTCTTTTAACATGTTTCCTATTAATAATAGTTTTACAACTTATTTAACATACATCTGTAGTTTTTTTTTTTTTTATTACCATTAATTTTCATTTCTCATAAGCTCAAAATTTTACCAGCACTAATTGATACGAGGTAAGAGATTTATGCCCGGTTGATTTTAATCTTTATGGCGTCGCTCTCCTCAACAGGTAATTTAATTTTGTTTCTTTAAACTACTACCTGTATATACCTGAGGAGCGAAGTTACTGACCTCTCGGTTTCTTTAAACTATTACCTGTAAAGTAGTAAGATGAGCCAAGTTACTAGCCTCTAGGTTTCTTAAACTACTACCTGTAAATACCTGAGGAGCGAAGTTACTAACCTCTAGGTTTATTTAAACTACTACTTGTAATATAGTTTTTTTTTTACGTTTCAATATCCTAGCTCAAGTTTGGAAAAAGAAAAGAAAAACTATGTTGGATTGAAGTGGTCAGGGGTGCAGTCGTAGAAAACAAAAATAAACGGAGCTTATTTCGTATTTTCTTTGACTGCACATCCTTTCCAATTCTATTCATCATTAGAATTATTCAGTCATCTATTTTCCACCCGAAAAAGCTATGTCTTTGGTTTCTAAAAAACGTCACTATTCCGCACAAACATTTAATGTTGCCGATCGTTTAATGTTGAATCTCCGTCCCATTGGATTGTAGAGAGCGTCAGAGCGAGAAAAAAATTTGCCTTAAAAACATTACTCTTGATATAATCCGGTTCATCAAAAATAATCTCATTGTCCCGAAACGCGAATTAAATTTCAGTTTGATTTTATGGCGTTTATAAACATTATGTAAGTAAATTCCTAGTTACCCAAAAAGAAACAATTTTTATAAAATGAATTATTAATTTATGAATTAAGGAGTAAGTTTCCGAAAGGTTGGTAGGTAAAATAGTAAATAGGCTTGAAGGATTAGTTTTGATTTTATAGCTGATGTATGTAAGATACCAGGTACAGGACTATCTATTTTATGTTTCTTAAAATATACACGAAGAGATCACATTGACTTATTGATAGCAACCTACACAGCCCCTAGGTTAGCCTGGCTGCTGTTCTGGACCCCCCTAGCTCTTGTCGTAGGCCTTCTGCTAACTGAAGCGGTAGAAATACTCTTGATAAGTTATTTGATCGATGTCGAAGCCTTTGCTTTATTATTGATATTGGGGATCTGCCCGACCTTCTATTTTGGCCAAATTTATCTCGGTTTGAATACTTATCTTCGATTGTAATCATCCAATACAAATCACCGTTTGAATTATGATACTTTAAAATCTTTCAAAAAGTACACTAATTTTTGTTATGCTATAATATAATGTACATCATATCTTTTAAGAGGTTGTTACCTATGATTCACATTGGGGTGCCATGTGCAATTATTGCCGATAATATTCCCAAAACTAATAAAGAATTCATTTTTTTGTCTATGAATTGACCTTCTTTCCAAGTAAAAATGTATGCCTGGATTTGATTTATGAAACTGCAATACTTATTCTATAATGGCCATGGATTAATTAAGCAACAAAATCATTAAAACAAATATATGTTATTCGTTGTGAACATAGCTGTGTTACTGTAAAACGGTTATCTTCAATTAAATTAAATCTCATCTGTAAATGAAGAGAATAAAGGACTGCGTGAATTAGGTCTAATGCAAGTGCGAGTACAGGGCTTCAAAATAACTCTAAGGTATACAAAAGTCTTTAATGATTTCATCTGGTTAAGGAAGTAAATAACTGTCCCAGGATAGAATTTTGTAATAACCATGGAATTTTTAAGATTGGTATGCGTAAAAGCGTTTAAATATTTTTATTTTGAAGAGAAAAGATTTGTCCTGGCCGGGATTCGAACTAGGGACAGGATCAGCGAAGAGAATGGATTTGTCTAGCCTGGTAACGAGCATGGTTGCTCAGTTGGTAGAATACTGCGGATGACCCGGGTTCGAATCCCGGCCAGGACAAATCTTTTCTCTTCAAAATAAAAATATTTAAATAATCACAATACAATAAAAAAAAAAATTAAAGCATTTAGTTTCATTGACAATTCGTGACATGCGATTTCGGTGTAATATATTATTTGTTATTATGTTTCTTGGTCTTTGAATGTTTCTATTTCGCAAGTTTTAACGAATCTTCTGCTTAAATCATATTTTTTTAATCACACAATTTTTTTAAGAAACCTTAGTCGTATCTTGGTTGGAGGGAATATGCCCTATAGCAATATTAAAAATCACATATTCGAAGTTTGTTGTTATGTATTCCAGATTTTTCCATAGTCCAACGAAATCTCCAAGATCAAAGGTCATCATAGAGTGAAGATAAATCCTGAGAATTGAAATCTAATTAACCTTTTTTACAACTGGCTCCGGAAATTCAGATGGAAAATGGAAATAAAAAAGTGAAAATTTTAAGCATGCATTGATAAAACATCCGTTTGATAACACAATGCTGCATTTATTAAATGTTTGATCGATGTTGAATAGTATTTTCAACATATTTTTTCATGCTGAATTCAATTTTGGAATCAACTTTTCTCTATCACATGTAGAAAGGAGATAGTTGGGGGGTGCAGTAAAAAAAAAACACTGAATAAGTACTAGACTTATATTTATGTGCCGGCGTTTCGACCTACAGTGTAGGTCATCTTCAGGGCTATGAGAGAGAAACAAACAGAACAAAAAATATAAAAACGTACAGTAACAATAATATGGTGACAAGTAATGTAGAAAATTAAAATAGTGACAGATATGAAAATTAAAGATAACGAATATTAAAAAAGTGACATAATATAATAAAATTAAGATATAGACAGATTTAATAAAATTAAAGATAATGAAAAGAAATTAAAATAGTGACAGATATAATAAAATTAAGATAAAGACAGATATAATAAAATTAAGGATAATGAAAAGAAATTAAAATAGTGACATATATAATAATTAAAGATAACGAATATACAATAAAATACAGAAAATAAATGTACAGAAAGGATAGAAAAGTAAAAATAATATAAAGGGAAATAAAAAAGAGGAGGTAAACCAAAGATACAAAATGAGAATATTAACATATAAAAAAAGGTTGGAACATGAAGAATTTAGAAAAACTAGTAAAATAAAGATTTTACAATAAAATAAAGATACATTTTATTGTATATAAAATGTATGATAACGGACTTCTAGAGGTTACATAAGTAAATGTATGAGACATAATAATATAGGAATATGTAGAAAGAAATGTTTTCTCTATCACGTACATATTTTCCACAAAATCCATGAACACAGATAAAACACGGGACCTGACTTCAAAACCTTCAATTTAAAGGAAAACTAGAAGTAAAGTACAAACTCAAATCTTTAATTATTAAGAAAGTTATTAATGAAACAACAATATTGTACAAAGTAGTTACTGTAGAATTTCCTTTTTCTTGACCTTCTGGATGTTCTTTCACCTTCAGAGTCCCTTTTTAGTGACCGACTGTATTCAGTCATCATGGTAGTATTCCACTTCCCTTGGTATCGTTGCTCCATCACTTTTATATCCTGGTGGAACCTCTCACCTTGTTATTCACTGTAATTCCCTAAATTTTGGGGAAAATGATCAATGTGAGAATGAAGAAAATGAACTTTTACGCTCATGAGATAGCCGAGGCTCTGGAAAGTTTTCAGCAAGAGCTCCATCAAATTTCGGTAATTGAGGTACTTGTTATTACCTAGAAATCGTTCCACCACATCCTTGAGGCATAGCCAGGCTCCCATTTTCAGAAATTCATGTTGTTCTCAAACTCCTGGTCTTTAAAAAGCAGGCGGATTTGGAGACCAACAAATATACCAGCTTACATTTTTTTCTGATATTACTTTCGGAAACTTCTTTCCTGAAGACTGAAAACAAGGATTTTCGCGATTCAAAGCTTTAACAAACTGCCTCATCAGCCCCAGTTTGATATGTAAGGGTGGAAGCAACACAGTTTTAGGGACCAATGGAAATTATCCAATGGAATTATCAAGTTCTTTGAGCCAGGTTTTAACTCTGCTCTTGGGGGGCCTATCTTTGATCACCCACTGCTTTGCTATTGCTCTACTATCCAACTCACACAAAAAACAAGGCATCTTAGTGAATCCAGCCTGCAGTCCTATTAGCAGGCCGATGATCTTGATATCTCCACAATCCATCAATTTGTAAGTGTGGTATTCACTTTTTTCTAAGACACTTTTTAGGTTTTGATAAGTTTCTTTCAAATGCATAGAATGAACTATAGGAATAGATGCATATCTATTCCCATTATGAAGAACTCCTTTTAAGCTAGCCTTCAAAGCGTCTATTAACTGCCTCCACTCAGCTGAAGAGTATTCTATCCCATAAAACCCCATTAAAGAATTTATATCACAATAATAGACCGTAGAATATTTTTCTTGAGAGCATTAGGAGAAGTTGGAACAGGTATGGTGTCATCATGCGGAACAGGCCTGATAGCAGGTGGCAAGTTCGGATGAGCAATGGATTTTTTATTCTTAGCTGAATAGCCACATACTTTCGTCATGCAAAAAATAATCATCATAATGATTAGCTGGTTCCCTCCATACCATAGGAATACCATAAGGCAAAGATTTGATCACCTGATTTCAACAACCGCAATGCCTCCACACATGTGCGATAAACTTTATGGGAAGCACATGCTTTATCTTGGTCACCAAGTTTCACTCCAAAATAAGCAAAGTACACATTTTCCACAAACTTTGTAATATTTTGTCTCTCTTTTGCAGCCACATAACTCCCATATATATATACAACCAAACACGTCTGACTGTTGCGACATGATGTACTCATCTCAAATTTAACTAAATTATGAGAGTAACGAGGAAAAATAGCAACTAAACTTATGCCTTATCGAATACTGACTTGACTAACTCCTCTTTGAATCACATATACCTCTGTGAATCCCATACATATAAGCTAGGAAGGTACTATATAGGGCCTATCTTAAATTTTTCTTTACCTTATGCTAGATATATACAATCGTGACGCACAAAAACTTTGAACTCAGCATGCGAAAATACTGTAGAAAAATGTATCAGTAATCAAACATCGAATTTAATGCAGTATTATGTAATCTTCAGAGTCGAAAAAACAATTTGTAATCTGACATACAGGCTTTGGATATATTAGACTTTTTCATAAACAATAGTAAACCACTAAGTCATAAGTCATATAGTGAATGATTAAGTTTGGTAATTCTTCAATAATTTTAGCCCTGAAGTTCTTCCAACGTCAAATTTTCATTTTCCTCCATCCTTTATGCAGAGCAGATTGTCAGTGCAAATTTAACGCTTCGACAATGTTTCCCATCATTACGACATTTCTCTTCATTATCTCATTAGCTATAGGAGGAGATTATTTTGCCACAAGTCATTCATTGTCTTACAAAAGTACAACTTGCGGTTAAGAGGAATGTCCTGATGATGAGCTAGAGTCTAAGGGTGCACCTACATTGGATCCGAACCGATGCGATCAGAATTCGGAAGCAAACCAAATTACTGAAATATATCGAGAGTGCCTATATTGTATCTGCCCCGATCTGATCAGTTTTTATCCGACATATCCGACCGATTTAGTCGCTCGCGAATCAAAATAGTTTATTTATACGGAAGCGTCTACATTGGATCCGATCCGATACTGACGATCAGGCACGATTTTCACATTTCAAAATCAGTAGTTTTCAATCCGATAAGCCAGCCGTTATCATGTGTGCCAACTTAACTTTTATTGTCTAAAATGTTCATTAAAAATGTACATTGTAATTTGGTAATTAACTATTATATAAATATCCGTCATAAATCAAAATTAAATATTTTCAATTCTCATTAAAATATTTTATTACTAATCTTCATGAACTATTAACTATAGTAGTGAAGGTTTTTTTTTCCGTTGAATAAAATTATATCTATCAGAAATGTACATAAAAAATATATCTACATAAAATTTTAATTCGTTAAATAAAATTGGAAACATTAATTTTGATAAAAGTATCATCTTAATGTTTAATTTAGTTGTTAAACAGTTGGCAACACTAGGAGATAAGGGCTTTTCTGATTTTTCATACTCGTTTGTAAAGATGAACAAAAAAATAGACAAAGAATTATTCATAGAATTAGTTCGAAACGAGCCTCGATTGTGTCATCAAATAAATAAGCACAGGTATCACAATCGAGAAAAATAAATCATTATATAAAACACAAATATATAAAATAAACAACAACAATAAATTACATTTCTTTTATTGAAAAACAACTAAATTATTTATTTATAGTGAAACAGGATGACAAAAATACTTTAACATTGTAATATTACCTCATTTTCATAACATTAGGTTCTTTAAATTTATATTTTACAAAAATAAAAATAGAAAATAAGAAATATAGAAAGAAATAATATAATTCCACCAGATCTGAACCAGTGTAGGCTGTATGAAATAAAATATATGTTTAAAAAATGTTATTCAAACTGATCAGGTTTATCAAATACGTTACATCTTCATAATTATCAGAATAATTTTAGCTTTATTGGATGTATATTACAAATTCTGCTTGATATTACATGAGTAGGTCATTTTCTCATCATCTATCAGTTCAATAAACAATGATTTTTTAAATGAAAGTTCAATACCATTTTAACTACATTGAGTTTTCTCAAGATATCCAGTTTTTGAAAATTATTTATTTATAAATTAACTTTATGAGAATGGAGATACAATATTTAAAAATATAGTTAATGGTGCGTTTTTAATGATGACATATATTTAACAAATAAGTTTTTTCTTAAATTTATAACAAGAATTTTCTTATTACCTCAGTTTTTTTTTTCAAAATAAAAGTACATGGTTTTTTTGGAGCTTTGGTATAGCTTCACAATAGCATTCTGTTTTTTCCTTCTGTTAATAATGGCCAATGTTCTTTCAATGCTCCAATTTAATATCATAAAATGAAAGTTTTTTATATTTACATCACTTACACATTCATTGATGTTTTGAATGTGATTGAAGGTGAAAACCAAGAATCGAATAGTAAGCAATTGATACATTTATTAGCTTATCAATTTTTTCGACCAGCATTGCAGGTCTTCATCAGGGCTGAATATACTAGGTAAAAACAAATAATATAATACAAAAATATATACATTAATAGCAGTAATGATACTAAAAATACTTAAAAATTATTTAGGTGATAATATATTATAATAATCATCTTATTATTATGATTATATTAATCTCTTTACCTAAACATAATTTAATGTAATTACTATCATTTATGTATTATCAAATTTTAAATTTAATATTTGTATCTTGGTAATTTAACGCTGATGAAGATATGCAATATTGGTCGAAACAGGCAAGGATCATCATATATTTAAATTATGAATAAAAACAGTATTTATTCCCAAATTAAGTATTCCATAATAACTCTATTGGGTACCTAACAAAAAGTTGAACTTTTCACATTTGTAGCATTTTTCAAAATAAGCTAAATATTGATATTTATTATTTCTTTTCAGTCTAAACTTATTTATTTAATCTGAGGCAAATTTATTCTAAACGCTATTGTGGAATTGTTCTTCTGTGAAATAAAGATTTAAATACTATTTCTAGTTCCATAATGGATTTTTTCAAATGTAGGTAATTGTATAATATGGATGTTATTATTAGCAAACCAGTAATGTCCACCTGATTTTAATAGTTAATTTAGTGGCTAATTGGTTCATCCTTAATTATATGATATGGGTTCATCTTACGAACAATTATTCTGATTTTAACAATTATTCAAAGTTTAACAATTGAAATCACTTATCACTTCAACTATTTTCATTTATTTTACATATTATTCTCATAAAGAAAGCAAGAGAAAGATTAATTGATGGTTCTTGTCACCCTTTGACTCATAACAACAAATACATATTGAATCAACATATTTCATGACAATTGTTAATGAAGAAAAGTTTAAAACGCTATAGTATTTAGAATAAAGAAGCAACTACATACAAACAGTATTATAAAAATAATTACACTTACCTTGTTCAATATTTTCACATTAAATCCTTGGAAAAAAGTTAGGATCCAGTAGATCACTTAAAGATCTATGATCGACCAAATGCCGACAAAAATAGAGATGTAAACACTAGTTGAGATTTGATATTAGGGGGAGGTTTCCAGTATAACCATCCGACGGCAATCGCTCCTATTCATTAATTTAATTGGAATCGTTAATTTAATTACAAACCAAATAGATTTAAAAATATCACTACTATTCCATAAATAAATTAAATCATTATATAAAACATGAATATCTTATAAGGTTTATAAGGTTATAGTCAAACAGCAAGACAAAAATATTCTAATATAGTAATATTACCTCATTGTTATAACATTTGGTTCTTTAAATTTGCAAAATTAATGTTGAGACAAGCTCGTAAGTTCGGTTATAAATTTCTTAAAAGGAAGGATCTATGATTCGTTGAATCAAATCTCGCTCTGGGTGTGGACTGTATGTTGTAATTTAAAAAGCGTTCGTAACAATAGAGAAATAATATGAAAAAACCAAAACATATAAAACATATGAAAAATCCCAAAAGGGTTGGCGAGAATGTGGCTCTGAGAAAGCCTGGAGTAAATGTCACACAAAACAGTGCCGGGAGAGATCGAAAGACGTCCACCGATCTCTGAAACAGTAATGGGTAGATTGCGCATTTTTTGACTCAACCGGTCAAAAAGGCGTTTTGAGATAAACGAAAGTTGTGATCCAGGGTCGATTACTCCTCGGACTGGGACGAAACCTATTTCTGAATCTAAAATACGCGCGCGGAAAGTGCCTAAGAGTGAAGTTACGGGGTTCCCGGAAGTAACACAGCTGAAAGAGATTGAGGAATCAACTTGTGATTGATCAGCGGAAGAGGTTGATTTGTCGCTGGATGTATGATTGCCATAATCTGATATGCGATTAGGCCTGGAGTTCAAAGGTGAATTTGAATGTACAACTTCAGAGGGATGCAAAACCGTGTGGTGATCGCGAGAATTACATTTACGGCACGTGAACTTGGACCTACAGTTGATTCTCAGGTGAGGACCTAAACAATTGAAACAACGCTTGTGTTTCTTGAGAAGATCGATTTTTTGATGTCGACTGAGAGGAAAAAACGCAGAACAGGAAGACTGTGAGTGTGTCTTTGGACAAATTATGTATCGGAAATTTGAAGAATTTGAGTGTACAGCAGGAGTTTTATTTGATTTTGCTAAATAAACAGGATTACCATTAGCAATGAGAGAATTGCCTTTAGAGTTACTAGTGTGAGTGTAAGGATGAGAAATTATTTCTAATGTTTTGATTTGTCGGGTAACAAATTTTAATAGATCATCAAATAACGGAACGGTTTTTGAAGAATGAAAATCTTCAAATGCCTTTGAAGTGCGAGCGTCGAGATTGTTTAATGACAAAGTCAATAAAAGGAAATTCGCAAGGTCGTCGATAGGTAACGCCTTTATAGCCAAAACCGAATTTTGATGAGTTTCTAGAAATTGCTTCAAATTGTTTAGTGAATCGGAACTAATAGGTTTAAATTGAAGAATTGTATTCAAATAGGCCTGAGATATCCTGCGTGGTTCCTGATATCGATCGACCAGAGCCGTGAAGGCAAGGTCGTAATTCTCTGAAGTGAGTTGGAAGTTTGAAATAACGGAAAGGGCACTTCCGCTTAAATTTGTTCTCAAAAAATGAAACCTTTGAATTTGAGAGAGAGAGAGGGATTGAAAAAGAGAAAAAAATTCAGGCCATTTTTCAATATCACCTGAAAAACTCGACAATTGAATCGGAGGTAACGAGAAATTACCTTGAGAACTCTGAGTGGCATTAATGACCGGCGTGGGGGTTGAAATTGGTTCTTCCCTCTTTAACTGTAAATATTTCGCTTTAATTTTGAGTAAAATGTTACTAAAAGCAATTGCAGGGTCTTTAGTATTGACGTAATTCGGTTTAGGTAAGAGTGCGTTAAGGTCATCAATTTTGTCATTTGCCTCTTCAAATTTGGCTTGAAGGGAGGGTAAGCTCTCACAAAACACCTGTACAGTTGAAAGATCTGAAATATCGGAAGATTTTATCTGATCCCAACGGGATGTAATATCGGCAAAAGCATTTTCCCTTTTTGAAAAATGATGAGTTTGAATTACGAGATTTTTATCGTCTGTAGGCATGATGGAAATTTTTTAATTCTACAATATTTAAATAAATAGTTAGAAATACGGTAAAGCAAATAAATGTTGAACAGAAATAAAAGTGAAACTAATTGAAAACCTATTTGAAATAGAACGTATGATTTATAAATGAAATAGTAAATTTTAAATAAGATAAGTAAATAAAGCAGAGACAAGAGTACGAAAGAATTTACAGGATTGAGGTTATCAGTAATACTTTGTGCCGTGTGCCTAGCAACAACGAATTTATTTAAACAGGTTAACAAATGGCTGCCTTTAGCGAGTTGTTTAGTGGGTTGTTAATACGTAAATTATTGGGAATGAAAAACTCGACAAAAAGGATGGAAAACCTTCAAAACTTTTGGAAATTTTAACTTCAAAATTAATAAAATTTCTGTTAGAAGATAAATATGTATATGGGTTTCACTTGCAAAAAAAGAATGATATTCAATCTCTCTATATTGCGAACACTTTTTCAAGGTTAAGAAATTTATCCGGCACGCTAGGACCAAAATGTTGAGACAAGCTCGTAAGTTCGGTTATAAATTTCTTAAAAGGAAGTGCAGGTTTCGTTGAATCAAATCTCGCTCTGGGTGTGGACTGTATGTTATAATTTAAAAAGCGTTCGTAACAATAGAGAAATAATATGAAGAAATCCAAAACATAGAAATAAAAGTTACTTACCCAAGACGTAGGCCGGGCAGCTTCGTCGATAAAACCTTGGCTCCTTGAGCGCGCTCAAAGACCAAAAGAAGCTGGTAACGTCCTTCCAGGTGGATTCCTATGATTTAGAAATCCTCCAGGGGAATTCACACTTATTTGCAGGTGAAACGGGCATTACTTATAAATACATGAATAGAACGGAATCTCGGAAAGTAGACGACTGGTCAAGAACTAGATTCGCTAAAATTGAGCTGGATAGCTGGGGTAAACTAAAGAACATGTGACTGATCTGTGTGACTGCTTGCTCAAGACTAGATTAAAAACAAGTGCCACATGTGAAATAGTGAAACGTTGGTTGCCCCTAACAACCGCTAGATCAGGTGTAATGTGCTATTTTAAGATTTTACCTATTTATCGTGTATGGAATTAATTTATTTACAAAAAGAACGCCAAATGGCGTGAACAATTAAGATTATTTATAAATTATTTTTAATAATACTTTTTTCTTTATTTCACTATAATAAATATAAAATATAAGAAATAAAAGAATAAAATTAATACTATTTTATTCGGAAGGCAGTGACTGGTTTCACTATCGGATTGAAATGAATAGAATCGTATCGGATCTGAACCAGTGTAGGAACTCCCTGCGTATTTCAGTTATTTTCTTTTTTCAGCCCAGCATCGGATCTGATAGATTCGGATCGTGTCGTATCGGATCGGATCCTATGTAACTGCACCCTAAGAGATAAGGACTTATTTCGAATGTAAGTTAGCTGATCAAAATAAACATTGCAAAAGATTGGATTAGGTTTGTTATATTTTTACTCGAATTAACTATTAATTTAAGGTGATTTTCTCAATAATGCATGTGATTATTAATTATTTTTATATAAACAATATCGTACAAAAAGGTTCGGGCATCCTGGTCTCCGTGTTCTCCCTGATGGTGGCCTCGCCGAACAAGCTCCATTGCAATAGGGAGGCGCGCGCTAACAGTAACTTCTTCTGCGAGCTGCTGGTCGTGGTTGTGAGGACCTTGGCTCACCTGACGTCTGGCTTCTTGGTAGGCACTGACCCTGAGTTTGTCAATCCCACAACCATCGTTGGTTCATTTACTATTTACATAGCGTCTGCCATAAAGAGGTGAGCTAGCAATCAACAACATGAGTTGTACATTTATCATCTCTAAATAATTAGCAAAAACCATCCAAAATTCCTTAATTGTTTTTTTTTTCAATTAAGAAGAAATAACATAGGCGTTAAGAATGAATAGTATTTAATTTACTATATAAGAAATGTTTCTTTTTGTTTTTTACTGTTATAATGAATATTTGCTGAGAAAATGTCTACAAGTTCCAGTATCTAGAGAGATAATACAGCTAACAATGGAAAGTTAATAAAGGGGATTGTGGTGTATGAATTCCAATTTTATAAAAAAAAATTGTTTTTATTGTTAATTTATTTCAACCACATTCTGAAAATGTCTTGTACAATAAGTAGCGGTATGAGGCCCAGCTGAGACATATCTTTCACATTTTATTGATTTTTCATCAATGTTTCCGGGATAAGTGTGCCACTCAATGAACATCAGTTGTTTTATCTCTTATCTTTTCGTTTTCCTTCCCAATAAGCCAATAGCACCAAAAAAAAAATTAGTACAACTTATACCTTTGCACCAGATTTTTACTCATTTAGGGTTCTACACAGCTTTAAAGATTAAGCGATATTTATGCAGACAGAAATATTTAGTTATGTTTAGTTCTGTATTTGATATTATGAATTCTCATTTTTTTGTATATAATTCCGGATCAGGCTTCCAATAATTCCAGAATTGAATTTTACAGTTAGTTATATTAGTTATCCCGCTTGTCCTACACCCCTTTTCTTAAGATTCTTTCCGAATGGAGAGGACCGGCATTTGACGTATGCTACGGTGAGCTTACCTACGAGACGTCAAAGAGGAGAGGAAGGTCCGACAAGTTTTCGGCAAGCCAGTTTTATCCTCTTGTTTGATTTCATTTCCTTTCTTTATTGCTAAATTGCCCGAGGACTACTTACCTAGTAGTACCGTATTCAATTAAACATTCTTGTACATTAGAAAATCTAATTTCATTTTTTAATTTTTCATTTGTTTTTTTTTTCAATATTTTTCCTTTTTTTTTTAATCGCGTTTAATACAAAATTATGGTCTTCTGGGCCGGATAAATCAATTAAGAAAATTAGTTAATTATTTTCTCAATTCGGAATTTAACCAAAATAAAATTTTATTTTCCATTTCTTTGATATCTCGCATAGCAACAACCAGGCCGTTTGTTTCCGCCTGATCTAATCTCACCTCACGCTGCTTCTCCCAATTATCACTATTATTACTCATTATTTCTCTTCATAAAATAGTACTATTAATTTAGTTGAGATTTGAATTTAATTAAAGTTAAACTTTGTTTTTCCTGAATATTTTCTGTACAGTTTCGTCTCATTTTTATTTTAAATTATTTCAAGACGGCGGAGGATAAAATTAAGTTTTTTGATTAAAAACTCATTTATAACTCATGAGTTTTAAAAAAAAACTCACCGTGACATCGCTCTGCCAATTGAGCTATCCAAGGCCCCTCCCGGTCGAGGACAAACCTTCTCTCTAATAGATCCTCGAGGGCCTATCTTTTCTCTTTAAAAAAAATAAAAAAAATTATATTTGAATTGTAAGTTCAAATGAATAAATGGGATGTCAGATAATACCGAACGCTTATTTTTTTTTTGAAACCTTATATTGATAAATAAACATAAATCATATTAGAGAAGAATTGGTCGACTGTATCTTCTAATGTAAAGAAGAAATAGTTGGGGGTGCAGTCAATCAAAACACCTAAATAAGTGTACTTACATAAATCATATTACTTAAAATTAAAACAAAAAAACAATTAATTAAATTAAAATACAATTATTGTTTCTTACAAAATTAAACCCTTTTGATTTGGTACAATATAAAAGAACAAAACAAGTAAATTAAATCAAAATAAGCAGTTGAGTGAAATGAATAAAGTTAATAAACAAAATAATTCGAACAAGAAAAAAAATAAACGATATTTTTCAAATGAACTAATAGATGGTTACTTAATTGACTTCACAAAAAACTGTGAAAAACAGATGGACCGCTCGGGCCGCTATCGAAAACAAGACTGCTCACTGGACGATGTTCGCTTGACTCAAACTGACAAAAGTATATAACAGCTGTTTACAAACATTTATGTTCTAATGAAAATCAAAATAATAAAAAATACAGACTATTTGAAAAAACAACAAAATATCAAATATGAACATACGTTTTTTATGATTACAACTGAGCGGCCGTAACAGTAGTTATAATAATATAATATTATAAGTAATAATTTCACTCTCGTTCTTCCTCAAAAACCCGCCCTTGCTGTAGCCTATGTCTTATTCAGATATATAATCTATATTACTGCAAAGTTTCATCCAAATCCGCCCAGTAGTTTTTGCGTGAAAGAGAGACAAACATACAACCTTTCACATTTATAGTATTAGTAAGATTAAGATTAGTAGGATATCAAAACCATAGTTTCTCTCATGTTCTTTCTGATATTTTAACATTTTTAGCATGTGATTTGGCCATAATTATGTACGATAGTAGATCCTCAACAGTACCTAAAAAATTGTAGGCGGGGGCGTGCACCCGTGCCCCCCCAAAAATCAGCTTTTGCTGTAGCCTAAGTGTTGTTCTGATGTATAATCTATATTAGTGCAATGATTCATCAAAATCCGTTTGGCAGTTTTTGCGTAAAAGAGAGACAAACATACAAAATTTCACATTTATAATACTAGTAACCTTAAGATTAGTAGGATATCAAAACAATACTTTCTCTCATGTTCTTTCTGCTATTTTAAAAACTTTTAGCATGTGATTTGTCTTTTATTATGTACTATAATCGATCCTCAACGGTACCTAAAAAACTGTCAGGTGGGAGGCGTACCCTCGTGCTCCCCTCCCTTAAATCCGCCCTTGCTGTGGCCTTAGTGTTATTTTGATGTATAATCTATATTACTGCAAAGTTTCATAAACATCCGTTCGGTAGTTTTTCCGTGAAAGAGAGACAAACATAGATATTTTCACATTTATAATATTAGTAGGATTAGTAGGATATCAAAACAATAGTTTCTCTCGTGTCCTTCTGTTATATTAACAACAATTGGAAGTTTAGGATCAAGGCAATAATTGAAAAGGAACAATTAGGTGAGGTAATCGAAAATGACCTACCGACAGATGCGACAGAAAAGAAAACTTTTCTTATTAATGATGCTAAAGGAATAGCCATTATCACTCAAGGTCTGTCCGATAAACATCTTGATATTATTCAAGATTGTCAAACATCAAAGCAAATGCTTCAGGCTTTGAAGGATGTACTTGCCAGGTCTAGTTCTTTTTCAAAGTTAACGTTATGGAGAAGACTAGTGAATTTAAAAAGTGAGCGATATGAAAATTTGGAAGTCCATTTTCTTAATTTTGATAAAATTATAAGAGAACTGAGTGATTTAGGTTCTATATTGGACGAAAGTGACAAAATATGTCATTTGCTTCTTTCACTTCCTGAAGATTATAATACAGTGGTAACTGCTTTGGAAACAGTTGAAAATATAAAAATGGACTTTTTAAAGGCGCGTCTATTGGACCATGGAATTGAAAATTAAATGTCAAGATACTTCTGAGACAGGTCTAAAAGCCCACAATAGTGGTTGCTTTCGATGTGGGGATAATTCACACTTCCAAGCAAACTATCCTAAAAATTTTAGGGAGCATGGCCAAACCAGGGGACTTGGACCAAGAGGATGGCGATACAACTCACATAATAGAACCAGGAGGAAGATAATAATCCAATGGTATAACTTGAGCCTAATTCCATAGGAGGTAAAAAGTTCACATGGAGTACATTAGAATAGCCCGTAAACGTTACTGTGTAGCTCATGATTATGAATGATCAACATTTGCGAGAAACATCTGCTAAATACGCTAAGCAGAGATGTCCACAAATCGGTGTATTCCATTTCTGATAACGTCGTCTGTTGTAAGTTATTTTTGGACCCTTGAAATAGTCAAGTAGTAGTGGTGGTGGTTTTAAATTTCCAAAGGAATCAAAGTATTTCAAAAGATTATCTTTTTTCACATAACACACCCAATGAGAACCAGGTTCTGAACTTGTTTGCAAGTTTATAATAGCTGTCTCATATTTATTCGGATATTTAGGGAGATTATCGATCATAAATACTCCGCGAAAATTTTGAATATTTAAAACTTTAGCCATATAATTTAATTCAAAGGTGGTCAACATATTTTTCTAGGTCTTTAAACGAACACATGTCTTTAAAAAGTGAAAAACTTAAATCTGGAGTGCTTACATGTTCTTCGTAAATATGTTTCAAATTTAACTCATCTTGAGGAAATACTATTAAAAAATTAAAGTTACGTCTGATAAGATGGTTCGGGATACAAACATAACTCTGTGTTAAATAGAAACAATCAAGATTCATATAACGACCATAACGAAAGTCTCGTTTAATTATGTCCTGTTCTTCCATAGTGACGTCATCAAATATACAGACCGAATTGGATTTAACTTCTTGTGGCAATTATTTCGCATCTTCAGATTGATATAATCCTATTTTAGGAACAAGATTTACGATACTTTTTAAATACTGGTATTTCCGTTGATGCAACGTTTTTCCGAAAAGATACACATTTTTAAATTTTAAACCATTCGGATTTAATAAAAGACCAATCATAATATTAGTCTTTCCACATCCGCTCGGTCCACAAATTGGTGACCTTATGGTGCTCGGTAATAATGAACTGTGCCTCCCCTCTGAATCACACTTGACAGGTGAAACGTCTGTGGTAGAGAAATGTTGTCCTTGTTTAACTAATTTCATTCTGAATGCAAACAACATCATTATTTCTCCGTGTATATATCTCAGTTCTTCATTTTCTAAGTACAGTATGGTTCGCAGGACTCGCAAAGGAAGAGGCTTGGTGAACAGTGTTATTAACAAGTTGCCAATTGAATTACACCTTCCGGAATATCAGTATTGCGGACCGGGTACGAAATTAGAAAAACGTTTAATTGCGGGTGATAGTGGAATACACCAGCTTGACAGAGCTTGTAAGGAATATGATATAGCTTATAGTCAAAATACAGATATGGATAGTCGTAAACAAGCGGACATGATCCTAGCTGATAATGCTTGGAAACGAGTTACACCTTCAGATTCGTCATGGGGAGAAAAAGCCGCTGCTTGGTTAGTTACAAACGTCATGAAAGCGAAAGGAAAAATTGGCTCAGGTATCCAAAAGAAGAAAGGGAAGATTAGTTTTATTAACTTGGCTAAATCGTCACAGGTAGACGGTGTAACATCAATTCTGAACGCATCGAAAGTGGTACATAAGAAGGCTAAAATGCATTTACGCGGTAAGACGAAACCGCTGCCAAGGGAGGGAGGCTTCCTCCAATTTCTTGTACCGTTGATGGCAGAACTTTCCGCTGTAGGATCTTTGGCAGGAGTAGCTGCGAGTATGGCAAGAGCGATCAATGGGGCGAATGAGGCTAAACTTAAATTAGTCGAGCAAAAGAGACATAACATGGCTATGGAAGGTCAGAAAGTTGGTGATGGACTTTATTTGAAGCCCCTTAGGGATGGTTACGGTCTATTTACAAGCCGACAAAAAAGACCTAGAAAAATATGTTGACCACCTTTGAATTAAATTATATGGTTAAAGTTTTAAATATTCAAAATTTTGCGGAGTATTTATGATCGATAATCTCCCTAAATACACCGATTTGTGGACATCTCTGCTTAGCGTATTTAGCAGATGTTTCTCGCAAATGTTGATCATTCATAATCATGAGCTACACAATAACGTTTACGGACTATTCTAGTGTACTCCATGTGAACTTTTTACCTCCGATGGAATTAGGCTCAAGTTATACCATTGGATTATTCTCTTTTGACTCATATTATTCCTAATATCAGGAAAAAATTTAACGATAAGTTTTACTTTGGAAATCTGACGATTCAGATACCTGAAGGATCGTATGATATTGATGCACTAAATTCTTTTCTTTGCGAAGAAATTGCTCACCAGGAACCTGGTGGGGGTTTTATACTGCGAGGAAATGAGAGTACTTTAAGGGCGAAACTTAGAACAACGAATACGGTCTACTTCAACTTCCCCGACAAGCCCCATTCTATTGGTCCACTGTTGGGTTTTCAATCAAGTCATTAACCCATTGCATCGGTACAGCGAATCGGATGGCATTGTGAAAATTCTTTCTGTAAACATTATTTCGATTCATTATAACATCGCATCAGGGTCTTATGTGAATGGGGATCCGGACCATAGCATCCATCAATACTTTCCGGCTGTAGAACCGGGATATAAAATAATAGAAACCCCGAATCCTGTCATTTACTTTCCTACTAACGTTAGGACTGTTGGCAATATTACCGTTCAGTTAGTGGATCAAGACGGAGAACTTATTGACTTTAGGGGAGAAACTGTTACATTGAAAATATATTTGAAGAAAAATGGGGATTGATTTTACTTTGAATGATGTGCAGAATAATAGTGTAGCTCGTTATAAAAGGAGGGAGCAAGCCATGTTAAGAATTATTAATCCAATTTTGACGAGACAGTAAACAACTGAAAACGATAACTTTTTGAAACAGTGTGGGTTTCGATTAAAAAAATAAGAATAAATGAATAGCATACTAAATGTTACATCAGATATAAAATTTAATGATTCCCTTACGCAATTCCAGTATCATTCGCATCAGCCGTATGCGGGGAACACCTTTAACACGACCGACGAAATCGGAATACCTATTCACCAACAAGATGTCTACACGTTTCCTTCATTAAGTTATGTTTATCTTGAATGACGAATTTCAAAAAAGGATGGGACTGTTGGAACAACTTCAAAATTCACTAATAACGCGTTTGCGTTTTTGTTTGATGAGATAAGATATGAATGGAATGGTATTGAAGTCGACAGAGTACGAAATCCTGGAATAACTACAACGCTTAAAGGTCATACATCGTATACCTTGGGTATTCACCCAATCAAGTCAATGGACTAGAAAATGCAGGGTGGATAATCCCAGGTGTCGATAAAACAGTTTCAATAGATAAAAACGGTTTTTTAGCGTATGTCTGCCATTGGATATTCTCTTAGGTATATGTGAAGACTATCGAAAAATTTTAATTGATCTTAAGCAAGAACTCGTTTTGATCAGAGCGAGTACTGACTTGAACTGTGTAAAGAGTAGTGATGATGTACAAATAAAATTGGATAAAGTGGTTTGGAGGATGCGTCATGTTACTGTTTCTGATCAAGATCGACTAAAGTGATTAAAAATGGTTGTCAAAAACAAGGTCATTTCTATTCCATTCAGATCGTGGGATCTTTGCGAATACCCTAATTTACCAGCACCACAGCAAGAAAATCGGACTGTCAAAACAACGACAAATTTAGAAAAGCCGCGGTATGTTATCGCATTCCAGACTGATTGAACGAGAAACGCTACCAAAGACAGCAGTCAGTTTGATAGTTGCAAATTGAAAAATTTGAAACTCTATCTGAATAGCGAACCATATCCTTATGACGATTTGAATCTAGATTTTGCACAAGGAAAAGTGGCTCTCCTCTATGAAATGTATAACGAGTTTCAAACGAGTTATTATGGTAATAGACATTCGCAACCTCTGTTGTCACGATCCGATTTTGAGACATTCGCGCCTATAGTCGTCATAGATTGTTCTAAACAATCCGAGGCAATAAAAAGTACGACTGTTGATATTCTTGTATTACTAGAGGCGAGTGAGAACTTTCCGCCAAATACTAAGGCATACTGCCTTATTCTTCATGATAAAATTGTAGAATATGAGGTGGGAATCGGTTTGGTCCGTAAAATGTACTGAAACAGCACATACATCTGTATACAGAGATTAAGTCGACTGCAAAAATATCAGTTCATCGTAGGACATTGACTCAAACATATAATGCGTTCGGCTGTCATCGATGTTCAGGGCTATCGCTCGGCTTCTATCTCATTGATCGTTAAATAACTATCTGTAATCTCCAACAGCCATGGTTCATCGTGGCATTGGTTTTTCAAACCACCTCGAGATATTGGAGAAGTGGGAGAGTCGAAAATAAATCTTTGGGTAAAGAAACATATTCACGGACTGGAATGGAACTATGGTGATGTACCATATGAGGACATGAAATATTTCTTACTATCCATCACGAAAGACTTTGACACATTATGGGGAAAAGGAGGGGTAAAGTGTCATCTCATAGAAGAACTTATCGATAAACCAGTCTATGATTTTCATGATTTCGGCTGTCCAAACTTGAAAATTTTAGAAAATGATAAGACTGCATGTGATTTTCATTTGAACACTTCCTTTGTTTGCTCATTAAATCAGGTCCATCGATTGACTACATTCTGAGGCTATAAATTTAAAAAAAGAAGAGGTACGTAAGCAATCACATAGAAACATCGACTCGCCTCATAATCTGCTGTCGTTTGCAGGATTTATACGCGGAGTCAAGGATAATGTTAAATGTGTATACTGCGGACTGGTCTATGACTCCAAATCACTAATCAACCCTCTCAAGTACCATAGGAAGAGTCATCCTCAGTGCTTGTGGTTTGAGGAGGAGTATTATTTATAAAAGGAATGGAAGGATCTGACATCATCACTTGGATAATAGACAGAATGGAGGTGATAATCCGTCGCTTGGGAGAGTATGGCATAGAAACTTTAACTACTGAAGAATTGAGAATTTTACCTCACTCGTTGCTTTTGTACGTTTTGGACTGTACATTGGATTATATCTAGACAACTTACCTGAGGAATGGCAAAATGATGAGGAATTTATCCAGAAACGAAGACTTTCCTACATTGATGAAGACTCTACTTATAATTAATTGCACTATATGTATTTTTGAAATTTGTTTTGTTATTTTCACATTATTTTATTGTCAAAAATAAAACAATGCACATTTAAAGAAAAAAATATCATTCATTTTTTTATGTTATTTTAATTATAGGGATGGTGTTGGGATAAAAGTAAATGCAACGAAATATAGAAAACAATTATATATTTTTACATATCAGTACAATATTAACTGGTTTTAATTATTATTTCATATATCGTTGAGCTCGTTAAGGTTATAAAAGAGGGTATTAGTATTGATGCCGAAATCAATCGGAACGCAATCCACAGGTTCGATGAGTTGACATTCTTCATTTTTCTTATAGAGTTCAGTCATCTTGGTTACCAAGTCCAATGAGTCGTTGATTTTCTTAATGTCTCTACAAAGCTTTGTCACATCATTTTTTTTAAAACATGCCGAAGGTGTTGATGGACTCTGGTTAAACATTGCGAAACAAAGAACAACCTGTTCTATTTTCATTATTCTGTTCCTCCCTCTCTTGGAAAATATGCAAGATACATTTTTACATCCTATTCGATCTTAAACCTCCACTTTCTTGGGACTCCTTTGCAAACGAGACAACATCCTTGGAACTTGGTCGACGATGAATTTCCATTCTTTTGTATCCATATACACTGTATTTTTCTTATCGATGACAGCGACAGTTGGGACAAAATCACAAAGACCGACTCGGACTAGTTTGCTATTAATCATGGAGTAATCAGTCACTAGTTCCAATCGTCGTGGTCCCTCCATCTCTCAAGGCTTCAACGTTAAGAGTAAAAGATTTAACAGAGAGGTGGAGATAGATGAAGTTCTTCTATTCTTTTTACTAGTTGACTTATTTCGTTTCTTTTTATTTCATTTAAAACTATTTGTTTTTTTAAATGAGAAAGTTGTTGAACTTCGAAACGTTTTAACCTCTTACGCATGTTAGCAGCATCCACAGCTGTTTTCCTGTTTTTTTAATTATCAATTTCATCTAAACTCCCCGTCAAAATATTGCAACACCCATAATTCTCGAGATTTTCTTGGTTTCGACCTGAATCCGTACTTTGTTTATATTTACAGTAATATTATTTACTAATTGAGATACATTAGTGACTAGACACTTAATTTTTATTCACTGTTTACCAACAAACGATAACATTTTTGATATTTCATTTTAAATTTCCTTTCAGTCCAAGTTTATCTTTCGTCTGTCTCAAGTCTGTTTCCTCTTTTCTCTTTAGTCTAGTTGAAACAATTAATTTTATCCACAATGAATCGTTTAAGCCGCGATGATTCTGGCAGAATCATCACTCTCTCTGAAGAAGGCAAATCATTGCGTTACTTCGCTAATCGCCTTGGGATTCACTATTCTTCCGTTTCAGGGACCATAAGAAGGTACAGGGAGACTGGTAGTCAATCGAGGCGACCAACGTCAGGGCGTCCTAGGATTGCTAATCCCATAGATGGCCGCTTCATTAAAATGCAAGTTCTTCGGAGGCCTAATTCTACAGCTTCTTCCATTAAAAACTTGATCGCTGGTGTTTGAGGGGTATCAATATCGGATTCAATAGTCATTAGAAGACTGAGGGAGTCAAACCTCAGCTCAAGAAGGCCAGTGAAATGTCCTCTTCTCACCACAGAACACCGCGTAAAGAGATAGAGATTTGCAAGACAACACCAATCTTGGACTGTGCAGGAGTGGAAAATGTTGTATTCACTGATGAGACGAGAGTGGCCCTTAACAGACAAGATGGACGTGAAGAAGTTTGGAGAAGGCCTGGAGAACGGTTTAGTCAATGCTGCACGTTAGAAACTGAGCCATTCGGGGGAGGGTCTATCATGTTCTGGGGCGGCATATTTTAGGAGGATCGTACCGAGTTAGTGCCAATCCAAGGAGGGGCCTTGAATGCTTTGAGGTATGTAGAAATGATTCTTCAAGATCATGTAGTGGCTTTTATGCCGTTCATAGGCTCTAAATCGTTGCTCATGCATGATAATGCCCGCCCACACAAGGCAAGATGTGTTTCTGAGTACCTAAACACCACAAATATCCACACCATTGATTGGCCAGCAAGAAGTCCTGACCTTAAACCAATCGAGCACGTTTGGCATTATCTCAAAAGATCGGTTCGGTCACTAGATTTACCTCCTACTACCCTTGAAATGCTAAAGGCAGCTGTATTGGAGGAGTGGGACAATATACCCCAAGATTTTCTTCAAAACCTTTTTACAAGTATGCCAACACGAGTGGAAGCAGTCATTCAAGCCAGAGGTGGCAATACGTCTTATTAAATGTAAATTAAAAATTTAAATTGTGATTTAAAAGTTAAAATTATCAGAAATTAAAAGTTTAGAAAGTAAGTTTTCTAACTTTTTTGTTTATTGGAAGAGATATTGTAATTTATTTTAATAAAATTTGTTTATGTCCAGTTTAAAAATGCTTAATACAGACTTCAGAACCGTTCTTTATTATGAAAAGACAGACGTTTTTGTAAAATTCAAATATTTCAAAGTGTTGCGATACTTTTGACGGGGAGTGTATTATAATTAATGGTAGCTTCTATAGTTGTTCCAAGTACTCGATAAACGGCTTATATTTAGACCATTTCTTGTGATCTACAATAGGGTCATCAAGTGCCATCCATTCGTGTAATATTACTCCACAAAAAGGACACCTTGTACGATCTGGTTTTTCAAATAATAAAATCCTGCTGATGCAAGCTTAACGGCACTCACTGGTGAAGTCCATCCAATAAATGTAGATAGACGATCATCCTCATACCTCAGGCTCCAACCTGTTTGCTTCCCCATCTTGAACTAATTGAAAGAACGAGAGTGGTGTCTTGATGACATGATTAAAGACAGAGACCTGCTCTGACGGAACTGACCTCACAAGGTCATTTTTTCGCACTACTATAGCGCCTTATCATCCGTAGATGAAGTTCAGATAAAGTTATGCTGAGCACAGCATAATACCGCGAAGACGGCCCCGCGATGACTCTGACGTTACAAGGTCAATGCCACGGTGACGTCACAAGGTGATATACACCCCTACTACTGCTCAAATGTAAACAAACCAATCAAATGTAAACAATGTGATGTTGCCAAATCTACAACATTCCTTGAAACATTCCTTGAAACCCCTCGCCCCACGCCTTTCCCCTCACCCTAGTGTGAGATCGACCTACTGCACATTTGCACAAACCCCCAAATATAACTATTAATCTATATTACTTCAAAGTTTCATCCAAATAATAGTTTCTCTCATGTTCTTTCTATTATTTTAACAACTATGATCTTGTGATTTGCCTTTAATTATGTAATATAATAGGTTATCTACTGCACTTAAAAAACTATTGGATGGGTCGTGCACCTTGGGGGGGGGAGCACTTGCCACCGTTCGCACCCCCTCTAAATCCGCGCTTGCTATAGCCTATGTGTTGTTCCGATGTATAACCTATATTACTGTAAAGTTTCTTCCAAATCCGTTTAGTGGTTTTTGCGTGAAAGAAAGACAAACATGCAAACTTTCGGATTTATAATATTACTAGCTTATGCCCGCGGCTTCGCTCGCGTGGAATTTGGTCTGCCACATAAAGTTTCGCGAAAGATAATTTTAAATAAATAATTTAATTATTTTTTTAAAATATAAGTTACTCCTACATCCAAAATTTCAGATGTCTAACTTCAAAACTGACGGATTGTGTACAACCTTTGAACCCCTATTATATTAAAGGGGAAACCCTTGGGGTGGAATTATCCAAATTTCTTTCTTAAACTATACAATAAACCTATCTACAAATTTCAAGATACTAAGTTCCCGATTTGCCTTTAATTATGTACTTGCTGTAGCCTATGATGTATAACCTATTTTATTCAATAAGTTTCATCCAAATCCGTTCAGTAGTTTTTGTGTGAATGAATAACAAACATTCTCATTTATAATATTAGTAGGATATCAAAACAATAGTTTCACCCATTATCTTTCTGTTAGTTAACCGCTATTATCATGTGATTTGCCTTTAATTATGTACTATAATGGATTCTCCACAGTACCTAAAAAACTATAGGGGGGCTGTGCACCCGTGCGCCCCCCCCCCCCAATAAATCCGCTCTTGCTATAGCCTATGTGTTATTCTAACGTATAAATTATATTACTGTAAAGTTTCATCCAAATCCGTTCAGTAGTTTTTGCGTGAAAGAGAGACAAACATACAAACTTTCAAATTTATAAGATTAGTAGGATATCAAAACAAATAGTTTCACTCATGTTCTTTCTGTTATTTTAACAAATATGATCATGTGATTTGCCTTTAATTATGTACTATAATGGATTCTCCCTAATATCTAAAAAACTATAGGGAGGTTGTGCACCCGTGCGCCCCCCCCCAATAAATCCGCGCTTGCTATAGCCTATGTGTTATTCTGACGTATAAACTATATTACTGTAAAGTTTCATCCAAATCCGTTCAGTAGTTTTTGCGTGAAAGAGAGACAAACATACAAACTTTCACAGTTATAATATTAGTAGGATATCAATAAATCCGTAAATAAAACAATAGTTTCTCAAATCTCAACAATAGTTGTTAATATAACAGAAAGAACATGAGAGAAACTATTGTTTTGATATCCTACTAATATTATAAATGTGAAAGTTTGTATTTTTTTCTCGCTTCTACGCACAAACTACTGGACGGATTTGGATGAAACTCTACAATAATATAGGTTATACATCAGAATAACACATAGGCTACATCAAGGGCGGATTCATGGGTTGGAGCACGAACGCACGCCCCCCGCGACAGTTTTTTAGGGACTGCTGAGGATCGATTATAGTACATAATTACTGTAAAGTTTCATCCAAATCCGTTTAGTAGTTTTTGCGTGAAAGAGAAGCAAACATACAGACTTTCACATTTATAATATTAATAGGATTATATTAGTAGGTAGACTAGTAGGATATCAAAACAATAGTTTCTCTCATGTTCTTTACTATTTTAACAATTACAATCATGTGATTTGCCTTTAATTATGTACTATACTGGATCCTCCGCAGTACCTAAATATTGTGGGAAGCACGTGTCTCTATGCGGTCCTCTAAATCCGCGCTTGCTATAGCCTATGTGCTATTCTGATGTACAACCTATATAATATTATTGTAAAGTTTCATCCTAATCTGTTCAGTTGTTTTTGCGTGAAAGAGAGACAAACATACAAGCTTTCGGATTTATAATATTAGTAGGATTTAAAAACGGCTTTTTGACTTTTCTCTTTGACCCAGTAGTTTTCCTCGCTATGCTAACAGTTTCCTTTATTTTTATTTACACAAATCCGGCATGGTCTTTTTTTCTAATTGTTTGGATATGGTATTAGAATATATAATATTTATTTTTTATTTAATTTTTATCATACATACTTTTCCCAGCAAAATATTCCAATTTCCCTATTTCATTGTAAAGGTCTTCCGTTCCTTGTAAACTTTCTCTGTCAATTTTATCAGACATATAATTTGGTAATCCAAACCTGTAATGTCTATAAGTGTCCCAGTTTCAATTGTCTGTTTAACGTCGAGTAATAATTTTTCTTTTTTTTAAAGCATGCTCAAGAGCATATCTAGTGGGTGATTATCCTTTGTTCCCAAATGTACTACAGAAATTTGTCTCCCATGTGTCCCTTTGTGATTCCGCGGTGAATTTCATAAGCATGCAGCTAAACCCATCTAAACTGGAACATTCCAAGAAATGTTTTAATATTTCAATTTTTCTTTTGTCTTCGTCTATTTGGAAACGTTCACATTCTTTGTTAAAATCTTTAATCCATTGGTTACCACTTGAGCTTCTGCCATTGAAATTCTCTAAAATAAAATTATTTGCAATAATCCCTAATGGTTGAGTTTCGGATTTTGATTATTTAACCTCAAGGAATTTCTCTAACAGTCATTTTAACGTTTGACTCGAGTCAGATTTTGATTCTCTGTTTTTTCATTTATTTCTTCTAAGTAAATGCCATTAAATCGTACGTTTTTTTCTTTAAATATATTTTTGAAATCTCGTCCGTTAAGGTTATCCATACTTTCCAACATTGGTGCCTTTTAATGAACGATGTTCTTACCTTTGCAAAGTTTGATGTTTTCATAATTTCTTGATGGAAGTTTACAGCTTGTGATTCGGGTGGAATTTCAAAAATCTGTCCATGAGGTGTAGCTATTGATGCTATGCATACAAGGTTAGATTTTCCATCTGCCGACGATTTCACAACAAAGTCAAATCTTAATTTTTCCTCTTTTTGAGTTGTAATTCCAAAAAAATGCTGTTTTATAATGATAATTTTAATGTTTTTATGTCTTTTTATAATGAATTAATGACAGAATTGTTTCTCTGAAAAAACAAAGACTTATTTACATTTACATATTTTAAATTATTATGTATATACATATAATAATTTTCATATACATAATAAGTTTCAACTAAACATTTCCTCACCTGAAAAAAAAAGAAACAACATTCAATGTCTTTAATTTGTATTCCATTTATTTAAAATTAAATTTAACTCAATACACTACAACGGTAACAAAAACTATTCCCTCTCGGATCTTTTATTTACAACAGCTGTTGGGTCAAGAAGGTCTCTTCCGTATATTAAAGAGGCAGTTTTATTTACACACACACATATATATATATATATATATATATATATATATATATATATATATATATATATATATATATATATATATATATATATACATACGTATATATGCAAGGCAGGATAAATTCCGTCAAAACCTGGTGTTTTGTACGGCTTGAGGTATTTAACTGCCATTTTATGGCGCTGGTATTGAAGATTTCACGGACTGATGTCCAGTCCGGTTTGCACCTGTCCTCAGGGAGGTAGACCTTCGTGTCCGAGGTTGTAAGCTTGCTCCCCGGGAAGTGCGATTCCAGCATAGCAGTTATAGACTCTATAATGTTCATGGGATCTCCATTTGGTTTCTTTAGGGAGTCCACGGTATTACAGTGGTTGCTCTTAGATAGTATTTTATTCATGCGGGCGCATGTATTCGTATTATTAATGTTCCCACAGAACTGTCTCCATGAGTTCCGTTTGGCTTTCCTAATGAGGTTATGATATTCAGTTAGAGCGTGTCTATATTCGATCCATAGTATTCTGATTCTAAATCTTGACTTCTCTAACTGCATGTTCCACCAGGGTGCATTACAGTTTCACCCTTTAGTGGCTTTTCTACAGTTATCCTTGAATGCAGTGATAAGTGCCTTGGTCAGTAGTTCGTTTAAGATCTCCAGCTGATAGGTATCAGAAGCCAAACGGGGACATTCTTTAATTAAGTCTTTAAGATTTGTCCTAAAGCCTTCCCAATTTGTGTTTCTGGGGTTTCTATAGGTTGCAGGCCTTGAGGTTGTGGCCTCAAGTTCCCACCTAATATATTTATGATCAGAACTGAAAAAGTCTTTACAGACATGCCAGATTGTAATATTTATCATTCTAGTTGATCTGAAACTCAGAGTGAGGTCTATGACCTCCTGTCTATTAGAAATTTCAAAAGTTGGTGTATTACCTTTGTTAACTTATCTAGATTATTAACTAGCAAATATTCCAGAAGGGACTCCCCTCTACGGTTAGTATTGCTACTACCCCAGATGCTGTGATGGGCATTGGCATCCGCCCTAATAATTCCCATCTTTTCCTGTCTTTTGAGATAGTCAACTATACTCTCAAGGCAGGTCGTTGGGACTTGTTCCTCGAACGGTAGATACAATGAAGCCAGGATAATTTCCTGACCCCCTAAATTGATCGTTACTGCTACAGAGTCTCTGGACCTTATGTACCACATTGGAAAACAATTCAGTTCTATTTTAGCAAGGATGAAGGCTCTAGGTCTCGGGCAGTTTGCTTGGGTAAGTCTATATCCCTTCAGGCCCGGTCCCGCAATCCTGCTGTTTTTATTAACCCACGGCTCTTGTATTAGTATAATATCAATGCCATGACTTACCACATATTGCTGCAGATTTCCACTGCCCTGCAATGATGGAGATTTATCTGCAGCAACTTGATCATCATAGTGATGAGGGGGGGATCACCCCCGGGATGTGGTGGAGTTTCCTCCTTCCCACTGCCCGGGGACGGTTTGCGGCATACGGGCCCGGCCGCGCCCACGGCCTGATGCCCTACCCCGCGATACCTCCTGCCTCCGTGCTCCGTTCGCTGTCGCCTGGTACCAAGCTTGACAGTGACAGATGCACTTTGGCCTGAAGTGGACCCGGGCATGGTGACGCCAGCCGCCGACACAGCCGCACCCTCACCGCCCGTTATCCCCCCCCCCCTCTTCACCAGTTGTCACCTCATCCACAGCTACTTCCGGTGTGGGTGCGTTCTTTCCTGGAAAAAAATTTACTTGAAGGTTGTGGAAACCATGGTAGATTCTTCCATTCTTTTCTTCAATGGCTTTGGCCACAGATTCAGGTATGGATGCCACAATGTACATCCCATGTTTATGGGTCTTGTTGCCAAGGATCTTCCATCTCTCAGTCTGCAGCCCCGTATTCTGTACCTGCAGATTCTGTAGGCATTCCTTAATACCTTCCACTGGGTTGGGTATGGAGATGCCCATCTTCCTGAAACCCTCAAGTTCTTTGGGGTCGCAGGTTTTCAGCGGCGCTCCCTCCAATGGAGATAGCTCCGCGATATTGTTAACGAACCACTCCCTGGTAGACTCGTCTTTGCAGTTCACCACCAGTGCTCCGTCTCTCAGGGAATAGCCGTTGAAGCCAACAGGGGCTTGTTCAGCCTTCCTCCTTCTCATTCTTTTCAGGAGCTTGAACATAAGGCCCTGAAAATCTTCATCCTTTAGTTTTTGATGAGGGTAATCTGTGTGGGCAACTGCAACCTTGATGCTTGCGGCTGCTCTACTGTAATCCATTTTAGGTTTCTTCACCGTTTTGCAGGGTGAAGGAGTCTCCTGCTTTTCCCTGCCTCTCTTCCTCTCATCCTTGGAGGTTGAGGGTTGAGTTTCGGTGGGAGTCGCCTTCTTCTTTTGCCACAGAAACTTCTTCATTTGTGTCATATTCTTCCAGAATTCGTCTGGAAGTTTGTTTATATTGATCTCAGATGAGGTTGCCAGCTGCTGTGAAGGTGGTTCCCTTTCTCTGCGAGGTCTGAGACATGTTGTTCTAAGTTGGCCATCAGTTCAGAGACCGATTGGCTAATTCCTGATGAATCAGTCATATTGGACTCCATGGAGTCCTTATTTATTTGGAAATTGGTATAATTCAGGTTCATTTTGTGCCCATGAGTATGAAGGAAATAAACGGTCACCTATAGCAGAGCCTTGTTACTATAGGAAGGCATTTATTGAAACCAGAGGTCGCCCAGGTGTCCGGAGTTCGCATAGTATACATACTCTATAACTATTAAATAATGATATTGAAGTATGTTAGTAAGAATAAATATACACGCTAGGTTCAACTAGCCCATAATACTATTGATTTAAACAAAACTAGCGGTATTATTGTATGAGATGAAAATGGTTGACTGGATGATCTTATGTAAAGGAGATAGTTGGGGGGTGCAGTCAATAAGAACACCGAATAAGTGAAGTACTTATATTATGTGCCGACGTTTCGACCTACAGTGTAGGTCATCTTCAGGGCTAACAGAGAAACAAACAGAACAAAAATGTAAAAACATCAAAGTTGTACAGTAACAATACTAGTGACAAATAATGTAGAAAAATACAAAGTGGCAGATATGAAAATAGAAGAATAATATTCTTTATCTTCTATTTTCATATCTGCCACTTTGTATTGTGCCGACGTTTCGACCTACAGTGTAGGTCATCTTCAGGGCTAACAGAGAAACAAACAGAACAAAAATGTAAAAACATCAAAGTTGTACAGTAACAATACTAGTGACAAATAATGTAGAAAAATACAAAGTGGCAGATATGAAAATAGAAGAATAATATTCTTTATCTTCTATTTTCATATCTGCCACTTTGTATTGTGCCGACGTTTCGACCTACAGTGTAGGTCATCTTCAGGGCTAACAGAGAAACAAACAGAACAAAAATGTAAAAACATCAAAGTTGTACAGTAACAATACTAGTGACAAATAATGTAGAAAAATACAAAGTGGCAGATATGAAAATAGAAGAATAATATTCTTTATCTTCTATTTTCATATCTGCCACTTTGTATTGTGCCGACGTTTCGACCTACAGTGTAGGTCATCTTCAGGGCTAACAGAGAAACAAACAGAACAAAAATGTAAAAACATCAAAGTTGTACAGTAACAATACTAGTGACAAATAATGTAGAAAAATACAAAGTGGCAGATATGAAAATAGAAGAATAATATTCTTTATCTTCTATTTTCATATCTGCCACTTTGTATTTTTCTACATTATTTGTCACTAGTATTGATACTGTACAACTTTGATGTTTTTACATTTTTGTTCTGTTTGTTTCTCTGTTAGCCCTGAAGATGACCTACACTGTAGGTCGAAACGTCGGCACATAATATAAGTACTTCACTTATTCGGTGTTCTTATTGACTGCACCCCCCAACTATCTCCTTTACATAGCGGTATTATTGTTCATGTAAGGTTTATTAGGTATTCCTCTTGTTATCCAGTTTAACGATCAACTTAGAAATTGAAACAATTCATTAAAATAGACCATTTAAATAACAAGATTTTGTACTCTGCTACGGTAAGATTAGCTATTGAAATTATTTAATATTGAAATGTGTAAAGTAAAAACGAGTATGACACTTATTATTACTTAAGAATATTTAACCCATTATATCATGTACAATTATTAATTCTAATTCATTACCGGTGTATATAACAACACACTGTAAGTAAAGTATTGTAAAATATATTACAATAAGTAAGCTTGTAAAGATCTTCAACAAATTAATTCTAATCAACAACAATTTTAACAACTGGAAAAGAAAAAAGTCTCTATTTGTTTAACATCTTTTCTTTTTACCGCAACCGCAAGGATAATGCTATATATTGTCGGCACTGATGCGGGCGGCAAACATGAAAGGGAATATGATTTGAACAGGACCTTTATGGAACAGGACCTTTATGGTCTAAGATGGTGGAGAAAGAAGAAAAGGGGGGGCAGGCAAATTTAGGCTGAAAGAGTAAATTGGTAAACACAAGAACAGACCTTTGGAAAGGAATCCAATTAAGATAAAGACATATAAATAATAATCCCAAATATCAATATATATATTAAAAATATATTTGTGTAGAAACATAGCAATATATATATATATATATATATATATATATATATATATATATATATATATATATATATATATATGTAAGATTGTTTTGACGTGATTTTATTCTTTATTTATTAAGGAATTAAATTACACGTTCTTTCAAACTAGTAATTAAACACTTTTAACAAAATTAATTTAACTAACAAACTTTAGCACATGTTTTTTATCCAAAAGTCTAAACAAACACTGAAGGTTACAACAGTGATGTTACCACATGTAGTAACCTTACACCTCCATCTCTGAAGGCGATTCACACGGAGAAAAAAAGGAAGAAGCTTGCTAGAATGAAAGAAATTGGAAATCTTCTTTTTCTTTCCACTTGCGACTTCATAAAATGTTGGTGAAATCTATCGGACGATTGGAAAAGGTCAAGTTTCGATTCGTACTGGGTCAAGTTTGTTGCGATTTAATTTGTTTCCGTTTTCGATGTAAACCAAATCGCCGATCTTGAAATCGTGATGTCTCCAATTCTTGTCTATTCTCGCCTTTTTTATTTGAAAGTTCCTTAAAGAATTTTGAAAAGCTAATTTTCTGTCCTCTTCTAAGGAAGATGTATTGTCTTAGATAAGAGGAGATATAGCCTGTTTCTTCCCTAGTAAGTAGTAAGTATGATGGTGCGAATCGTGTTGAGCCATGGATTGTATCATTATACTCATTGACACATTTCTTTGAGAGAATCGGCCAGGCTTTATTTGTCTCACTGTTTATTTTGCATCTTAAACGATTTACTAGCGTTTGATTTAATCTTTCGTTAAGCCCATTTGATTCTGGATGATCAATGCAACAAAAAACAATATGTATACCTTTTTTTTCCAAATAGTTTTTAAAATGGGTTGAATTTATAGAAGCATATTGGTCGGCTAATAGGATCGAAATATTATTATTTTTAGCAATCGGATTAATCAGATTAATTAAGTCGTGAGAGCTTTGACGCTTACTCGTCGAGATCCATGCATATCTGGTGAAATGATCCACCAAAATGTGCATGTATTTCTTTGGTGACCGATTCCATGAAACTCCTCTAACAGTATCAAGTGACATTATTTGGAACGGGTCAGTGGCAGGACCCAGTTGTGAGAGAAGGCCGATTGCTAGACTGCGAAGGGCTTTTTTTTCTAACACAAATCTGACAACTTTTACAGAAGTTATGGATTGCTTTGTCGAAACCCTTGAAGTAATAATGCGGCCGAATCCATTATGATCACCACCACAGATGATCGCCAACTGTGCTGGACCAATGTGACCGTAATGATCATGAACCAGCTGGATGATTTAATTTCCTAATTTTGGAGAAACAAATATTCTCAGTTTGCCTTTTAATCTTTTAAGGATCATTCCCTGTCTATAGTCAGTCCCTTTTTGTACTGTTAACTCCGGAAAGTGTTCAGCTTGTTTTTTTTAATCCAGCGTAGATCGATCTGGGTAGATCGATCGAGTTCACAATCCTGATTGCATCTTCATTATTGAAATATTCCAAAACCGGATTTATTGATAGTAAGTCGGCTAGAATATTTTCTTTGCCTATTTTGTAAATAATGTTGAAATTAAATCGTGATAAATAAAGAATTAGATCGCCAAGATTTTCATCTGATCTGGCCTTACTCTTCAAGTCTTCTAATGGCTTATGATCGCTGCATACTGTAAAGTGGCGTCCTATTAAATAATATTACCAACATTTTATAGCGTCTTTGATCGCCTGAATTCCATCTTCTTGTGGCTGTTTCAGAGTAGCGCCTATCTCTTTAAAACTGGCGTCTGTTTCTATAATGACGGGCTTATTATAGTCGTAAATTGACAGTATTGGGGCCGTACATAAATAATCTTTTATCATATTGAAAGCTTTTTCACAATCACCGGACCATTCAAACTTCACGTCCTTTCTTAATAATCGATGTAATGGTTCCAGTTTTTGAGGACTATTTTCTATATATCTTAAATAAAAGTTTATTGAGCCTAAAACACTTCTTACTCCAGTTTTATCCGATGGACTTTGTAGGTTTTTAATTGATACTAAATTACCTTGAGCTGGTGAGACTCTGTTCTTTGAAATTGTATGACCCAGATATTTAACAGATTTAGCTGCAAAAAAACACTTGACTAGTTTTAGTTTGAATCCGTCAGCGTCGGTCACCTGCAAAAAGTTGTCGATATGTTGAAGATGATCTTCCCAGGTTTGAGAGAAAATCAAAATATCATCGATATAATTGATGCAGAATTTTTCCAAACCATTTCTTCGGATAATGTTTGATAAGATTCTCTGGAACGTGGCCGGAGCATTTTTCAGACCAAATGGAAGGACTTTGAACATGAACTTTCCATATTTTGTTATAAAAGAAGTTTTTCTCTGTCTTCTTCTTTTAGTGTAATACATCAAAATGCTGAATTAATATCTAAAACCGTAAAGTATTCACAATTTACAACTTTGTCGATTACGTCCTGTATCGTAGGAAATGGAAAAACTTCTGGAACTACCAATTTACTTAATTGGCGAAAAGCGATACACAAGCGTGATTTATTGTTCTCCTCTTTCTTGAACGCGAGGGTTACAGGGGAAGCGAACGGAGAATAGGATTCTTCAATAATTTTTGCTTGCAATAATGCCTTAATCTGATTTCGTATTTCTTCATCGTCTGGAATTGAGCATTTATACGGTCGACAAGTAACATATTCATTAGATAATAATTTTATTTCTGCTTCTTTTGATTTCACTTTCCCAATATCAAATTTATCCTTTGCAAATATGTGTTTATGCTTTTCTATTAGCTTTGCAATCTGCTGTTTTCGCTCCTCATTTTCAATATGATGTAAATTGACGTCGAATTCTTCTATTTTTAAACGTTCATTAAAATTTAATTGAGTATAATCGTCGGGATCATTATTATCAATTAAACCTTGATTATCATCTATTTGATTTTTTTCCATCTGATCTAATTTAGATCGAATAAAATTATCCTCTCGATCACTATTGGATCGGTTTTCATGTAAATCTATCACATTGTTGTTGTCTGTCCGTTGTAATATTCTTAAGTTTTCATTTTGAATCAATTGAAACTTTTTTATGGCATCAATCCCCAATAAGATGTCATAAGAAAAGTTTTCGTTCTTGACAACATAAGTTGTTACGTAGTCTGTAATATGTCCAATACGAAGTAAAGTTTTAGCCCGGGCTGAAGTGAAATTTAATCCGCTGATAGTTTTCAATACACTTTTTTGTTCAATTAATTTCAAATTTAGCAAGTCTGCAATTCGTTGAGAAATTAATGTAACGTTGGAGCCACTATCATAAATAGCCTTAGTTTTAATCTTGCCACATATGATTACATTAAGCTTTATCAACGGATCTAATTTCGCCCGGTTCTTCAGTTTAAATGTTTCTCATTCATGTCTGTTTGTAATATCTCTAAGTCGTCAATCTCAGAAGATCCTTCAGTCATGTTTGATTTCAGTTTTTCTGAAACTTTACTTCGATTATGGCATTCCGCTACGAGATGGTATCGATTCGGAAAACCAATAGCTACACAAATTGAACATGCTGTCCTGTGAACTTTGTTCTTTGAGTGAAATTCATCTCTCTGAAAAGTTTTTGGGCCAGAAATTATTTTAGATCTAGGACTTGACGGATTTTCATTCTTCTTTGTAGAAAACGAGTCCTCTAGTTTTCGGAGTTCCGCATATAAGACTTCAAGGTTGTTAATTTTCTCTCTATCAAGTTCTTCTTGAGCTTCTTTCGGCAATCCAAAAACGATGAGGTTGATACGGGATAATTCAGTACCCTTAGGTTCTACTTCTAGGCATAACCTCTCCTTTATAAGCGCGTAATCGATTAAAGACCCACCCAAGTATTTGTAGTTGAAAGCTTTCCTAACAATATACCAACCTTTATCTACAAAAACGTTCAAGAATGATTCTTTCCAAGTACTCCAATGACCATTTACACCTATTTTCTTTAGATTTATTTCAAATCAATCTTTTGCTGGGCCCATGACAAAAAAAACGCAAAGCTTTAATCTTTTCACTATCGGAATTTACCTTGAAGCGGCTAACTCTTCTTCAAATTTAGTTAACCATTCTTTAGGATCTGATTTACTCTTTTCAAATTTTTCTATAACAAATTTTTTTTCTGTTTGATGAAGTTTTATTTCCTCTTGTTTTAAATTTAAATATAATTGGGTTTCTAATTGTCTAATCCGATTTTCTAACTCTATTTGTTCAGCTTTAGCAACCCAGGAATTTGATATTGGGTCGCATTCTTCTAAGGGAAACTCTCTAAAACTAACATTATCAGCTTCATCGAAGTATTCTTTTTTTATATTTTCATCGATTTTTACAGAAACTGTTCTGTTTGGTTCTTAATAGCAAACATTGAATTTTTTATGTTTTTTTTATTTAATATTGGCACTAAATACCAAGTATTTCTATCAATGGATATACATTGAATCAGAAATTCTTCCTCAGCTTTCTTAACTACTTGAACATGAAGTAAATCCATTTCTTACTATTTGAAATCTTTTGATTTAATTTGTAAGATTGTTTTGACGTGATTTTATTCTTTATTTATTAAGGAATTAAATTACACGTTCTTTAAACTAGTAATTAAACACTTTTAACAAATTTAATTTAACTAACAAACTTTAGCAGATGTATTTTATCAAAGTCTAAACAAACACTGAAGGTTATAACAGTGATTTTATCACATGTAGTAACCTTACATATATATATATATATATATATATATATATATATATATATATATATATATAACGAAATGAATAAATCTTTCTTATTTGAGTGTCGTCGGCTGGGCGATCTGAAGATGTAGACGTCCGTGGATTTTTATCGATGGGGCCATTTAAAATGTTGGACACTTCACTGGGGCGATCGAGAATTTCGGGATGATCATTGGAATTCTTCTCGACAGGGCGAGCGGAAATGTCCAGGAATTTTTGTTGGCAGGGCGAGTGAAAATGTCCATGCAAATATGACCAGGTCGATTCGATATGGTCAAATCGACGGAGAGAACAAAACTATATTGAAATAACTCCCAATTACAGTTGGGCAGTGAATTAGTCTAGTTTAAGTCCAGGATAACTCTGACAACTCTGAGAGCTAGAGCTAGCGATGTGCACGCTAAGAGGCTCGTGCCAATCAGTCTCGCTTGGTATAGCCAGCGCGTACAAAAGCCGATCGACAGCATTTTTTTTTCTCACTTCACTTTCATAACATATGTTTCCAAAGTTATGATAAATATCAGACTTATAACTAAGTAAATACCTGTTTATCTATTAAACAATCATCATAAGCTAATTAAATTATTGTATACAATTAACTAACAAACGTTTAAATTATTGTATTTGCATAATAATGAAAAAAATTAGAGGAAAATAATCTTCCTTTTATAAAATATTTGCTCGAATCTTTATGATAAAAATAAATACTCTTTCACAAGATCATTTAATTATCCGGCCTTAACATGTAGAATCCAGCTTTGCGAGGGTTAAAATCAATGGATTTCCGATATCCAGTATAAGTTTCCGCATAAAAAATGTGCTGTTCCAACGAGTTGCTACGTCTTGGATCACCATTAAAACAGCTTTGTTCTGTTTTACTCAGTCCTCAAAATTTCTCGGGCGACATTGCTAGATTTACAACTTTTCACGATTGCCTTAGCTTTTTCAACGACTCATATTTTAAAGCATCATGCACAGTTAGTTACAACGTAGTTGAGGCGTCACCACGGAGAGGTGAAATACCCGGGTTCGAGTCGCGGTCCTGGCCATATCTTTTCTTTTCAAATAAAATATTTAAAAAAAATTATATCATATAACAATTAAATAAATTATAATAATATTAATGACTTAAAGTAAACAAGATCCAAAAATAATGTAATGTTTGTTTCATTAAAATTCTCCCCGTGTATACATCGCAAATTGCCAGAACACGGAGATATGGGATCAGTGAAAAGAATTGATAGGGCTGGCCGAGAAACGTGCCAGGGTGGCCGAGATGGTCGAGGCGTCACCACGGAGAGGTCAAGGTCCAGTGTTCGAGTCCCTGTCCTGGACATATCTTTTCTTTTCAAATAAAGTATTTAAAATATTATACCATATAACAATTAAATAAATTATATTACTTTATCTTATTTTTGTATTCAGCAAATGTATCATCGAGTACTTAGAACTGTTTATTGCTGTGTGGCGTTCCGACATGTATGCAGTTTTTAAAATAATCGTTTGGAACCACCGAACAGGAAGTTGGCATAGTAGGTCTATTTTAAAAAGATTACTTGGTGGTAAAAGTGGTCTCATAATATGTCGTTATGTCTTCAGTTCTAGTTTGATGTGACTTATTTGAACTTTTTTTTTTTTTTTATATTAACACTTTATTGATATATTACAATCTGCCACTTGTGGGCAATAAGTAATACTGCTGTGTAGCTTACAGTCATTCCATAACAAAACAATAATATAAACAAAATATCATAAATAAATATATACATGCGGTAACAGAAAGAAATTAATACGGAAATGATAATAAAAAAAAGTAAAAAAAAAATAATAAAAAATAAATAATAATAATACTAATAATAAAAATAAAAATATAATAAAATGTACACATTCATACTCTATATTTGAACTAGCCCCTCCAAAAGAAAACGTTCTGGTAGATTTCGAGGTAGGTTTGTCTTGATGCCGTTTCAGGAGATGCTCTCTCAGATTGGATAACAAACACTTCGCACTTTTTTTTGTTCTTCTTTAATGAAAAAGTTCCATACATCTGATTTTGGTGGTATATTGGCATTACTCGACTACTCAACTGAATCAGATCTGAAACAAAACTGAACTAACCACTAACAACTACAAGACAGAGGTATCAGGAAGGGTAAGGGAACGAAAAGAAAACACCATACAAAATTTTCGAAGAATTTTAAAAAAAGATCCCTAATTAAAGAGGAATTTAAGGTTATAAAAACCTAGAAGGGACTTGAGGACAAAAAAGATTCATCTATTTTCGACACTAACGATAGTTGCCATCGATAGGTCTGATCTTTCGATATATCGATAGTAACTATCGACTATCACTCAACCCTAGAGCGAGGTTACTATTAGATTCACTAAACCATGCTCAAGATAAGGTTTTGTTTATCCTTTTCTTGGCTTCATCAGCATCATAATATTTCATCTTCACTCTAGCGCCTAAGAAGCGTGAGAAGTCCCTTTGTAGAACATTTGCCCAGTTGCCTCTATCCTGTACCAGCTCATTTCTTCCACTCCAATTCATTCCTCTTTTCCTGAAACCCTCCCTTACCCCGTCTTCCCACTTTGATCTTGGTGTTCCTCTCGCTCTACTGCCCTCCATTCTTTCTTGGAATATAGACAATAATCTCCCAAATTAGTATCTATTTTATATGACTGGTAGTAATAATGGAGTTAAATGCTATGTCTTCGCAAGTAAGTAGTTACTTGTCATCTGCAGTGCAAATAATATCTTATATCGTATCTATATTACTTATCTAAAAATATAATTAGCTTTAAGCCACAAGTTTACACTAGTTTTTTTTTTCCTTTGTTAGAATACATAATAATTTTTAATGTGATAAAATGTCGTTCTAGAGGATGTTTGCATATTATAATCAAGCTCGTTCTTCGTAACAACAATTGTCATTATCCTTGCAACGGGTTTTCAATCATGATCTGTAACTTATGTGCATCAGAATTATCTCTATTAGGTTCCATAGTGTACAGATATCAAAACTATTACTACGGGCAACAAGTACTTCTAATATTTTATTACAGTAAAATCGCAAACAGCAATAGCGATTTCCTGTTCTTTTTCTTGTTTTTTTATTTGCGTGAATGTTTCTAAGAGTTGACTGTAGCGTTGGTGATTTAGTTTGATTTCACCATCACGACTATACGTATCATTCTCATGTAATAAAAACAACAACCAAATAACCTAAACAATAAGCTGGGAATATATAAATAACTACCAACCATTTAAACACCAATAAATATAATGGATAATCGTGGTGCATAATACGAACAGACTTTCTTAGACATATCAAAATTAAAAAAAAAAGCAGTTCAAAATTGCCGAAGAGTTTCCCAATCAATGCATAACCGTGAAATGCCCAACGAACCAAATTAGTAAATTTAAAAAGGAAAAATCTTAGAAACCTTTATGCAGGATGTGATAAGGAGATTATAAAACACCTTCAGTTGCCATGACGGCGACAAGTATATTATCTCCAATTGAGTTTGATTTGAAAAAACTAAGTAAGCACAGAGCTACTTCAACTTCCTTCATTTTTAAATGTCCAGAAATATTTCAAGGTGATCCACCAACATCAACTAAGACAAGCACTGCAGCTTTTCTTTTATCCAGTACAACCTTGAAACACGATTGTGTTCAAACTGAAACGTTCATGTTCCAATATGTGAACATTACTTGATGCGTAAGATTTGTTAAATCCAAGTACGAAAAAAATGTACACAACACAATATAATAGAATAGTTTTATTAGTTCAGTTGTGATAATTTTATCATCTCATGAGTTTTGATAATCAATTCTACTTCTTTTGAGGTTTTAACGTGCATCTGTTTTGTGATTCTGTATTCTTCAATAGTGTCTGGAATTATTTCACTGTTTCTTGGTGGATTCTTTGACCGAAATGAATTTGGGAGGAATTCGGTTCCAAACGCCATGCTGGAGAATTATTTTAATAAATTAAGAGGAAGCGGGTAATGAAATACAAAACATAATTTACACTTTTGGAATATTGTATTGAAAGTTTTTCTGTAATAAAACTAAAAATTTCACATAAAACGACAATAGAACAAAGAGAATATAACTCCAGTTATTTCCATAAATACTTGGCGAGGAAATAGTTATCGTCATAATTTTAAAATATTTGTGTCTCGATCTCAGTCTTGATGGGGTAATTGATTATAAGTTAACCTTAATTCAGTTTAATCATGCTCTGGTCTTTGTAATAAGAGCTAAATAATAGTCATGTAAGCATATAGTAGACCTATATGCTAGTCATGGACCTCAGAGCCATGTAAACATAATAGTTTCGTCATTAATGATCTTAATTTTAAATTTTATGAACTATATTAATTGTTTTGTTTTTACATATTTATATTGCTTAAAATTGTTTTTTCTAATTTTTCTTTTCAATTGACTTTATACATTCTAGTGTTTACTTTAGTTTCAATTCATATAAGTGGTGTAATTAAAATAAAATAGAAAATATCAGAAAAATAATTTTACTCTGGAATTAGGTCTCTTTAAAATATCAAATGCTTACGAAAAACCAAAAACAAAACAGAATATAGTTTTGGAAAGAACTCTACATAATAAAATGAGTTGATATTGTTACTGTCACAGAGAGGAAGACGGAAACAAGGGATTAACGTCTTAAGCCGTCGGCGGGAGAAGTTAAGATTGGATTCGAACCTTCTCGAACGCCTCCTGTTGTCGGAAGGAATCAAGAAGGTTCTAGACATTCCCAGAACTGTCTTCCCCTACTTCCATGTTCTAGAATGTTCGACCTTGCCTATTTAAATACTCCCCTCGCTTCGAGCGGGCAGTTGGAGAGCAGACCAGGCACTGTGATGAACTAGTGATAAGTGAGTGTCAGTTATTTGTGTATAAACCGTTTTTGTGTATTAATATGTATCAATTAGTCATTTTTGGAGAATCGGTGGACTTTAATTAGTGAACTGTAAGAGTTAATTAGTAATAGTTAATTAGTAAAGTAGTAGTTGTAATTGTATGGTATTTTTCACAAACTTATGTAAATAGTAAAGCCATTTAGAATTAGTAATATCTTATTGTAATAATTAAATAGGACTAGGTTATAATAAATATTTAGAATATTGTTATTCTAAATTTATATTAGTATAACAATATTCTATATATAATTTAATTGAACCCTTTTTGTCACTTTGTTAATAAATAGTAGTATCTTTAATTTAGCAGTAGTTTAATTCATTTTAATGCCCAGTATCCCGTAACAAATTGGTGTCAGAAGTGGGATCTTGTGTAATTGCTATTATTTTGCTTGTTTTGGATTTTGTAATTACAGGGCTATTGTATGAAAAATTGCTTCTAAAAGTGTTAAATTAATTGATTTAAAAGTTGTGGATTTGAGGAAAATCCAGAAGAAGTACTGTTGGAGACTGATTTAAGCAAGTTGGCTGCAACTTTAAAAAATGAATTACATACAGTTAAACATGAGCTAAGCAATGTAGAAAATAAACTAGGTAATGAATTAAGCAATGTTAAAAATGAGCAAGGTAATGAGTTAAGCAACATGGAAAATAATCTAGGTAATGAATTAAGCAATGTTAAAAATGAACTAGGTAATCAATTAGGTACTGTAAAAAGTGATTTATTGGATATATTAGAGTCTAAGTTAGGCACATTAGAGACTGAGTTAATGGAAAATGTTCAGAATAAGTTAGCTAATGTAGATAATAAGTTACCCAAATAAACAATAAAGTAGCTAATGTAGAATCTAGGTTAGGAGAAAAATTGAATTCCATTGAAAACGAACTTAGGCTAAGAGTAGAAGCTCTCGAGGGACGTAAGAGCAGCCCACCGACGAACGACACCAACCGTTCTTCCGAGGGCAGCCTTCATAGCACCATTATGCCCGGCAATGCTGGGACGCCACAAAATCAAAACACCATTCCAGTATTCGACGGAAAGACGCCGTGGGAGGACTACATGACACACTTCCAGACAGCGGCTTCGATCTAAGGGTGATAAAAAAGACCCAAGCTTCAGTGCTGTGCCTGGCCTTGCGTGGAGACGCCTTAAGAGCACTGCAGGGGATGCCCATGTCGGAGCGGTCTAACTACGGAGAGCTGATTAGAATACTGGAGATGCATTTCAGCCACCGCCACAGGGACCAGCTTTATCGCTCACAGCTGAGAAGCAGGATCCAGAAGACCAACGAGACGCTGAGGGGATATGAAGCGGACATTGCCCGGCTGGTGAGGAATGCCTACCCATCGATCACCGACGATATCTACGAGAGCCTAGCTGTCGACTAATTTCTGGATGGACTTCGGGACCCCGAGACGCAACAAGCAGTGAAGCTCGCCCGGCCAAAAACTTTGGGAGACGCATTTTCCCAGGCCATGGAATTCGAGAATGTCCGGCAGTCAGTACGGGGCCATGCCCGAGTTCGAGCAGCAGAAGATATTGTGACAATGATTTCGGAGGCTCTCAGGACCCGTAAGAAAGAAATACGCTGTTGGAGCTGCGGCCAACTTGGACACCCTAGAAGCAAGTGCCCATCCAACAAGCAAGAAAAGTCACAGGAACAAAGTAGGGTAGATGGGAAGAGACAACTATTATCCGTAACGTCAGAGGCCCCAGAAAGACCTGTAGACTGGCGTCATTAGGGAGCAGATCGTACAGTTTCTACGTTGATGGGACGTTGAACGGGCAGCTGCGAAGCGTGTGACTGGATACCGGCACAACCATGACAATCTTGAACTCAGAGACATTTCCCGCAGAGGATATCTTACCAACCACTTGGTCATTATGGACTGCCACAGGAGAGCCAGCCAAGGTCTACGGGGAGTTTCGGCTAATTCGGCTAATGAACCTGAACAGCTTCCTGGTAACGCTGAAGAAACAAACACCGGTCGGGGAATGTACACACGCTACCTCAGTGGTTCGTCAGCTGCAACTTCATCCCACCTAGCTGCGAGGACTGCCGGAAGAATTAAAAGGATTTGTGGACAAATCATGTCGCGACCTTTTGCCTGAAGAGAGCGAGGACGTGAAGAAGATTACCCGATGGCAGGAGGTTTTTGAGATCAGCCCAGGACCACGGGATTGAACGGATATCGTCCAGTACAGGATTGACACCGAGGATGCTAAGCCCATCCGACAGTTCCTCCGGAGGCAGCCGTTAGCCAAACGGGAGGACGCCGAGAAGATTAACAATGAGATGGTGACTGATGGTGTCATTGAGCCTTCGAGTAGCCCCTGGATGTCTCCTGTTGTATTGGTGAAGAAGAAAGACGGCACAACGAGTTTCTGCGTAGACTACCGCCTTCTGAACAACGTTACCAAGAAAGACAGTTATCCGCTGCCCAGGATTGACGATACACTAGACACCCTAGAGGAGTGTGAACTTTTATCTACCTTGGATCTCCGCAGTGGATATTGGCAGGTTGGATCGGCACCTGAAGATAAAGAGAAGACGGCGTTCTCGATTGGAACTGGATTCTGGCAATTTACAGTAATGCCATTCGGCAATTGACAATAATGACATTGCAATGCTCCTGCAACATTGGAGAGGCTGATGGAAAGTGTGTTAAGAGGTCTCTCTTAGAAAATATGCTTGGTATACTTAGACGACATCATTGTTCTGGGAAAATCCTTCGCTCACCATCTAAAGGATTTGGAAAAGGTCTTCGAACGACTGCGTGCAGCGAATCTTAAATTGAACCCGGAGAAGTGTCATCTCTTCCGAAGGCAAGTCAACTACCTAGGGCATGTAGTATCAGACAACGGAGTTGCTGTTGACCCAGGGAAGATTACAGCAATCACCGACTGGCCAATACCTCGAGATAAGCAGCAAGTAAGAAGTTCCATCGGCCTCTGCACCTACTACAGGAGGTACGTGAAAGGATTTCCTAACATCGCAAAACCTCTTACCAGGTTTACTGAAGAAAAACGGACTTTCTTTGGGATCACGAGGGTCAGGCATTCTTCGAGGAGTTGAAGAACAAATTGAGTAGAGCTCCTATTCTGGGCTATCCACGTCCCGTGGGCAAGTTCATACTTGACCCAGATGCCAGCAATCACCACTATTGGAAGCGTCCTCTCTCAGCTCCAAGACGGAGAAGAAAGGGTAATAGGATACTTCAGCAAGGCATTCTCAGCTCTGGAACGCAACTACTATGTCACAAGAAAGGAGCTTCTGGCAGTAGTGAAATCCATAGAGCATTTCCATAAATGTCTATACGACAGAAGATTCCTTCTGAAAACGGACCACGCGGCTCTAATGTGGCTACTGCGATTCAAGTCACCAGAGGGACAAGTGGCGAGGTGGATAGAGCGCCTTCTAGAATATGACGTTGACTCTCCTCATCGTGCTGGAACGAGTCACAGAAATGCGGATGCGCTCTCAAGGAGGCCTAGTGACGAAGAATGCTGGCTTTGTTCTCGACAAGAAGAGAAGCAGGCAACAGTGTTGAGGACAACGGTGGTCATGGACAGTTGGCAGAATGCAGAGGTGTCAAAGCAACAGTTCGAGGATCCGGACTTGAAATAAATAAAGTAATGGAAATAATCAGGGCAAGGAAGACCAACCTGGCAGGATGTTGCTCCAATGTCAAAGATTGTGAAGACGTACTGGGCCCAATGAGACTTCATTTTAGTGGACAATGGGCTGCTGAAACGGGCATTGGAGAACACGGACGGAGATCAGCGCAGACTACATCTCATCGTTCCAATGGTTAAAGTGCCAGAAGTACTCAGGGAACTCCACGACCGAGTATCTTGCGGCCACCTCGGAGTTCACCGTACATTGGAAAAGGTTCGTGATCGCTTTTACTGGGCAAACCTTAAGGACGATGTGTTGGACTGGTGCAGGCGTTGTGCGACTTGTGCGGCTTCTAACGGACCCACAAGAAGAAAGAAGGCCCTAATGAAGAAGTACAACGTGGGAGCACCGTTTGAGAGAATAGCAATCGACATCGCTGGTCCTTTCCCTGTGACGGGTGAAGGTAACCGGTATATTCTCGTGGTCATGGACTACTTTTCAAAGTGGGTGGAAGCTTACGCCCTTCCAATCAGGAGGCAGTAACGGTTGCAGACGTACTTGTGAAGCAGCTCGTCAGTACTTTTGGAGTACTTTTTACTTTTTACTTTACTTTCCATGGAACTTCAAGCTTACCAGGGACGAAACATTGAGTCTGCAGTCTTCTCTGGGATGTGCGAAGTACTGGGGATACGGAAGACCAGGACGACACATTTCCACCCTCATTCTGAAGGCATGGTGGAGCGAATGAACAGGACGATGGGTCGATATTTGTCTGATCATCAGCGGGACTGGGACCAGCATCTTCACTAGTTCCTGCAAGCCTACCGCAGTTCAGTCAACGAGGCAATGGGGCAGACTCTCGCAAATGTGGTGTTCGGAAAAGAACTTCGTTTGCCCTGTGATCTGAAATAAGGGTTCAAGCCTTACGAGGAAATTTCCGGAGAGGAATACTTCTCGGATCTACGGAAGCGAATGGATAATATCCCCGAGAAGGTTTGCACAAACATCCAGGGAGCAAGTGACAGAATGAAGGAGCGTTACGACATCAGGGCTGAAAATGGTGGCTACCAACCTGGAGACTTGGTCTGGCTACATGATCCTCGAAGAAGGCGAAGCTACTCGTCTAAACTGCAGAAATCCCGGGGCGGCCCATTTGAGATCCTCAAGGGGATCAACGACGTCATCTATAGGATCAGGAAGCAGCCTAAAGGAAAACGCAAGGTAGTCCATTTCAATAGACTGGCCACATACAAAGGAGACCATGGCCCGACAGAAGACCAGCTGGTCAGGTACCTAAACAACGTGGAAACAATTGACTCAGTTGCACATACGAAGACACCAGGGTCCCGTGGAGTAACTCAGATAATCTACAGGGATATCTTCTCGTTACCAGTGAACTATTCTCTGGCCCATTGCGTTGCCAGATCTGAGGACTGAGGACACGAGATATTGCAACGGTTGGGCGGAACTGAGGAGCTGGAACGCCAAGGACCAAATTTCGGGAAGGCACACCACAACACGCACGAAGGCCGACATCTGTTTTACTTGGTTACCAAGCGTTCCACTGATCAGAAGCCAACATATGAAGCACTGCAGTGAAGCTTCGACAACCTGCGTAGCAAGCTTCTGAAACTGCGTGTCACCAAGCTCGCCATCCAGAAGTTGGGGTGTGGATACGACGGCCTGCAGTGGAAGGTTGTCAGGGACATTATTGAACAGACATTGCCATATTGGTGTGCACGTTCAACCCCTGGAAAGAAAAAGAGTCTTAATCGGTAGAAGCTCATAACTGCCCGGTTTCTCCGGACTCTGCTCTGGGGCAGAGCACTTGTTACTGTCACGGAGAGGAAGACGGAAACATTAACGTCTTAAGCCGTCGGTGGGAGAAGTTGCGATTGGATTAGTACCTTCCCGAACGCCTCCTTTTGTCGGAACAAATCAAGAAGATTCTAGACATTCCCAGAACAGTCTTCCCCTACTTCCGTCATCTAGAATGTTCGGCCTTGTCTATTTAAATACACCCCTCGCCTCGAGCGGGCAGTTAGATAGCAGACCAGGCACTGTGATGAACTAGTGATAAGTGAGCGTCAGTGTAATAAACCGTTTCTGTGTATCAATGCGTATCAGTTTGTCATATTTCCAGAATCGTACGGTCGGTGGACTTTAATTAGTGAACTGTAAGAGTTAATTAGTAATAGTTAATTAGTTATGTAGTAGTTGCAATTTTATGGTATTTGTACAAGCTTATATAAATAGTTAAGTCATTTAAAATTAGTAATTACATTATATTATTGTAATAATTAAATAGGCCTAGGTTATAATAAATATTTAGAATATTGTTATTCTAAATTTATTTGTCTAATAATTTAATTGTTAATAATTTAATTGTATCCTTTTTGTCACTTTGTGAATAAATATTAGTATCTTTAATTTAGCAGTAGTTTAATTCATTTTAATACCCATTAGCCAGTAACAGTATTTATATAACTTCCGGAAAAGTATATAAAACAAATACTTTTCATGAAAAAAAGCTCAAAAGTAACTATATATATATATGTAAGATTGTTTTGACGTGATTTTATTCTGTATTTATTAAGGAATTAAATTACACCTTCTTTCAAACTAGTAATTAAACACTTTAAACAAAATTAATTTAACTAACAAACTTTAGCACATGTTTTTTATCCAAAAGTCTAAACAAACACTGAAGGTTACAACAGTGATGTTATCACATGTAGTAACCTTACACCTCCACCTCTGAAGGCGATTCACACGGAGAAAAAAAGGAAGCAGCTTGCTAGAATGAAAGAAATTGGAAATCTTCTTTTTCTTTCCACTTGCGACTTCATAAAATGTTGGTGAAATCTTTCGGACGATTGGAAAAGGTCCAATTCGTACAGGGTCAAGTTTGTTGAGATTTAATTTGTTTCCGTTTTCGATGTAAACCAAATCGCCGATCTTGAAATCGTGATGTCTCCAATTCTTGTCTATTCTCGCCTTTTTTATTTGAAAGTTCCTTAAAGAATTTTGAAAAGCTAATTTTCTGTCCTTTTCTAAGGAAGATGTATTGTCTTCGATAAGAGGAGATATAGCCTGTTTCTTCCCTAGTAAGTAGTAAGTATGATGGTGCGAATCGTGTTGAGCCATGGATTGTATCATTATACTCATTGACACATTTCTATGAGAGAATTGGCCAGGCTTTATTTGTCTCACTGTTTATTTTGCATCTTAAACGATTTACTAGCGTTTGATTTAATCTTTCGTTAAGCCCATTTGATTCTGGATGATCAATGCAACAAAAAACAATATGTATACCTTTTTTTTCCAAATAGTTCTTAAAATGGGTTGAATTTATAGAAGCATATTGGTCGGCTAATAGGATCGAAATGTTATTATTTTTAGCAATCGGATTAATCAGATTAATTAAGTCGTGAGAGCTTTGACGCTTACTCGTCGAGATCCATGCATATCTGGTGAAATGATCCACCAAAATGTGCATGTATTTCTTTGGTGACCAATTCCCTGAAAACCCTCCAACAGTATCAAGTGACATTATTTGGAACGGGTCAGTGGCAGGACCCAATGGTGAGAGAAGGCCGATAGCTCGACTGCGGCGGAATTTATTTCTAACATAAATAAAGGCCGATAGCTCGACTGCGGCGGACTTTATTTCTAACATAAAACTGGCAACTTTTACAGAAGTTATGGATTGCTTTGTCGAAACCCTTAAAGTGATAATGCTGCCGAATCGTGGAGATCATCAGTGCTGGACCAATGTGACCGTAATGATCATGAACCAGCTGGATGATTTCATTTCCTAATTTTGAAAAAACAAATATTCTCAGTTTGCCTTTTAATCTTTTAAGGATCATTCCTTGGTTATAATCAGTCCGTTTTGCTACTTTTAAATCCGGAAAGTGTTCAGCTTGGTCTTTTAATATCTAAGGTAGATCGATCAAGTCACGATCTTGATTGCATCTTCATTATTAAAATATTCCAAAACCGGATTTCTTGATAGTAAGTCGGCTAGAGTATTTTCTTTGGCTTTTTTATAAATAATGTTGAAATTAAATTGTGATAAATAAAGAATTAGACCGCCAAGAATTACTTCTGATCTGGCCTTAGTCTTCAAGTTTTTTAATGGCTTATGATCGCTGGATACTGTAAAGTGGCGTCCTATTAAATAACATTGCCAAAATTTTATAGCGTCATTGATCGCCTTGCATTCCAAATGAATGATGTTTAAACGTTTTTCCCTTTCCGATAGTTTCCTTGAATAATGAGCTACAGGATGCAGTATCCCATCTTCTTGTACCTGTTTCAGAGTAGCGCCTATCCCTTTAAAACTGGCGTCTGTTTCTATAATGACGGGCTTATTATAGTCGTAAATTGACAGTATTGGGGCCGTACATAAATAATCTTTTATCATATTGAAAGCTTTTTCACAATCACCGGACCATTCAAACTTCACGTCCTTTCTTAATAATCGATGTAATGGTTCCAGTTTTTTAGGACTATTTTCTATATATCTTAAATAAAAGTTTATTGAGCCTAAAACACTTTTTACTCCAGTTTTATCCGATGGACTTTGTAGTTTTTTAATTGATACTAAATTACCTTGAGCTGGTGAGACTCTGTTCTTTGAAATTGTATGACCCAGATATTTAACAGATTTATCTGAAAACAAACACTTGACTAGTTTTAGTTTGAATCCTTCAGCGTAGGTCACCTGCAAAAATTTGTCGATATGTTGAAGATGATCTTCCCAGGGTTGAGAGAAAATCAAAATATCATCGATATAATTGATGCAGAATTTTTCCAAACCATTTCTTCGGATAATGTTTGATAAGATTCTCTGGAACGTGGCCGGAGCATTTTTCAGACCAAATGGAAGGACTTTGAACATGAACTTTCCATATTTTGTTATAAAAGAAGTTTTTTCTCTGTCTTCTTCTTTTAGTGTAATACACCAAAATGCTGAATTAATATCTAAAACCGTAAAGTATTCACAATTTACAACTTTGTCGATTACGTCCTGTATCGTAGGAAATGGAAAAACTTCTGGAACTACCAATTTATTTAATTTGCGAAAATCGATACACAAGCGTGATTTCTTGTTCTCCTCTTTCTTGAACGCGAGGGTTACAGGACAAGCGAACGGAGAATCAGATTCTTCAATAATCTTAGTAATGCCTTAATCTGATTTCGTACTTCTTCATCGTCTGGAATTGAGCAGTCGATTTATCTCTGCAAGCATTTTATCTCTGCTTCTTTTGATTTCACTTTCCCAATATCAAATTTATCCTTTGCAAATATGTGTTTATGCTTTTCTATTAGCTTTCCAATCTGCGGTTTTCGCTCCTCATTTTCAATATGATGTAAATTGACTTCGAATTCTTCTATTTTTAAACGTTCATTAAAATTTAATTGAGTATAATCGTCGGGATCATTATTATCAATTGAAACGTGATTATCATTTGATTTTTTTCCATCTGATCTAATTTAGATCGAATAAAATTATCCTCTCGATCACTATTGCAACGGTTTTCATGAAAATCTATTACATTGTTGTTATCTATTCGTTGTAATATTCTTAAGTTTTCATTTTGAATCAATTGAAACTTTTTTATGGCATCAATCCCCAAAGAGATGTCATAAGAAATGTTTTCGTTCTTGACAACATAAGTTGTTACGTAGTCTGTAATATGTCCAATACGAAGTAAAATTTTAGCCCGGGCTGAAGTGAAATTTAATCCGCTGATAGTTTTCAATACACTTTTTTGTTCAATCAATTTCAACTTTAGCAAGTCAGCAATTTCGTTGAGAAATTAATGTAACGTTGGAGCCACGATCATAAATAGCCTTAGTTTTCATCTTGTCACATATGATTACATAAAGCTTTATCAACGGATCTAATTTCGCCTGGTTCTTCAGTTTAAATGTTTGTCATTCATTTCTGTTTGTAATATCTCTACGTCGTCAATCTCAGAAGATCCTTCAGTCATGTTCGATTTTATTTTTTCTGAAACTTTACTTCGATTTCGGCATTCCGCTACGAGATGGTATCGATTCGGGAAACCAATAGCTGCACAAATTGAACATGCTGTCCTGTGAACTTTGATCTTTGAGTGAAATTCATCTCTCTGAAAATTTTTTGAGCCAGAAATTATTTTAGATCTAGGACTCGACGGATTTTCCTTCTACTTTGTATGAAACGAGTCCTCTAGTTTTCGGAGTTCCGCATATAAGTCTTCAACGTTGTTAATTTTTTCTCTATCAAGTTCTTCTTGAGCTTCTTTCGGTAATCCAAAAACGATGAGGTTGATACGGGATAATTCAGTACCCTTAGGTTCTACTTCTAGGCATAACCTTTCTTTTATAAGCGCGTAATCGATTAAAGACCCACCCTGATTTATTCCTTTCAAATTTTTCTATAACAAATTTTTTTTCGATTTGATGAACTTTTATTTCCTCTTGTTTTAAATTTAAATATAATTGGGTTTCTAATTGTCTAATCCGATAATCTAACTCTATTTGTTCAGCTTTAGCAACCCAGGAATTTGATATTGCGTGGCATTCTCCTAAGGGAAATTCTCTAAAGCAAACATTATCAGCTTCATCGAAGTATTATTTTTTTTTTTTATTTTCATCGATTTTTACAGAAACTGTTCTATAACCTGTTTGGTTCTTAATAGCAAACATTGCATTTTTTATGGGTTTTTTATTTAATAGAGAAATGTGGATACTTACATCTCTAAATTCTTCTGGCACTAAATACCAAGTATTCCTATCAATGGATATACATTGAATCACAAATTCTTTCTCAGCTTTCTTAACTACTTGAACATGAAGTAAATCCGTTTTCTACTAGGTGAAATCTTGTAATTTAATTTGTAAGATTGTTTTGACGTAATTTTATTCTTTATTTATTAAGGAATTAAATTACACGTTCTTTCAAACTAGTAATTAAACACTTTTAACAAAATTAATTTAACTAACAAACTTTAGCACATGTGTTTTATAAAAAGTCTAAACAAACACTGAAGGTTACTACAGTGATGTTATCACATGTAGTAATCTTACATATATATATATATATATATATATATATATATATATATATATATATATATATATATATATGTGTGTGTGTGTGTGTGTGTGTGTGTGTGTAAAGAAAACTGCTTTGTTAATATACGGAAGTTTTCTTAATTCTCTTCACAACCTTCTTGACCCAACAGCTGTTATAAATAAAAGATCCGAGAGGAAATAGTGCTGTTACCGTTTAATGTATTGAGTTAATTGAAACCATTTAATTTTATAAGAAATAAGAAGTAAAGGCATTGAATGCTGTTTCGTTGTTTTTTTCAGGTGAGGGAGTGTTTAGTTGAAAATAATTGTGTATATATATATGTGTGTGTGTGTGTGTGTGTGTGTGTGTGTAAAGAAAACTGTTTCGTTAATATACGGAAGTTTTCTTAATTCTCTTCACAACCTTCTTGACCAAACAGCTGTTATAAATAAAAGATCCGAGAGGGAATAGTGTTGTTACCGTTTAGTGTATTGAGTTAATTGAAACCATTTAATTTTATAAGAAATAAGAAGTAAAGGCATTGAATGCTGTTTCATTGTTTTTTTCAGGTGAGGGAGTGTTTAGTTGAAAATAATTGTGTATATATATATATATATATATATATATATATATATATGTGTGTGTGTGTGTGTGTGTGTGTGTAAAGAAAACTGCTTCGTTAATATACGGAAGTTTTCTTAATTCTCTTCACAACCTTCTTGACCCAACAGCTGTTATAAATAAAAGATCCGAGAGGAAATAGTGTTGTTACCGTTTAGTGTATTGAGTTAATTGAAACCATTTAATTTTATAAGAAATAAGAAGTAAAGGCATTGAATGCTGTTTCATTGTTTTTTTCAGGTGAGGGAGTGTTTAGTTGAAAATAATTGTGTATATATATATATATATATATATATATATATATATATATATATATATATATATATATATATATATATATAAAGGAATTAAAAACATAAAATGTAAAAAAAAATATATGAACATATGTTAAACATTAAAAGCCAATATTTATTTCCAATCGATTTTAGCAAATAATTATACTTTCTCAATTAATTATACGACCCTTATTTTATTATCACTCCTTTATTCCCTTCTTAATGGTCAGTTCTGTTATCACCTCTTCACTGCCATTATACTGGGAAGTTCTGTTATCATCCCGTCACTGCCTTCTTAATGGTCAGTTCTGTTATCACCCCTTCACTGCCTTCTTAATGGTCAGTTCTGTTTTCACCCATTCACTGTCATTATACTGGGAAGTTCTGTTATCATCCCTTCACTGCCTCTTAGTCAAAATGACTCAATCTGTTTATCTTTTTTTCTTTCTTTTTTAAATTTTAATATTCTTAACTGGTCTTTAGTTTAATTAATCCAGCATAAGATTAACTTATGGGTATGTATTTAACGCATTATCTGAACATTATTTTCAGCATCTATGACACTGCTAAACTACATACTATTTTATCAGAAATCGCTAAACCAATTAATCAGATAGTCGATACAAAACCAGTATTTTTACTATTGTTTTCATTACAACCTAGCAAATGTGAAACGATTTTGTGGTGTGTGTAAATCAAACCTCAACCTCAGCAAGAAAACTCTGCTTCATCAACAGATCCAGTTCCATCCTTCGTCTTCATCAGCGCCTCCTCGATCTCTATTCCTTCTTACTGTCTTCTTTTTCAATTTTTTTAAGATTTCTTTATTTGTCGACGGAACCGGGGGTTAATATTTAGTTTAAATCAAGTGGTAGATATTGTATTAAAATTATTGTCACTGTCAAAAAAATACCATACACTTTGGACGATTTCACAGGCGAGAAAAAAAACGCTCCGGCGGCATACTTGGCAACTTATAATCTATTTTTTATCTTTACAATTTTGGAACTATTACGATTGAAGAGAAATATCAAAAAATCATATTCTGCGATGTCCCTTACCTTAATATGTCCGTGACCGTTACTAACTCATTATAACCAAAAATTGTAGATAGGCGGTGTTGTTTTGACAGCGACATTATGTAAGTTTAACAGCAATGTATATCATCAGTAATCACCGGTGAATTAGTATTTTAAGATTAATCATATAAAGATATATGCAATAAGTATATATTTCATTAATAGAAATACATATATATTTCTTTTGTAGGTGTCGGATGTTGCAGAGTTTGATAATGCTTACTTAGAAACTTTGCGCAAGATGTACAATACAGAATCGGTATGGTATTCAACAATATAGTTTGTTTTAACAATTTTATAATAAAAAAAAAAAAATTATAATTGAATATTTTGTCTACTATTGATTTCCCATTTCATTCCTATGTTTCAGTAATTAAGTTAAGATTAAAAACGCAATTTTAGTACCCTAAAGCGAATAATTTTTTTAATTTTTTTATTTAAATGCCTACAAATCGAAAACAAGTTTCATTTGCATCGTGGTTTTATAAAACCACACAACTTTTTTTTAATGGCGAAAACAGATTTGCGAAGGCCGTATAAGAGACAATGGTGGAAGGTATGAGACCGAAAGGAAGACCAAGGAAGACTTGGTAAGGCGCAATCCAGGAGGCCTTTGACAGAAGAGGTTTGGAATGGGGTAATAGAAGACGATTACAGGAGAGGGATTCATCGATCAAGCTCAATAGAAAGGATCCTCACACCGTTGGCGGCAGAAGAGGTTTGGAATGGGGAAGGAGAAGACTATTGGTACAGGAGAGGATTTCATGGATCAAGCTCTATAGAAAGGATTCTCACACCGTTGGTGGCAGAAGAGGAGAAGATTAAATAAATAAATTTGAGGTCTATGTAAATATAAGTTATCAAGTGTTTTATTTTGTGATATAAATACGTAAATCAGTCGATGGTTAACGTTCGGAGTTGTAATTGACTGAATTAGACAAAATATAATGACGCGTTAACTATACGATCACAATATCTGGCTGCAGTAGACGAATATATTTTAATACATTACTCTCTCGATTAAAATTAATTAAATTAAAAATAATAAAAATTCTAAAATAATATAATATTATCATTTCGATGCAATAGTTATTCTTTATTCGTTTGAAAAAGCGTCAATCCATTCGTAACGATAACCTCACGATACAATTATATAATTCATCTCAGATTTCAGACTTTAATATCAGTTGCAGTTGTTTGAAAAAATGAATCGTAACAAGATATTAACATTGGAAATCTATCCATTATTGATGGAATTACAACGTAAATGTAATAAAGTTAGCTTTGAGTCTATTTTGATGATGGCAGCCTCAATGTTGTTGGAGAAATAGGTTCTTAGTATAATCTCGATGTTGTTTATATAATCTCCTTATGTTATAACTCGTTGTTGTTGGTATACCATCCCTGTTCTTGCTAGAACCTCGCCAGAGAGATACATTAACTTCTAATTTCCACTTGTCGTTTGTTTCCGTACTTATTTTTAAATTTGCGGTGTTATAATTAAAGAAAAATGTATTTTTTTTTTAAATATATAAATAATTATAATTAATTGGAAAAGATATATCACTGGAAACAGTGGAAAAAAGGAACACTATCCTATAGGAGTCTTGCGAAGTTGAGGACACTAGTTTTGAAAAAAATGGCGGAAAGCGACCAATCAGTGCGATTGTACCACATCAAGTGCACGCTCTTCAATCCGCTTATGGAGAGATTTCTCAAAGCTGTCATCAACTTTATTTTGGAAAAAATATACGAGTTTGAAGAAGACCATTTTTCTTCTGGAAATTGGTAAGTTCTCTCTTGGAAGTGTTTATCGAAATCTTTTTGATTTTGTGCAGCTTAAAATTTATATTTTGCATTTGCTTTCTTTGATGATGTAAATAAAACAAAAATAAGGACACACACAAACACATAGGCACGAGCATACACACACACATTCTCATATACACATGAGCATACTCAATTATATATTTATACTCAATTATTATAACTTTTAACTATAGTAGTTTAACCATAAAATAACTTCAAGGTGGTTTGGAAAAATCTAAACCAATAAAAAGTTTAGATTAGGGATCACCATTTTTCCTTTTTGCTGTAGCGGTGGTAAGACTCACTAGACTTCAGTCACTCTAAATTCTGAAATGGAACCATTAAACATATTTTTAATTCAGGAGACATCTCAAACTATATAATCATTGACAGATATAGTTAAGATGATTTAAAAAAATTGATCATTACATTCATAATGTTCTTTCCGAATTGGCATGAAACATAAAAATTTGAAAGTTAAGAGACTTTTTTTTACGGTCTGATATTTGTACCACGAAGTTAGTACAACATAATTGCAAATTCTATCGCTATTATTGTTAGATTTAAGTTTTGATCACATTCGACTCGTCATCACAAATTTTCAACCGAGTTTTTACAACCAACTTTGTATGTATTTTAAAATATTTTTTAATTGTATAGGAGAGTCCAGTACATGCTAGAAGTCGAATCGAGCCTGCCTTTTAAGTTACTGAGGGCTTTTACAGTCTGTTTAGAAATTACATTACTAACATTGATAATGTTGTATAGATACCAACTGACATGGCAGGATACTAAGCTCATAATCATTCAAGTACTTTCTATTATCCTATTTTGTATATCCTTAGTAAATCTTATTACCACCGTAAGTATTAACTACTTTACTATATTCCCAAATTACATAACAATGGCTTTACAAATACTTTTACTGTAACTTATCTATTGTCAATATTTTCTGAAGTATCTTTTGGTCGCTGAAAATGGCTCTTAGCTATATCCTTACTATTCATCTTTATCTGTCGAGATCACACAGATCTTTCATATGAAATACACGTATTTCCACAGGAGCATGGAATGCTGTATATGCCAGGTGTTCTGAGCCCTAATCTGTCCTTTGCACTGGGTAAAACCTGGCCTACCTTCCTGTCTGTGGTGTATATTGTTTTTATGTTGAACTTTTTCAGTATGTTGGTTATTTTCTCGGTGGTGCCTTTGACATATGGGATCACTGCTTTTTTAATTTCTTCTCCTTTTTCCTCTGTAATTTTATCTTGTCCGCCTGTCTTTTGGGCTTTCTTAAACTCTCTTTTTATGATGTCTTCCTAAACATGCAACTTAGCGATCTAATGAACAAAAGTAATTTAAGACAAAAAAAGAAAAAAGATGATTAACATGATTGGGAGCGATAATTAACTCAGAAATGCTCCATGAAAAGAAATAATAACAACAAAATGAACTTGAACGTTATAATGAAGATTTCAATAAGGCGCGAAGATGTGCGAATTATTATTACCTTCGCCAGTGATCACGGCATGAAGGAGCAATGAGTATGATATCATTAATTAACTTGAACTGTCCGGTTGGTACCATGTAATACGTTGATCATCAGGAGAAGAATTATTTGACGATTTGAGGCCTTATGATAATGAAATGGGACTTACAATTTGTGTGATGTATACCCAATTATCATCATCTCAGCATAGCTTCTGGCAAGTAACAAGCTTTAAGACCTCTGGACGTTCTCATAGGAATAGCGGCTTGAAAGCGGAGTGATAGGCGGCAGTGTGCGATGGTCGTTGATCCAGGCCAGTCAGGCAGCGAGTGAGGACTCATTGCCTCGCTCTCCCTTCTCCTTCGTTTTGGCGGTAAAGTATATTAATAAAGCCTAGTATCTAAGAGGCAAGGATCGGTTCGTTCCATCTGGCGGATAGTATAGGTCCGCGACTAAACATTCCCCCGCCCATGGCACGAAAGTGGCATCATTGAGATGGTAAAGGGCATATGCGGGTGATTGGGCGCTTTATGATGCCGGAAGCGGTTCGGAGGCTAGCGACTCGGGCGATACCGTCCGCTCCGGGATGCAATCCGGTAACCCGTGATAATGGCCAACGCAGAGGAGGCGAGTTATCGGTTTGGATCAGCACGAGAGCGCCGATAGTTAGTTCGGGGGCGGATTCCGTCCAGCGGGATCGCTGCTGGAGTGTGTGCAAATATTCGATGGTCCATCGCTTCCAAAAGGACTGATGTATCTTGTCAGTGAGTTTCCATCGCGCCACGCGATTGATGGGCACCTCAGATGGGTCTTGAGTGGGGGGAGCGGTTATTGGTTGACAGATAAGAAAGTGTCCGGGAGTTAAGGCTTTGAGATCATGAGGGTCGGATGAAAGCGCACATAAGGGTCTGCTATTGAGTACGGCTTCAATCTGAGTAAGTAGGGTTGAGAATTCCTCGAATGATAAAACCTGAATACCCATTACGGTACGGAGATGGCGTTTAGTAGATTTAATCGCGGCTTCCCAAAGACCCCCGAAATGGGGGGCCCTGGGAGGAATAAAATGCCATTGAATGCCCTCGCGCGAGGAATGTTGAACAATGGTTTCTTGAGTATTCACGTCTCGGAAGAAACGACCGACTTCGCTGATTTGACGGCTAGCTCCTACAAAGTTGGTTCCGTTATCGCTGTAGACATCTGAAGGGCGTCCCCGTGTACCACAAAAACGAGCAATGGCGGCTAGAAAGGCTGCGACGGATAGTTTGGATGTAAGTTCTAGGAGAATGGCTTTAGTGGTGAAGCAAACAAATGCACAGAGGTTACGCGGCATCCTCGGATGCGAGCAGAAGATACGGAAAAAGGGCCTGCGTAATCAATTCCTACGCCCATTTGAAAATGGGTATGTGGGTGTGATACGATCACGGGGCAGGCGTCCCATGGTGGGGATGAGTGGTTGAGGTTTAACGTGGAAACATTTGTTGCATATAGCGAGGCGATGCCGAACTACGTTTCTCCCGTCCAATATCCAGAACCGCTGACGAATAAAGGAATGCGTAGCAGAGGGACCAGCGTGCAAATTTTGACAATGAGCTTGATCAATGACTAAGTTGGTAAAGGGATGATCTTTAGGAAGCAAGACTGGATGTTTAGCGGAAAACGGTTGTGGACCATGGTGGAGTCGTCCAGCCGAGGTCCCCCGCGGATCGATGAATAATTGCAGAGTACGTTTAAGATGAAATTTTGATGTAGGGTCATCCGCTGCTTGATACTCATTTGTGAGAGCGACTTGTTGAATGGCCTTGACTAATATGTCTAGAGCGGCAGATAGCTCAGCGGCGGAGAGAAACCCGGTAGTGCGGCACGCGTGATTCCTGACGTTATGTGCGAAGCGGAGACACCACTCAGTGACGCGTTGCAGCCGGAAAGGAGACGAATAGCGGCTCTCTAAATTAAGAGTGGTAAGGGCGGTGCATGAGATGAATTTATGAGTGGTTCGCCGTTCAGAATCAACGAGACCAGGAGGTACGTCGATGCGCGAGGTAGGCCATGAAGATGGCGGTTGAGAGAGCCAGGACGGACCTTTCCACCATAAGGCATGATTGGCTAATTCCTTAGGAGAAATCCCGCGAGAAGCGCAGTCGGCAGGGTTGTCCTTGCCGTCAATATGGCGCCATTGAGAAGGGGGTATGCTTTCTTGAATTTCCGTTACTCGGTTTGCTACGAAAGTTTTCCAACGGTGGGGTTCGCCGCGGATCCAGGCGAGATCTACAGCGGAGTCTGAAAAGGCTATCAGGTTTTCGAATAGCTGGGAAAACATTTCGGTAATTTTGGCGGTTAACTTAGCAAGGAGATGAGCGCCACATAGTTCCAATCGCGGGAGTGATACTCTTTACAAGGGGGCGGCCCTGGATTTGGCCATTGAGAGGCTGACGGCGATTTCCCCGGAAGAGAAGGTGGAATGCAAATATATAGCGGCGGCGTAACCCAGCTCGGAAGCGTCACAAAAGGCAACTAGGCGTTGGCAACTGCGCGACTCTTGATAATAAGGAAAGCGGTGAGGGATAGAAAAGTGAGATACTGTTTCCAGTTCTTCTTGAAAGGAGTTCCAATCCCGGCTGATATCAAGGGGAGCGGGTTCATCCCAATCAGAGTGGCCGACCCATAAACGTTGGATTCATAATTTGGCGGTGAATGTCACGGGAACTAACCATCCAGGAGGGTCATAAATGCGAGCTAATTTGGAAAGAATAAGCCGTTTGGTAGCGGGAAGTTTGTCAGAAGACACGCGATAAGAAAAAGTGTCTGTTTCAGCTGACCGTAGGAGACCGAGGATCTTAATGGTAGAGTCATCTTTGGAAGAGAATTCGAATGAATGAATCCCCACACGACAATGCTCGGCTGCTAGATTGGATAGATTCGCAGCCCATTTGCGGAGTTCAAAACCTCCGGATTGCAATAGAGCGAATAGATCGTCCCTTAATTGAACGGTTTCTGGCAACGTAGAGGCTCCAGTAATAATATCATCTACGTACGTGTCCTTGCGAAGAACGGAGGCGGCGTGAGGAAAACGAGCCTCTTCATCATGACTTAATTGCTAAAGAGTTCGAATAGCAAGGAACTGGGAGGAGCTGACACCGTACGTGACCGTGTGGAGGCGATAAGAGCGGATCGGCTCATCGGGTGAGAATCGCCATACGATTCTTTGTAAATCTTGATGTTTGGGAGGCACTAGTATCTGGCGATACATCTGCCGAATGTCGGCAGTGAAAATGTATCGGTGCGTTCGAGCGCGAGTAATCAAAGTGACAATATCTGATTATAACTTTGGCCCGGTAAAAGAAATATCATTTAGTGATTTTCCATTTGAGGATTGCGCCGAAGCGTTGAACACCACTCTAATTTTAGAGGGCGGATCGTCAGGGCGGTGTACAGGATGATGAGGGAGGTAGTATGTGATACCGGAAGCGTAATCAGGCTCAGGAACAGCTGACATATGGCCTAACTCCAAGTATTCTCGCATGAAGGCGAGATAGGCTTCACCTAACGCGGGCTCCCGATGAAGGCGGGCTTCGAGTCGGTGAAACTGTTTCACTGCTCTGTAACGAGATTCCCCGATGGATGTCGAGTTTTAATTGGACATTGGTGAGGGCGTTAAATACTGATAATTCGTGACGCTCGGGAGCGACAGTATTAGCGATAGGTGAAGGGGAATTGGGTGTTAGATCTGCGGAAGATAGAGCATGACGGGGACGAAGCGGGGGGGCGAAAAGTCTTGCCTTCATTACCTTTTTTTTCTTCTTCTCGGTTTTCATCCCTAAATATAGTTTAACGAATTGTAACTTGGATGTGCCGCTTCGCATCGAAGTGTCGATCGCGTAAACTGTCCGAACCTCCTTCAATAAGCCATTTAGTCGTGTAAGAAGTACAAGACACCTTGCTCACTATTAGTTTACTCACTCAAGCGGAACACTTTTCTCAATTACTGCCCATAATCCGAGCTGACCTACCGGTCAAGCCACTTTGCACCCTCATAACCTTCGTCGATACTCTAGGAGTTCTCAGGGTGGGCGGCAGACCTAAAGACCCATACCCAAAGACCATTTATCTCTAACCAGGCCAATAAGCAAGCTCATTCCACTTCCAGAATGATTTTCTCTATAGTATTATTGTACGCCCAGTTGGGTTATTTTACTTTCTCCATTGTCTTGTGTATAGTTTTCCTGCTAGACCACCCACCATTCTCCATTAATTAAGTTTTTCTTTAGTTCTAAAATTATATTGTCATCCCAATTATGGTGGGCGGTATGTTCATGCCATTCGGCACTCTATTGTGAATAAATTATTTCGATACTTAAAAAATAAGGTCGATAAGTGTCAAATACATCTTGAAATAGCACACTATAAACCATCTAGTGGTTAGTGATAGTTACTAGCGCCTCAATACATAAACATAATCAGAGACAGAACGCGAGCGATTTTACCCGCGCTCCCCACCTGTTGCTCTGTTATCGTTAATCCCTTCTCCAGCGGGCAGTAACAAAGAGCGGTCGCACCTATTCATTGCCTATGCCTACAGCTAGTTTTACTCACAGTTACAGTGTTTTGTCTTCCGTTTTATTATTGTATTTATGTTGTATTCATGTGATGTCCGGTTCGCTTCCAAGAAAGTATAGATTCTACAGGAGGATTTACCGACTGTCGGAATCACAAACGTCACGAACATCTTTTGTCTTTCCAAGTGGCCACTTGCTAAGCCGGGGAGGTTTCATCTACAAGGAAACCGAAGCTACGTCTTTGGTGAGTTGATTTTATTCTAAAAGTTTGTATATCTTTCTATTTTTTTCCTCTAACTACGAACTCTTTTACAATTACCAAATGCAGTCCACACTTACGTTTCCTTTAAAGAAATTTAACACTGAACATACGAGCTTTGTCTGAACAATAATTATAAAAACATTCATTTTAATTATTAACACCTGATGGCGTTATCATCTGTGTTAGTTGCTGGCAGTTTGTATATATTACAACACCTCATCAACCCTCAAACATAATAAAGAATTATTTTTTCAGTTTTACGTCGAGGGATTAGGGATTTCCAATAAGATTTGCAAGGCCAGGATTTTCGACACGCTGTTCGCCAAGTTCTCCCCAGCTTTTTCTTCTGTCTCGGTCCGTTTGTTTGGAAATATATCCCCGATGTACTATTCTTCCATTATGGTAGTGCCCCTTTTTGGAATGTGCATATTTCACCTTAAAGTCATTTATTTATTTGCTCAAGTATGATTCTACAATTATCATATTTTAATTATATGCTTTATAGGATCTTTTAATTCAAATTAATTCGAAAGCCTCGGGGGTATGCAGTACATAACTAAATTATGTAGTATATAACTAAGTTAAGTAGTATATAACTAAATTATATAGTATATAACTAAATTATGTTGTACATAACTAAAACTTCTTCGGAAAGTTCTCTAAGAATTAATTTTATATTTGATAATGAATACAATTTTTCCCCACTATATGAAGAAATCGTCACTTACATCTGAAACCTTTTCCAGGATGTTGCTCTAATGTCAAAGAATGTAAAGACTTACTGGGCCCAATGGGACTCCATTCCAGTGGACATAGGGCTACTGAAAAGGGCGTTGGACAACGCGGATTGAGATCAGCGCCGACTTATGCCCTTCCGAATCAGGAGGCAGTAACGGTTGCAGACGTACTTGTGAAGCAGCTCGTCAGTAGGTTTGGAGTACCCATGGAGAAGAAACTTTGAGCCTGCAGTCTTCTACGGGATGAGCGAAGCACTGGGAATATGGAAGAGAAGGACGACACCTCTTCACCCTCAATCCGATGCCATGGTGGAGCGCATGAACAGGACAATGGGACTATAATTGTCTAAGGTGGTCTCCAACCATCAGCGAGACTGGGGCCAGTACCTTCACCTGATCCTGCTGCCCTACCGCAATTCATTCAATGAAGCAACGTGGCAGATCCCCGCATATGCAGTGACAGAATGAAGGAGCGTTACGACATCAGGGCAGAGAAAGGTGGCTTCCCACGTGGAGACTTGGTCTTTCTACATGATCCTCGAAGAAGGCAAGGCTATTTACCTAAACTTCCGAATTCCTGGGACGGCCCGTTTGATATCGTCAAGAGGATCAACGACGTCATCTATAGGATCAGAAAGCAGTCTAAAGGAAAACACAAGATAGTCCATTTCACTCACCCACATGTACGAAGGATGACATCTGTTTTACTTGATTGCCAAGCGTGTCACTGATCAGAAGCCAACATATAACGCACCGTGGCGAAGCCTCGACGTCCTGTGGAGTATGCTTCTGAGACTGCGTGTCACCAATCTCGCCATTCTGGAGTTGGGCTGTTAATACGACGGCCTAGAGTAGAAGGTTGTCAGGGCCATGATTGAACAGATATTCGCCAACTGTGGAGTTGCCATAATGGTGCGCACGTTCAACCCCTGGAAAGAAAATGCGTCTCCATCGGTAGAAGCTCATAACTGCCGAATTTCTGCGGACTATTATCTGGAGAAGAGCACTTTCAAGGAGGGGACAGTGTTACGGTCACAGAGAGGAGGAAGTAAACAAGAGATTAGCGTCTTAAACCCGTCAGCGGGAGAAGTTAAGATTGGATTATAACCTTTTCGAACATAGTAGAACTGGCCCTCCTTTGTCGGAAGAGATTAAGAAGGCTCTCGACAATCCCAGAACAGTCTCTCCCTACTTCGCCAAGAGAGAGTCAGTCAAAGAGTAGACCAGGCACTGTGATGAACTAGTAATAAGTGAGTGTCAGTATAATAAACCGTTTCTGTATATTAATGTGCGTCAGTTTGTCATATTTGGAGAATCTTACGTTCGGTGGATTTTAATAACTGAACTGTAAGAGTTAATCAGTTAAGTAGTAGTTGTAATTTTATGGTATTTGTACAAGCTTATGTTACAGATCTCCCCACTCCGTGTCGGCCTTGCCTATTTAAGTACCCTCTCGGCGCGAGTGTGGCAGTATATTAAACCAAGCGGTGTGATGAACATCTGAATCAGTAGTAAGTTAGTGTAATAAGTGTATCATGAACTGTGACAGTTTGTGAGTGTAATTGTGTGTCAGTTTTTTATTTTTGGGGAATCTTAGGGTCGGTTGACTTTGATTACTGAACTGTATGTATTAATTTGTAATTGTAGCTCTAGCTTAATGTTATTGTATTCGTACAAATTTATGTAAATAGTTAAGTCAATTAGAATTACTAACATATTATATTGTTTTCGTAATAACTGATGTAATTAAATAGGCCTATGTTATGATAAATATTTAGAATATTGTTGTTGTAAATTTATATTAGTTTAATAATTTCTTTGTATGTAACTTCATTGTATTCTTTTTATCACTTCTGTTAATAAACATAAGTATCTTTATTTTAGCAGTAGTTTAATTCATTTTCATACACAGTAGCTCGTAACAATAACTCGTTGTACAAGTCCCTTCCGACTAAATTTAATATATTGGGCCCACTGCCCAACCACAGATATTTTTGTACGAGCTGGATGGACGAACTGACTAAGACGCTTGCATGAGGTAATCTAAGTTAGTCAACAAGAGCGATTGGATAGGCGACTGGCCACCGGCGAAAATCGAGAATAATTCTGAAAATCTCCTTTCCATTGGTTTGTGGAAGTTCGTCAGCTGAATGTTGGAATAAACAATAACTCATAAAGACATGCTGCAATAGTTGTGGCTCTGCATCGTATAAACGCTACCTGCAATCGCATTTGGGTTCTCCAGGTTGTCCAATAGCCCTGGGCCATGGGTGGTTTGCTTCTAGATAAGAAATAAACAATCCATAAATTCAGTCCGAGTTTTACTGTTATTGGACTATATTGTTAATCGGAGGAAAATGGTCGGCTCTGAAAGGACTGCCTATTGAACTATAGGCAGGCTACAACGACGCGACGATATCCATGCTTTATGGGTCTAATCATCAATTCTCAGACACGTTAGTTCGGGTGATCCCCTCAAGACTTCCTGCTATACTACAAAGAAATTTCCTGTAAGAAGACTATAAGAAGATTCAAGTCCTGTAAGAAGACTACTTAGCGCAGCCAAAGATCTCCACGGTTCATCTTTCAAATCTTTTATGTTAATTTGTAAACCTCTGAGTATTTAATTTTTATGCAACCTTGGCATTTTCCAATTGTAAAAAGGTCATTAGTATTATAGCTGTTATAGGTTAGCTGTATGTAAGCTTTTTACTGTAAAGCTACGTATGCGTTCCATACATGTAATGTAATGGTACATAAAGTTATTGTACAGCCATAGATTCATATCAATGTCATACGTTAATAATTCGAAGAATTTATCTTGAATAAACTGTACAGAAACATATTTTGTAAAGTATACAGTATGTATAATAATAATGTTTATAGCAGAGGGTATAAACGTGTAAGTGTTAAACAGTCTGTATTAAATATGGTTTCTTTCTTTTTTATGGTTCTTATAATTGAAATCTCAATCTAACTTAACGATAACAGTATTTTTGGATAGGTCTTTTGCACATTCCAAAACATTTCTTAGACCGATTAAACGTTCAGGAATTCGAAATGGGAAAGCTATACATAACAGCTAATCGTAACAGCATTAACACATTGCATTTAGTGGAAAGCAACGTCACTGCTTATAAAAAAGTATTTAGCGCTTTGGAAAGAGAAGAGTGCCTGCTCCAAGCTTGGCTCAGTAACAGCTGTTTTAAATTTCCACTCCGAGTTACCAAAATTTGAGTTATTGAAATTGAATTAAACCATGATTATATATATTAAATATATAATAATAAATTCTTTATTTATTCTGGGACAAGTCCCTTTAGAATAACGTAACTGTACATTATTGTGGGCTTTAGAGCCTTAGAGTACAAAGAAAAAAAAACAAGTACAAAAGTCAATCTATAAAGCTGATTAAATAATAATAAATAAAAATAGCTTCTTATGATAATGAAAAAATAAAGATTTCACATTACTTCACATTAATAATAAAATGAATGAACGAAATAAATAATATTCTATCGATAACTTTAGGTATGCACTTCGGGGAACTGGAGGGATAGAAACTAATCAAATAAGGGGGATTTGAAGATAGGAAGGGTCTTGGAACAGCGGATGTAACGAGGGATAGAATTCCACAGGGAGCAGGACCGAATCAGGAACGATCTTTCGAAAGCAGTGGTTCGATGGGCCTCAATATACAAATTGGAAGGGTGAGAACGGGTATTACGGGAATGGATTGAGGACTTAAATTTGAGGAGCTCATATATGTATAATGGACGGCGGGATTGGATAACTTGATAGAGGAAGGATGCAAGGAAATACTTACGGCGATCGGAAGGATATAACCACCTCAACTCTTCATAAAATCGGGAGACAGGTGCTTCCCTGGGGATTCCGAAGACAAAGCGTACAAAGCAATTCATCAAACGTTTTATCTTGGCCTCGAGCTCCACAAAGACACCCCATATACGGCACAGTAGTAGTCGAAGTGGAGGAATACTAAAGAGGTAACTAGGAGTCTACGAGTTTCAAATGGAAGTAGGCGACGGGTGTAGTTTAGTCTCTTCAGGGTAGAAAAAGGTATCCTTGGCCCAATCCTTTATACAGCTTATACAGCTGACATCCCAACTCATCCTAATACTATCCTTACCACGTATACTGATGATACATGTGTATTATCAGTCAACACCAATCCAGTTATTGCATCCCAAAGCCTCCAATCCCATATCACTGATCTTGAAGAATGGTGCCAAAACTGGAGAATTAAAATAAATTCTCAAAAATCGCATCAAATCACTTTTATCTTACGTCGTAAACCAATGACTTCCTGCCCTTCAGTATCCTTTAATAATATCCCACTGGTGCCTGTAGAACAGATCCGATACTTAGGGTTGCACCTCGACAAACGATTAACCTGGAATCCTCATAAAAGACTGAAAAGACAAGAAACCGCTCGACGTTTCAGCCTACTTCAATACTTACTAGACAAACGTTCTAAGCTCCCAATTAACTACAAAAGACTCATCTACATGACCATCATACGACCTATTTGGACTTACGGAGTAGAACTATGGGGCTCCACTAAGCCATCGAATTCCTCTCGTATCCAATCCCTACAATCCAAAATCCTTCGTAAAATCCTCAATGCTCCTTATTTTGTTAAGAATAAAGTCATCCATAACGACCTTAATGTCCCTTTTGTTGCTGATTTGGCCCGAACCCGGTATCTATCCTTTCATAGCAAACTTCATTCCCACTCAAACCCTCTAGTTTCAAACCTAACTTCCTCTTCAATTCCCGATAGTCCTCCGAGGCTTCTGAAAAGAAGATGGCCACGTGACCTTCTTATTTGAACTTTGATTTGAGTACTACCAGTGGGTAGTTTCTCTAATTGTCATTCTCATGTCATTATGTAACACGCATTCTATTTACTTGTTGTATAATTGTAATACAGTTGTAAATATCAATAAATAAATTTTAAAAAAAAAGGGTAGAAAATGTACGGCGAGATATATTGGCAATATGAATTTTCCAGGAAAGAGATAGGTCTAATGTGATTCCAAGATTTTTGACTGTTAGGAAAAATTTGACGGGAACATATTTAAAGTACAGGATTGGGGAATGAAGAACTTTTTTAAGGAGATGATTGGATCCTACTACCATCGCCTTTGTCTTCTCCGCATTCAGCCTCAACCTGTTAGTCACTGCCCGCACGTCGGCCCACCGACGAAGCGAGAACGTCAAGAAGGCAACCTTCAAAAATTCTAAATAGAACTGTTTCCTATGCAGAAATGTCAGGTGGTCAGCCGAATAGTTTCGGGGCCACGCTGCAACCCGAACCCTCCAAACACATCCCTGTACCACAAATCAACCCTATACAAGCACAAAACCAGCCCCAGCAACCACAATATTCCATGAATAAAATTCCTATTACCCCACATATACCTCCTCCTTCAAATGGTACTGATCTCACGACACTTCTCACATCATTCCTCTCTGAATTCAAATCAATGGTCACACCATTAATATCACTCCTTACGAATCTTGTTTCCCATCTCTTTCCTGTCCCACAACATCCTTAAATGCACTTTTCATATATATCCTTACGTATTAATTTATTTGTACATTGATTTGTTCAGCTTTTTATGTTAGAGTATAGAGAGTGTAGCTTCTTATATTAGACACCTCAATATCTTCTTTATTTGTTCGAAGAGCTGCTATATAATCCTCAGAATTGTTTGTCTTCTCTTCGAGGCTGGGCCAACGTTTATCACGTGATGTTGTTTTTATCAAATTTAAAAAAATGTGTTATATTTTTTGATTTCTCATAAAAAAAACATCATAAAAAACTGTGTTAAGCAATGCATATTTTATTTTATAAATATTTTTATTTTTTAAAGAGAAAAGATAGGCCCTCGACCGGGATTTGAACCCGGAACCTTTGTCTCACCGTGACATCGCTCTGCCAATTGAGCTATCCAAGGCACTTCTCGGTCGAGGACAAAGCTTCTCTCTTTTAGATCCTAAAGCCCCTTTATATTTATAATTTATAACTTATAATTTATAACTCATAAAAAATGACCAATAATTATAAAAAATCATATTTTATTTTATTTATTTATTACTTTTCCTGCCGCAGACCTGTTCTAAATTGTCTGTGCTTCATCTTCTTATAGTAAACATTTTTGTTTAAACTTATCCGTCAACTCAATTGATTTCCAAAGAATATCTAGCTCAGCTTCTATTTCTATAGACAGTATTTGTCCGCGGAGTCAAGGCTTCCTTTGAAGAAGACAAGTAAGGAGTTGGGATGAGATATAACTTCCCATCAGTTTTTGAATACTTAGGTTTAAAATCTGGTTTATCGTACTACTTAATCTTCTCGATTTTGTTTTGAGATTGTCTATTATGTTTTTTTTATTTATAATGTAATAATATTTCCATTATATTAGAAATGGGTCATTATCTGGAAGGCTACAGGATACGCCTACAACCATACACTTACATGTGTTCTAAGCCTCTAATATCCTTTTCTGTTCCCATACTTTATATTAGTACTAATACCTTGTAGAATCAAAATTTATAAAATAGAACACATAAAACATAATTACTATTTCAGTTAACTACTTTAACTTAATTTTTTTTTACTAAACTAAATTTAAAAATGTAATAAAAGACCGATAAATAGATCTTTTTTCAAAAATCAAAGCGAAAACGAAATGATTTGTGAAATACTGATCTAATACTGTATTTCTCCGATTTACACGAGCAATTTCTATAGAATATATGGAAGCACGGAAACCTTGCTTGGACTACTCGTTAAACACAAGAATAAACACTAGAATGTTGCAAATATTTTTTACTAAGTTTACTAATCGTGCCTTATCCTTCGGTAAGTATCATCTACTCTATACTAATCATGCCTTATCCTTCGGTAAGTATCATCTACTCTATACTAGTTTTATTTGTGTTAAAGTTCATTCATTTAACCTCTTTTTATGCTCCCATTGTGATGCTACTCATACATCATCCGATTAGCCAGTGTAGTCCTAAATGTTGTCTGTCCAGATAAAATTAAGCTCGATGTCCCCATTTTAGATACCTTATGGAAGACGGAAGATGGTTAACCATCTGTAAAGAAAATGTTTTTCCTTTTTTTATAACCAATTTTAGTCGAGCGTACTTAATCGTTTGTGTGAATGAGGATAGAAAAACTTATGAGTACTCATTAATCGAAAGGAAGAAATTGGGTTTTCAGGAATAGGTTTGGTCAATTGTGGTTCCTAGGTTTTCTACATAGTAGCTGAATTCGATAGGTGATCGGTAGAATTAGCGTGGAGAAGGTGTGGATGTATCAAAGGAGGGAGTTGGATGCTACAACAATAGCTTCGGTTTTCATTGCGCTTAACGTCATATTGCCCAGAGGCTGGTCCAATCTAGGTCTTCCTGAATACTGACGAGATCTGAAACAGTTCAGAAAGAGAAAATGGTAAAAATACATTGAGGTCGTCTTATAGATGATGTAAGTGTTGATTGTTGATGGCGATTGTTGATATAGGAAAACCATCCGTAGGTCGTTTGAAAACAATGTCTCTGCGGGCTACTCATGAGGAAAATGTGAGAATAGAAAGTATGGAATCCGCTGGAGTTGTTTTTTCTATTGTTCTTTAGTATTGATTCGAGATGTTCCAAAGGAGCTGATATTCTGTAGGAGATTTAGGGTGAGAGATTTCATTTGTAGGATAGACCTCTACATTTTCCAAAGAATTGGAAATGCTATGGCAACGCTACGCTTTGTAGATAAAAGTTAAACTGGGAGGACTTCAAGGATGCAGAGTTTTAGCGATTTGGCGGGAATCCTATCAAAGTCTATCAAGTTAATGCGATTTCATAAGGGAGGAATAAAATCGGTGCTTAAAAATCCTGAAAAATTAAAGTTGTTCGGGTTGAAAGATGGTATGAAATAACAAGTCGGGAGATGATTTTGAAGTATTAATTGTGTTAACCAGAAAGTTAATAAATTATTTCTTCCGGAGATTTTAGAAACAATTCAGGGAAAGATGATTTACTAAGAGTGAGTTCAAGAAGGAATTGCCATTTAGTTAAAGATCAAGAGCAGCAAACTGGTCTTTGTGGAAGTAATTGAATTTCGCCTGTCTGATTGTGGACTGTGTCGAATTATGAGAATTGCGGAGAGCCCTGAACCCTTGATAGTCATCATCACGCTTGATAGGTCTTTAAATTTTTGACACATCCAGGGAGCAGGCTGGTGATGGGGGATTGGGGTTTTGAGTCGGGCAAGGGCATACAGTATTTGAGATCGGAAATGACCATGTCAACCGTGAAGTCGAGATGGAGTTGATAGAAGCGCAGGAATAAACATCTCTCCACTTCAAGGTTTCGATGGAAAGTTGGAGAAGATCTTTGGAGTTTTGGTACTGTGTAAAGTTTGATTTGTCATAAGAAGCGGAAATGTATCTGGCCGATGGAGGAGGACAGAAGTTTCTGCGGGAAACGAGTTACGTACAACTCTAACCAGGTGTCTCATGTTGGGAGGTGGAGCAATGAAACAATGGAGGGATGTGAAGAGTAGAAGAGACTTTTCAGATTTATTGTACCCTGGGGAAAGTGTTACAGTACATTGTACCTAATTATAGTGATGTTGTAGTGTACTGTGCTCTTAACTCGGTACTAGGTCGGTATACCCTACCATTTAACGACTACTACTGCATATAGTTATAATTAAACGGGTATATATATATATATATATATATATACGAGCATATATATATATATATATATATATATATATATATATATATATATATATATATACGAGCAATCTGTTAGGGGCCGGAGATAAGTGGTGCTATGTATTGCCGGCACCATGAAAGGGATGCGGAGCGGGGAAAACGTGTCATGTCGGGACACATGAAAGGGAATATGGTTAGGACAAAGAAGTGACCTTTTGGGTCCCTTATGGAGTTTTATGCTCCAAGATGGTGGAGAAGGAAGGAGAGATAGAGGCAGAGAAGGAAGGTGCTCTTGAGACGAAGGTGGAGCAGGAAGGTACTCTGGGAGACGTACAGCAAGGAGGAGAGATCGGGCAGGAGATAGACCCTGCGGAAGATGGAGTTCCCGATGCGGCAAAGTTAAGACCGACCTGAAACCCAATCTACCCTTGTCCAGATAAGTTTAATTTATTTCCTGTAATGTATTTGATGGCAATCCTTTTTATATATTTAAAATCTGAATCATTAATCTTGTTTTAAATTGATATAATAAACGATCCTTATTGTAATTCTTTTGGTGCTTACATACCCGAGATACACTATTTACTAATAAATAATATATTGAAGGTATAATAGACGAGTGAATTGGTAAACACAAGAATAGACCTTTGGAAAGGAACCCAATTAAGATAAAGGAATATAAATAATAATTTGAGTACTCATCCTAAATGAGACTCTGGCATACCAAATATCAATATATATATATATATATATATATATATATATATATATATATATATATATATATATATATATATAATAAATATATATATATATTCAAGATAAATTTAAGATTAGAAACATAGCAGTGGATATACAAAATAAGGGGAAAATTTGGCGGTTGAGTGTGATCTAGGAGCAATCACATCCTTGCACAAACATTGTCCATGAAACAGTCTACCATGTACTGATCCCCCGACCCTTTCTCGGGTTGTACTCGGTTCTTAATATCTATATACGAGTACAGTGGCAAGGAAATGCAGATGACGCAGCCGTCAAATATAAAAAAAAAATTGTGATATGAGTTGGTTATGATTCTCCACCAGATGAACAATACAGTCAATATTCTACAAAATAGATATGGTTTTTAGCTAATATGCTAAAATTCTCGTTTTATTGCTTGTCAACAATAAAACGAGACGTTGTGTGATTGATTCATTAAAAAAATACGAATTAAACAGTGATGATGTAGGATTTTAAAAATAGATAATATAATTACTACTTTTTACTATAGTTTAATATTTTTAATAGTTGTAATATACCTTTATCATTATAAATAAGAATGATCTCAACGCGATCTTGTATTCTAGGATGCATCAACCCACTCGCCCAGCACACCTTGTTCCAATCTCTTAATTTCAAAGCTATGTTTTTTTCTAAGCCTAGGGTTTGCGTAGAAGGTCTTCTGTTAGGGATCCCATGGATCAATTCAAATCAAAATATAATATCAAAAATTACGGTATTATTAATTGTTCGAAATTTCTAGAATAATTTATTCTGACATAGATAAATTATAGTATGCTAATATAAATTAAAGTACATTATTTCGAATGTATTGTATTATCTGTTAGTAGATAAGTTAAATACATCCAAAGTATAGTAAACCAGTTACCATATACCTTATTGTCCTCAAATGACCAACAAACCAAGGAACAAATACTAACTGTAACTTGCTTAACTTTTGTATTTTCATAATTTTGGTTCTTTTTCTCCCACTTTATTTTAAAAACAACATATTTTATATATAAATATTAAAGCTTCAAACGCTTTTATATTTCCTTGAACATCAGCAAATAATCCTCACCTCTACCACCATGGCTTTCTCTTTTTAATATATAACATCTGCCGCGCCAGTTCGTAAATGCCTAGATGTTTCCGCAATTAAATCGTTCTAGACGCACGTGACAAGCATTGACCAAAAAGTCGTGTTTATTTTTAACATATTATTATAGATTTTCCTAACTTGTAATCAAGCATCTGTGACAAGGCAACAAGTAGCTCGTCTTGTGCCATTAGAAATTACATCACGCCCATTTTGTTTTTGTTTTTAATGCAGATAACACAATCAAGAGAACTATAAAATTATTGTGATGTTCAACCTGGCCAATGTCTCTTGCCTTTTCCTTCTTAGAGTGCTCTTGTTGACAGCTGTTGTGAACGAAGAATTAGCATTTGCTTCAGTTTAAATTTCATCATGTCACGACAAATTACATTTTTTTTATTTTTTATATTCTCAATTGGGGAGCCGAAGGGAGGAAACGGCGAGGATGACCTCGAAAAAGATGGTTAGAAGGATTTAGGAAAGTACGCACGCCCATGGTCTGAGGGAGGAAGATGTACAGAAAAGAAAAATGTGGAAACAGAAATTAATGGAAATTTTTGGTTGAAGGAAACCTCAATCTGAGGAAACCCTTAGAGGAAAAAAATCTATAAGAATTCCAATTATTACTTTTTAAAACTCGAGTTCTAAATAAATTATAAAAATTACGTTTAATTTATTTGGATAGATATTGCACCAAATTTTCTGTAGATATATACCTAATTGAATCCACAAATCAAGAATTATTGTTAATTTAATTCTTATATTTTTGAATTAAATAACTTAATATTTGAAAAAGCATTGGGCATTTGTTTTTGTAAACATGTGTTTATCAGCATGCGATTGATTGTCATCTGTTACTCAGTGTAATAAGCAGCATTAAAGGTTCGATGGTACGAGAAAGACTGCCAATAAAGTGTTTTGTCTAAAAAGTGTAACTAAGTAGTTTAAAAGTGTAAATATAAAAGGAAACACTTGGGCTCAGGGGCTCATCACCAGTGCAGAGCCCTCAGCCTAAGACCAATGCAACTCGACCACGCAGCCTGCACACGCCAAGACTAGATCGGGTCCGGTGTTCTTCGCGCTTCCCACTCGTATCAGAGACTAACCGAAAAAACTAGAAGCATCTCATGTCATAGACCTGTCGTTACTCCATTCAGTAATTAGTTTTAATTAATTATTTTTGTATGTAAACAATTTCATATATATGAACAATCTATTATATATTTTATTTTGAAGAGAAAATTCTTGTCCAGGGCCGGGATTCGAACCCGGTCTGCCCACATCTCCTTCGTGGTGCTCTCTAACCTATTGAGCTACCCTGGCTCGTAATATGGCCAGACAAATCCATTCTCTTCACCGATCTCGCATATCCGTGCTCTCGCAATGTTCACGATGTATACACGGGGAAGAATTCTCATTGAACATTACTTTAATTAGGATCTTCTTGACTTATGTCATCATTTATTTTATTTTATTTTTTTATTAATTGCTATAATTTTTAAAGATTTTATTCTAAATAGAAAAGTTTAAGAGAGCGCGGGGATGTAATCGGGGATCGGTGAGAGAATGGATTTGTCTGGCCGTATAACGAGTCAGGGTAGCTCAATTGGTTAGAGAGCATCACGACAGAGACGGGTTCGAACCCCGGATTTTTTTTTCGAATAAAAAAAAATTATAACAATTAATAAAACAATAAAATTACAACTAGTTTATTGTAATTCATTTTTTATCACAAAGTTCTTTAAATTAGTCATTTTTTGTATTATATATTATAATTTGTTTATCTTAAATAAATTCTTATCTTTACTTTCTAAAATAAATAGACTACCACTGGGTAGTGTGTCGGCTTGCTTTTGTCTCTGGACATGATTTATCATTCATAATATTTACTTGATGTATTCTACATACAGTTGTAAATTATAATAAAAACTTTTTTATAAAAACCTTATTTTTTATTATTAAAACACCATTGTCACTAACCGGACATAACATACTTGCATTGGGCAAAAGTAAAGATTCTATTGAGCTCCTAAACAACGCAACAGTATGACTACTTGATAGGTTAGGTTTGATGAAGATAGAGAACAGGTACAAACAAATGAGGGATAGATAAGTATAGTTTTGTACTAGCAACATTAAATAAAATAATACAAACAAACTAATGATATACCTACAACTTTTTTTTATAATGTAAATATATTTTAATCAAAATGGATTTCAGAAAGCTTCACGCTGTGTCATGTTTAGTCCAAATCAGAAAATCATAAGTGCAGGTGAATTTCCAGCAGGGATATACGTAGTTGTCAACGGAGTGGCCAGTTGTAATTATGTTCCCAGTGTCTGTACCATTTCGGTGAGTAGATAATAATACAATAATCTTCAAATGCTAAAAAAATCGTATCTATCTCAGAATAATGCTCAAAAATCTAAATCTAATAATTAAAAGGAAGTGGCTCCTTGATTCAAATTCTAAATTTATATATATTTTTATATTGGCCTATTGACTGTGTTGGGCAAAATTTAGCTTAATGAAATGGTCTGTTATGTAATAGGGATTGCTAAATCATCCCTCATTATTCGAATATAAATCATTAGGCAAATAATTATCATTAGCAAAAGTATAAAAATGATTGAAGTCATATCGAAATGAAGATTGATTATATAGTTGACCTATCTTTTAAAACACGATCGATTTTAATATTGATCGCTCGAGGATCGATTTAACTGACCTTTATAGATTTAAGTGACCACCAAATTGTCTATTGTTTGGTGATAAGTAATGTAGCTTAGTAAGGACAGTACAGTTTTAGATAGAACACTGACAATTAATTTATTTATTTTTCTATCTTATCGATATTGAGGTGTGTTTTTGTTTATCCTAGCTTTTTAAGATCCATCTTTCAGGAATCGGTTCATTTTTACTTAGCCAAGATATACAATATACAGCTCCATTATCGGGATATTGCCTTTTCCCAATAAGATATTTATAGGCAATTATTAGAATGTGAGAAAAATAAATATAAAAAAAATATAATTTTAGTTAGGTATGCAGGATTATTTTACAACTCTAAAATGCAGAGAGCCCTTGAAGCACCACTGAGTAATGCATATATAGTAATGCATATATGGTAATGCATATATGGTAATGCATATTATTTTTTAAAAACCTTGATTTAAAGTTGTATTTATTTCATATATTTTTTTATTTTCTTAGAATTTTGTGAAATATGGGTTGCTTCCTAATTGTGATTATTTGGACAGTATTACTGCAAAAAATGCAAAGACGACTTACATTCCCTCCGGAAATGTTATTGGAGAAATCGGTGCTGTAACTGAAAGAAGTTATGATATGAATGTAATCTGCGAAACAGCCGTTCATGTATGACCACTTTTTTTATAATTATCTAAAAGTTTAGACAATAAACGGGACACATTTTTTGAGTAAAGAGTTAAGTCAAGAATTTTAAACTTATTGTTAGTATTAAATTTATTGATATAAAGTGAAATGAACGTTATAATCACATGCAATCCTATTTTCTGCTATTCTTATGAGTATTCTTATGCCATGGCTTTAAAGAAACAGAAAGTTTCAATCAGATCTCTAGTCAGTTGAATTATATCATAAAAATTAGATTAGTTTGCATCATTCTTGAAATAATGCAATATAATTTTTATTTTATGAATCTACATAATCTAGTTTCAAAATAGTTTTTTTTTATGATAATAAAATAAATATTTCAAACGTATTTTGTACATTTACATGCATACAAACTGCCACATACACACACACACACACAAAACTATTTTCTGGACATGGATGCTTTAGAGCCTACCAGTACAGATTCAAACTAGACGACAGTGCTAAATACCCAACGTGTATGACGGTGGAGGAAACAGCAGAACATGCATTTTTTTAATGTTATCGTTTCACTGACGAGAAAAGAGAATTGGAGAAAACAGGTGTAGGGAGGTGGTTTTAGTGGGAGAAAATCCCACACACGGATAGGTACAAAAAAAAACATTCATACACTGTGCCACTCCGCTCCCAAAGACACACAAACACACACACAATGTCCTATGTTAAGTAGTCCCTTTGAGTGGACCATATAAGGAGAAATTGATTTAGCCCTGAATAAGTGGGGAAAGAAGAGGGAGGTGATGACGTTAAGGAAAAGCACGTTGAGCTTTTTGCCACGGTATGGGGGGGATTTTTGTATGCTAATTATTTAGCAAACTAGGGGTAAAGATTCGTAGCTCAAGGGGTCTGTGGGTAATTCGGATCGGGAAAAAGAGGTACGAACCGATGCACGATGTGAAAGGGTAATCACCAAGGCCAGATTTGGGACAAAGTGTAAGGGATGATTCGAGGACAATTTTTTTCGCAAAGGAGATCAGCTGAGCACGACCGGGAAGACTCTCGATGAAATTAATTCGAAAACCGATAAGGTTATTTATGCGAAGGAATAGAGGTACCCACAAGCATTAAGGGGACACATTCGCGAGGAGATGGAAGAGCTGAAGTGCCAAGGGATCATTGTGGATAGCACGTCGACCTTTAATAGTCCACAATGGGCAGTTAAGAAAAAACCCGTCAGTGGAGAAACGAAGGAACGCTATAGGGTAGTTGTCGAGTTTGGACAGTTAAACGAGAATACGCAAGATGAAAAGTACCACATTCCTAGGTTAGAGGACATATTGGACCGGCTAGGCGGAGCATCTGTGTTTAATATACTCGAACTGAAATCATGGTACCATCAAATTAACATGCAACCAGAGATCAGGCCAAAAGAGTGTTTACTTTCGAAAGGGGGCATTATGAATTCACCCGTATACCGTTCGGATTAATAAATAAATGCACCTAATACGGTCCAAAAACTGAAAATATGTGCCCGGTCTACATGGATGATCTCTAGGTATCTAAATTTTAGTAAGACAGAGGTGAGAGACATTTAGAGGATCTGTGAAAAGTCTTCATTACAATACGGAAGTTTAGGCTGAAACTATCTCAAGAAAAATCGACATTAGGTTTTAAAGAGCTATGCCTCAAATTTGTGACATTTGTCAATTTATATCAAACAATGTGGATCTTTTACAATTTTCAGAATCGTATATTTTTGGTTATCAACGGCTGGGGGCAGGTTACGCATGGATTTGCCACTGTCATACAAATAAATAAAAACTATACAATAATGAACTAAAAAATCAATAACTAAAATAGAGCCAAAAACTCAAAAAGAAACACTATTATTTATTATAATGCAATTGGGAAAAACCACAATGCAAAGCCTTATGTTTCAAAAAATACACCTACTTACCAGTCGAAGTTGAACGTCTTGGTGGCGGGGTGCTGTCTCATGTTTGGAGCCTGTTTGGGCTGTTGATCGTTGGGATGTTTTGCACCTTTTTCTTCGAGATGCGATTCACATAACCCCTTTTTGATTTTGGTGTCTTGATAATGCCTGAATAGGCGAAACGTCGACTGGTAAGTAGGTGTATTTTTTGAAACATAAGGCTTTGCATTGTGGTTTTTCCCAATTGCATTATAATAAAAAATCAATATTTATTAATGTTGGTCAAGTAATAACTATTGAATACAATAAAATAAATTAAATGGTTGAGGCAGTGGCAAATCCATTTCACACAAAAACCTCATTGGTCACCCGGCTGTTTACTCCTGTTACATCACTCCCCCCAATGGCATCGGCACAGAACCTAACCTTGGGCTTCACTACATGACCGGAGCGGGTCTGTAAACCGGCTTCGGTTGCTTCTGTTCTGCGTCGAGGTCATTCAAAGGGTCGTCTGCGGCAGGTGAAGGAGTGGGTCGATCCCTGTTGGCGCTGGTCACAGTTGCAGGCGATTTAAAAGGTCGCTCCCTGTTTTCACCATTCACCACCGATTCCGTCAGGAGGTGCGCTGGCTTCAGACGATCCACTGTAATGGTCTTCGATCCTGAAGGCAACTCCACCTTATAGGTTTTCTCCTGTCGGGATATTACCTTGTAGGGACCTGTATACGGCGTTGTAAGCGGCTTCCTCCCCATATCATCCCTCAGGAACACGTGGGTGCAATCTTTTAGGTCTCGGTGAACGAAGGACTTGGCCGAGCTGCTGCAGTGTGGCGCTGGCCGCAAATTTTTCATTGGGTCGCGCAAATTCTCCAGTTTTGACACTCAGCGTCCTCTCGGCGTCCTGATGGCTCAAAAAATTCGCCCGGGAGACGCATAGGCTGTCCGTAAATCATTTCCGCAGAGCTGGCTCCTACATCTCTCACCGCCGACATGAGACCCAAAAGAAGAGTCGGAAGTATCTTCGTCCATCCAGCCGGGTTCAACGTAGCCATGAGGGATGACTTGAGGGATCTATGGCACCGCTCTACACGTCCGTTGGACTGAGGATGGTACGCCGTAGTTCTGTTTCTTTGAACACCAAGGATGCGAGTGAGGTTAATGAATAGATCTGACTCGAACTGACGCCCTTGGTCAGTCGTGATCCTAGCCGGCGTACCGTAGCGAGAGATCCACGAGCAGACTACCGCTTCTGCCACCTTCGTGCTGGTGATCTCGTCCAATGGACACGCCTCGGGCCAACGTGTGAATATGTCTACCATTGTAAGGCAGTAACGCATACCGTTGAACGGTGGCAAAGGTCCAATGAGGTCCACATGCAGGTGCTCAAACCTGCTACTGGGTGCAAAGGTACCTGGAAGGGTGACTGTATGTCGGACGACCTTAGACCGCTGGCAAGAAATGCAACAACGAGCCCACCTCGAGACGTAACTGTTCATACCTGGCCAGAAAAAATGCTGTGTGACCAAACGCCTCGAGGTTCGTATCCCGGGATGACTGAGCCCATGGAGACGGTGAAAAAGCTCTTCCCGCATGGACTCAGGGACACAGGGCCGCGCCTGATGGGTAGAGGTCACACAGAGGACTAATGCTTCTGTACCGGGAGGCTTGATCCAGCGGAACTGAAGACGAGTGTTCTTCTGTAGTTCCGGAATTGCTGGATCCTTCTTCTGCTCATTTGCCATATGAGTATAGTCCTCGGTCGAGTCTATGTCTTCTATTCTCGAGAGTGCGTCGGCTACAGGGTTCTTTTCACCAGGTCTATGTCTTCTATTCTCGAGAGTGCGTCGGCTACAGGGTTCTTTTCACCAGGTATGTGGCGGATCTCAGTGGTGAACTGGCTGGAACTGGAACTGAACCAACCGAATCCGCATGGGGGTCGCAGTTTCTGGCTTCTGGTAAAAATCATATTCCAGCGGCTTGTGGTCCGACCGAATCGTGAAATGTCGTCCCTCCAGGTAATGTCGGAAGTGCTTGATCGATCGGTGGATAGCCAGCAATTCCCTATCGTAGGTGGCGTATTTCTTCTGGGCTGGAGCGAACGCTTTGGAGAAAAACCCAAGAGGTCGCCTGCCATCCTTCTGCCATCCTTCTGCTGCAAAACTGCTCCCATGGCAGTACTGGAAGCGTCACATATCAGGACGTGCTCAGCATTCTCCTTCGGGTGTCCAAGCACCGCCGCGTTCTGGATTGCGGTTTTGCAGCGTTCAAATGCTGAAGTGGCCTCAACATCCCAGTCCACCGGCCTCTTGTCGTTCTTCTTCGCTCCAGCCAGGAACCTGTTTAAAGGAGCTTGCATATCCACCGCCCTGGGTATGCAACGGCGATAGAAGTTAAATGTACCCAGAAAACGTCGCAGGTCCCTTATCGTATCTGGCCTAGGATAGGAAGCAATGGCTTCAACCTTCGAAGGAAGAGCGCTGACACCAGGTCCATTCACTGTGTGGCCCAAAAATTCGACTTCCTGGCGAGAAAACACACACTTCGCCAGGTTCACAGTGAGGCCATTGTCCTCGAGACGACGCAGGATTTCTTCCACATGTGTTATGTGCTCTTCTTCGTCTCTTGAGCCGATGATTATATCATCGAGGTACCACCACGCGAAATCTAAATCTTTTAGCACCCGATCCAGAAATCGCTGAAAGGTTTTTGATGCGTTCCTCAAACCAAAACACATGCGGAGGAACTCGAACAAACCGAAGGGTGTGATCACAGCTGTCTTCGGTATGTCTTCCTCAGCTACCGGAATTTGGTAATATGCACGGTTGAGGTCAAGCGTTGTAAAGATCTTTTTTCCGTGCATATTAACATTAAAGTCAGCCAAGTTAGGCACCGCATATCTATCGGGGACTGTCTTTGCATTTAGTTTCCTGTAGTCTCCACAGGGCCTTATGCCGCCATCTTTCTTCTCCATGATGTGCAGTGGGCTGGTCCAGGGGCTGTTAGGCGGCCTGCAGATCCCTTCTTCCATCATCTGCATAAACTCCTTCTTGACTGCATTGTACCTATCTGGTGGCAGGCGGCGTGCTTTCGCTGTGACTGGGGCTCCACTTCTCTCTATGTGGCGAACTACGTCATGTTTCGGCTGCTAAACAAAGGATGTTGGTTGGGTTACACCGGGGTACTTGCGCAACAAAGTGGTGTACCACTCGCCGGTAGGTACCGAACAAACTGTGGGCACTGGCACCTTCACTAACCTTCCACGCGTAGTGAGCCCTGCCCGCTGGTCTACTAGCTGACATCCGGCCAGATCTACCATCACATTATAATGAAAAAGTAGATTTTCGCAGATGATGGGGTGACTCACTTCAGCTACCACAAACCTCCACATCTTCCTACGGAGCCCTAAGTCGAGGTTTAAGACAATGGTCCCGTATGACGGAATGGGCGTTCCGTTTGCCGCATAAAGCCTGTACTCTTGGGAAAACTTCGCTCTGCAAGTCTTCACCGATAAGACAGATAAGGTGGCTCCAGTATCCTCCAGATAGCTGACCCCAGATTTCTTGTCGGCAATGAAAAGTCGGCGATTGGAGATCTCAGCGACTGAATCCGCCTCGTTCGTCGCTGCGACTAGTTTAACGCCCCAGCCGGCTTCCAGTCGCAGGGTTGACGGCACTTGGTTGCTTTTTCCTTAAACCGTTCGTGGTAAAAGCAAAGCCGCCGACCGCTTTTACTTCTTCAATAACTAGCAGATACTTCTATAAGTAAACACAGATAGTGAAGATGACAATGGTTTTTGGGTTGTGTATATCAAGTATCAGAAGAAATTATGTTTATACCTTTGTGTATACTTTTCATAATGGATGCCTATGATAATCAAGCAAGATATGACAATTTGGGAATAAATACTGTTTATAATTAACAGTGGATACTCAAGGCAACTTGAGCCAATATGTATTTGAAAACACTCCAATCTAAATCCTCAGAAGATCTTCCTTTATCACCTAAATTACTATATCAAATTGTATTATTAAAACTTATATATTATTGCTATGTACTATATATTATGTCATATTAATATGTTAGTATCTTAATCGACAAATATTATTTATAAAATTTGTACAGGGTGATTCTTATTAACTTGTAATTGGAAATATCTAATTATGTTATTCATTTATTTTTCCATTTAATTCTAAAATTTTTGTTAAAAAATGATTATCCTAAATTTTATTCTTTTAATTTTATAAGAATTGCAAACTATTGTATATTATTGAATAATTGATTTATTTCCTTCCTTAACAATATGCTGGCGTCTTCTTTTATTTATCAAAACATAATTTAAATATATGTTATATCTTAGATGTTTGCATGTTTCGACCAATATTGCAGATCTTCATCAGCGTTAAATTACCAAGATACAAATATTAAATGTAAAATATGATAATACATAAATGATAGTAATTATATTAAAAAATATTTAGGTAAAAAGATTGATATAATCATAATAATAAGATGTTTATTATAATATATTATCACCTATATAATTTTTTTTTTCTCTCTTTATATTTCCATCCACACCTGTCAAATACAAGTAATTGACAATCAGCAGATTGGCTGACTGAAGAAAACAATACAAAATGACATGGAAGGCATGACGAAGAACCGTACCCAGCGGTACCTCTCCATTTGCTTGCTTTAATTTCTTACTGTAACAGATCCCTCATCCGCGTCCTTTTTAGTCTCCTCCTAGTGTTCTCAGGCATGAGAGTAGTGGCCATTTGTTGTATCAATGGGTTTGGGTGTCCGTATAGTTTTTCTTGAAAGCGTTTGTAGTACGTTCGTATGTGTTCGTCAACCGTTTTTATTTTTAAGTCAGTATGCAGAGTTTTGTTATTGACGTACCATGGTGCATTAGTGATAAGTCTAAGTACTTTTGACTGAAAAGTTTGTAGTCGTTTTCTGTGAGTCTGTTTAGTGATGCCGTAGACTTGTAAAGCATATGTCCAAACTGGTTTTAGTAAGTAAGTGTAGGTATTTAATTTCTGTCTTAAATCTAATTTGGAGTTTTTTCTGAATAGCGAGTACATTAATTTGAGTTTGTGATTTAGTGATTGGCGTTTCATCTTAACGTGAGGACCCCATGTCATTCTCCTATCAAATGTGAGTCCTAGGTATTGTACTTTGTCTCTCTGTGGGATGGGTGCGTTATTAAGGAAAATGGGAGGGCATGTTTCGCGTCTAAGAGTAAAAGTGATGTGATGTGACTTTTCGTGGTTCAGTCTGATTTTCCACAGTTGGCACCACTCATTAACCTTTTGTTAGTTGTGTTGTAAGTTTTGTGAGGCCTGTGTCGCATCTTGATGTTTGGTGATCATGGCAGGTCGTCAGCGTAGGTTGCGATCAGTGTGTTAGAGCTTTGTGGAATGTCGTATGTATATATTATGTACAGTAGCGGTGCAAGTATTGATCCCTGAGGTATACCGGCTAAAATGGGTCTAATTGAAGATAGCTCTGAGCCCTGTCGGACTGAGAAAAATCTGTCTGCAAGGAATGAGAGAAGAATCAGATAATAAGTGTGTGGTATTACAGTCTTAAGCTTAAAGAGAAGCCCCTTGTGCCAGACCTTGTCGAATGCTTGGGCGACATCCAGAAATACTCCAGTTGCATACAACTTCTGCTCTAGTGCTGTCGATATGAAGTCAGTTACTCTGTGTAATTGCTGAGTAGTCGAGTGTGATTTTCTAAAACCGAATTGATGGTGAGGGATTGTATTTTTGTCAGTCAGTAACTTTAATAAGCGGGGATAAAGTAATTTTTCAAAAATTTTAGAACAAATAGGGAGTAAACTAATAGGTCTGTAGAATGAAGGGTTGGTAATGTCTCTATCTTGTTTTTTGATCATTGAAACAATTGAGTATTTCCACTGTATAGGGAATTTCGTAGTTCTAAGTATTGAGTTGTAGATTGTCGTAAGAAGCACTAGAGCTTTCCTGGGCATTTGCTGGAGCACCTCGGCATTTATTAAGTCATAGCCCGGGGCTTTCCTTTTTGGTAAATGTCAAATTAGTTCTGCTACTTCTATTGGAGTGAATGAAGGCGGTGGTAATGTTAGTTGTAATGGAGCTTCAAGTGTGTTATTGACAGTTATTTCGTGTTCTGTGTCAGTGAAGTCAGAATGTGGTGTATAAACGGAAGAAAGATGGTCGGCAAAAATCTCAGATTTTTCCTCGTCCGACACGGCCCAAGAGCCGTCTTCTTTTCTAAGAGGTGCCGACATCTCTCGGTGTTTTAGGAGTCTTTTGGTATGCTTCCATAAACTTCCATCGTCTGTCTAGAGGGATTTAATATAATTCACATAGTTTGATCTGTTAAATTTGGTAATTTGACGTTTTAGTTCATTATTCAGTTTGTTAAATGTTCGTCTATCTGATGGTTGTCTGTTAGTTTGCCATATTTTACGAGCTCTTCTCTTGGCCCTGATCAAATCTCTAATATACTGCGGGTAGCTTGGTAAACTATCCGCTTTTCTATTCCTGGGTTTTGATGATAACCACGCTGCGTCTTGAATGCTTGTAGTGAACTTTTCCACTGCCTTCTCTAGTTCTTCTTCATTCTTTATAGAAATAGGGATTGAGAGGGGAGAATTGAGATAACTTCTGTATAAATCCCAATCCATTATTCCCTGTGTTAGGGAAGGTCTTTTTTGTGCCTCAGAAGGCTCTTCGCACAGGATCATTTGAACTACAGAATGATCAGAGCAAAGATCAGAGCTCGTATTTACAGTCTTGTTTACTGTTCTTAAGCCTTTTGTAACAAAAAAGTCCAGTAAGTCCGGGGTTTTGCGTCTAGAAGTAGGCCAGTAAGTAGGAGAATTTGGAGTTGATGAGTCTAATGAAAGAGCATACCACAAGTTCCTACCTCTTGGGGTACACAATCTTGAACCCCAGCATTGGTGTTTCGCGTTGAAATCACCTCCTGCGATAAAACATCTACCTAACCGTTTAAAAAACTCAGAAAACATCGAAGATGTAAGCTTGTACCTAGGGAGACAATAAACTGCAGCGAACGTGATATTTTTCTGTTTTGTATGTAATGTGATTCCAGTTGTCTTTATGTGCGGTGTGATGGGTAAATGAATGGGACTATGTTTTAATGACGATTTGACAATAATGGCGGTGCCACCGTGTGCCGTTTTGTCAGGGTGATCAGTTCTGTAAATAATATAGTCTGAAATATAGATTTTTGATCGTGAGGTAAGATGTGTTTCAGTGATGAGTGCTATGTCTGTCCTTTTTTCATGTAAATATAAATCAAGTTCGGTCCTGTGTTGCATCAGTCCATTAGCATTCCATAGGAGAATTGACAAGGAGCTAGCTGCTGAAAAATTAGGGGGCATGACTGTGGCTCCAGGCTTGTGTAACCTGAGTTAACTGTTGGAGAAGATTAAAAAGAGGGTGGATAAGGTTGTTAAGACCAGTTAGTATTTGAAATAGTTGGGGAGGGGCAGTATCATAAGGGGGCACCGGCTGGGTACTGTTATTCATCATACCTGTTTGAACATTATTGTGTTGTGGTGTTGACTTCGGTACTGGTGGACTTCTTGGCTTCTGCTGAAATTCCACGTTGTTCTCCGGAAGTCCTGGAAGATGGGGCTGTACAGGTCTGAGATTTGGGAATTCTTGTGAATCTGGTGGCAACTGAAAAGGTTGAGCTGCTGAAGGCCGCTGGTTGTAATGTCTTGAGCTACGCTGAATTCTTAAGTTCCTCAGTGTTTGGCAGCCTTTGTAGTTGGCAGGATGTTGGCCACCACAATTGGCACAAGTAGCAGGAGTTTCTCTTGTTTTACTGCAAGTTTTGCTGTCATGGTGCCCGCCACACCTTACACACCTTGGTGGGTGGTTGCAGTAGCCTCGAGTGTGACCATATTGTTGGCACCTTAAACACTGATGAATGTCTTTTTTCTTCCGCGGTTCTTCGATGTTTACTTTTGTGTAATAGATATATTTTAAATCGTAGATGTCTTCTTTAAAAGTTTCTTTTGTAATATCTACAAAGAACATTGGTAAGGGCTTCTTAAATCTTGAAAAAACGTTTGTTACATTACAAACTTCGTAACCTTTCTCTTTCAATTCTTCTTTTATAATGCTAATTGGTGTAGAGTGATGGAGGCCCTTAATCACTATCCTGGGGCATCTGTCCTGTGGGAGCTGAAAGGTGTGAAAATCTGCGCCTTCACTTCTTAGGCTCGCATTTAAATTTCTGTAAGTGTCAGGTGTGACAGGATAAACCGCTATACCTTTAAGTGTGGTTTTCACCGTAAATTTGTTTGGTCCGGCTTTTTCTTTTAGGAATGCAATTAATGCAGAGTAATTTTCTACTCCATTTATATAAAGTGGGGGCGGTTTTTGATTTATCACGTGTCTCGTAGTATTTTCTAGTTGTTCGTCAGGTATTGAGGTTAGTATTTGAAAACTGTTGTGTGTTTGGATTGGCGCTTGTCGTTTCTGTCTAATGTGATCTTGTTCAATTAGTAAAGGTCGTTTACGACCAGTTACTAGCTCCCAGGAACCATTATTATTACTATTAGTACTTAAATTAATACTGTCCGCTTCCATATCACTTACCGCCTGCGAAGAAGTAGACGCTTCGCCCATGGCTGGCGGAAAAACCCGCACTTTTATTATTTAATTCTTAAATCTAACCTGTCTGATCAGAATAAAACACTTTTTAAGAAGAAAAACAGAATATTAAAACATTAACCGAAGTTATATTTATAACACATAAAACTAACCTATTTTCACTTTCACTTCGATCATATGTGTCACCTATATAATTTTAAAGTATTTTTTGTATCATTACTGCTATTAATGCATATATTTTTGTATTATATTATTTGTTTGTACCTAGTCTATTCAGCCCTGATGAAGACCTGCAATGCTGGTCGAAAGCATTGATAAGCTAATAAATGTATCAATTGCTTACTATTCGATTCTTGGTTTTCATCTTCAATCAACATACCTTTTATTGTGAATGTGCAAGGGATGTAAATATAAAAAACTTTTATTTTATAATATTAAATTGGAACATTGGTAGAACATTGGACATTATGAACAGAAGGAAAACAATAGAAAGCTATTGTGAAGCTATACCAAAGCTCCAAAATAACCATGTACTTTTATTTTGAAAAAAAAATAAACTGAGATAATAAGAAAATTCTTGTTATAAATTTAAGAAAGAACTTATTTGTTAAATATTTCTCATCACTAAAAACGCACCATTAACTATATTTTTAAATATTTTATTTCCATGTTCATATAGATAATTTATGAATAAACAATTTTCAAAAACTAGATATCTTGAGAAAACTCAATGTAGTTAAAATGGTATTGAACTTTCATTTAAAAAATCATTGTTTATTGAACTAATAGATGATGATTCTGATAATTATGAAGGTGTAACGTATTTGATAAACTTGATCAGTTTGAATAATATTTTTTTAAACATATATTTTATTCCATACAGCCTACACTGGTTCAGATCTGGTGGCATTGTATTCTTTCTTTCTATATTTCTTATTTTATATATATATATATATATATATATATATATATATATATATTATTGTAAAATATAAATTTAACCAAATGTTATGAAAATGAGGTAATATTACAATATTAGAGTATTTTTGACATGCTGTTTCACTATAAATTAATAATTTAGTTGTTTTTTAATAAAAAATATAGAATTTATTGTTCTTGTTTTTTTATATGTATATATTTGTGTTTTATATAATGATTTAATTTTCTGGATTGTGATAACTGTGATTATTTCTTTGATGACACAATCGAGGCTCGTTTCGAACTAATTCCATGAGTAATTCTTTGTCTATTTTTTTGTTCATCATTACAAACTAGTATAAAAAAATCAGAAATATTAATATGATAATTTTATCAAAACGTAATGTTTCCAATTTTATTTAACGAATTAAAATGTTATGTTGGTTTTTTTTTATGTACATTTCTGATAGATATAATTTTATTCAAGGGAAATCCTCAAGGTAGTTTGGTCCAATCCTATATACAGTTTATACAGCTGACATCCCAACTCATCCTAATACTATCCTTACCACGTATGCTGATGATACATGTGTATTATCAGTCAACACCAATCCAGTTATTGCATCCCAAAGCCTCCAATCCCATATCACTGATCTTGAAGAATGGTGTCAAAACTGGAGAATTAAAATAAATTCTAAAAAATCGCATCAAATCACTTTTACCTTACGTCGTAAACCAATGACTTCCTGCCCTACAGTATCCTTTAATAATATCCCCCTGGTGCCTGTAGAACAGATCCGATACTTAGGGTTGCACCTTGATAAACGATTAACCTGGAATCCTCATATAAGACTGAAAAGACAAAGAAACCGCACTACGTTTCAGGCTACTTCAACACTTACTAGACAAACGTTCTAAGCTCCCAATTAACTACAAAAGACTCATCTACATGACCATCATACGACCTATTTGGACTTACGGAGTAGAGCTTTGGGGCTCCACTAAGCCATCGAATTCCTCTCGTATCCAATCCTTACAGTCCAAAATCCTTCGTAAAATCCTCAATGCTCCTTATTTTGTTAAGAATAAACTCATCCATAACGACCTTAATGTCCCTTTTGTTGCTGATTTGGCCCGAACCCGGTATCTATCCTTTCATAACAAACTGCATTACCACTTAAACCCTCTAGTTTCACACCTAGCTTCCTCTTCAATTCCCGATAGTCCTCCGAGGCGTCTGAAAAGAAGATGGCCACGTGACCTCCTTACTTTAACTTTGATTTGAGTACTACCAGTGGGTACTCACTACTTGTCATTATCATGCCATTATATATCACTTAGCCTATTTACTTGTTGTATTATTGTAATACAGTTGTAGATATCAATAAATAAATAAAAAAAAAAAAAATTCAAGGGAAAAGTAACCTTCGCTACTATATTTATTGGTTCATGAAGATTAGTAATAAAATATTTTAATGAGAATTGAGAATATTTAATTTTGATTTATGACGGATATTTATATAATAATTAATTATCAAATTACAATGTACATTTTTCAATAAACATTTTAGACAATAAAGGTTAAGTTGGCACAAATGATAACGGCTGGCTTATCGGATTGAAAACGAGTGATTTTGAAATGTGAAAATCGTGCCTGATCGTCAGTATCGGATCGGATCCAATGTAGACGCTTCCGTATAAATAAACTATTTTGATTCGCGAGCGACTAAATCGGTCGGATATGTCGGATAAAAACTGATCGGATAGGATCGAATCCAATGTAGCCACTCTCGATATATTTCAGTCATTTGGTTTGCTTCCGAATTCTGATCGTATCGGTTCGGATCCAATGTAGGTACACCCTTACGAGTAAATATGATTGAAGCGGAGGTAGGAGAAACGTCGGGGAATTCGGAAAGGTTCGTATGGAATGGACTTCATCTAAAGCAGGCGCGAGCTGAGCAATGCATAATATTGTTGTCATTGAGACGGTGTGGGACAATATATAGTATGTAACTTGTAGAGGTCTGAAAAAGTACGTGTAGATAGATCATTCATCCTTCAGCGAAAGGATGTAACGATTGCTTACTATCAAGGGAAGACGAACCACCGGGGAATAAAATTCATTTAGAAGAAAATATTATAGGGTAGGGATGCGCAAGACGGTAGAAGAGGTAATAGGGAACTGCCACATTTCCCATACGGTTAAGTATGACCGACATCCCCCCTATGATTGTACCATTTATTGTACCTATATACTACGAGAATAGGTACAATACTGTATTCTATGGAAAGACAGATACATAGGTATTAAATAAAGTTTCACAAAGGAAAAAGTAACAAATCAAAAAATTTAATCATTGAACAAAATTAATATAATAATTGATAATTACTTTTGTTAGTCAATATACTAGGTATAATTGATGCATCAAAATTATAATAAATGTAGGTGCCTATATAAAATTGTTTTATTTAAATAACGATCACAATTTTTTCTATATTCTAAGAAGCAATAAGTGATTGTGCTTCTGGTAATAAATCACTTTTAATGTTTATTATTTTCGGTCTAAGCGTCGAAATTAAAGGATCCGAATTTTCATCAGATTTGAATCTTTTTTTCATGATAAAAGCGAACATATCCTCTGAACATTTTCTAAAACTTTCCGTTTGTCTCCGTCTTTGTCAATCGGATAATTGTTTGAATGACTGAGAACGAGATGGTATACTTGCGGCTGTTGATGATGACGATGAAGGTAGGTCCTGGCTAACATCTTCAGGAACAATGAAATCCAAATTCAACCAGTTTTCATGCTTCTCCAGAAATGATATTCCTGTGGGACGAAATCCAGCGAGAGTACAAGCTACCACTGAATTTTCTTAATTTTTCCCGTAAGCAGAACTTTGCGGTATTTGAAATTTGTTCTAGCCCAAACGAATTAATCCATGCTTCCAATACCATGTCATAATCTTTAAAACTTATATGATTTAATTGAAAAAACTGAAAAACTTGACGATTTGTTGTAGGAACCATTGCACCTGTATCGTTCAAATACCACACACAAACTGAGTTTCATTGTTAATACTATCATGTATATAATGATAAGGATTATTCGAATAATTGAGGGTAAACAAACATTGGTAAACAAAAGAAAACTTGCGTAAAGTAGACGCCAATATCTACAGAAATTATTTTAAATTAATTCTCAAGGCCCAGAAAAGAAAAAGAAAAATCATTTTCTCGGAAAATAGCATCTAGTAGCAATCTGACTAATGGAAAAAAAAAGTACAAACATTCTAGTTATTTACTGTGAGGTTAGTTTTTCGGGCGATTTTGAGCGATTTGCGCAATTGATTTTTTTAGTTTACCCCCCCCCCCCCCCCCATTTTCACCGAAAAATCCCAGACGTTTGAAATAATCCCAAGTTTTATTTGCCTAAAATATCTTATTATGGATGAGTTGTTTTCCAGTAGGTGCACGATTAATTTAAGGCATTACACCAAGCAGTGGATTGATTTAAAAACATGAGGGTTTTTAGAAAAATTTATACTTCAATTCAGATTTTTTAATTTTTTTGATTTCACAATTAATTTATCTATGTATTTTGTTGAGAAGAAGTATAAAGTATAATTTAAGATCAAAATAAAGGACTAATTTAGTTATTAGAGAATTGGCCCAATGTCCAACAACTGCGTTGATTCGTTCCACTGTGCGGCGGTGAATAGCGCCCTTCAGACATGGTTTAAATTGTATTGGGTGCCAATTACGATTTACTCAGACGGGGGCAGGAAATTCGACACCAATCACTTACGACAAGATATGAAAAGGCCAGGAATCACATGGAACTAGAATACGCCCGGTAACCTAAAAGTAGGGGGGGGGGGGTCGAACGGCTCCATAATACCCTGGGCGAACATATTCGAGTATTTCACGCAGATCTGGGGTTGGAAGCAGATGTGGCGATGCCCCGAGCCATAGCAGCGTACAACCACTCCATACACATGGCCACTGGGTTTTCCCCTTTCGAGGCTCTTTTTGGATTACGAGCACGAAGGAGAGACGAGAACAGGGCAGAACAAATAGCCATCAATAGAGTAGAACTCGAGAGAATGTGAGGCAAAGCGCATGGCCTTATTGTCGCGAAAAAGAGTAAGAAAGTATCACGGGAAAACGAGGGCGTGAAGGATATTATGGGGGATATGAAAATCGCTACTATCGTGTACAGATAAAATATATCGAATCGGGCAATATATTCTGAGGTCCATTCAATGTGATTAAGATTAAGGAACACGATCTGGTCACCATTCAGGGTCTGAATGGTGAAAGGCTAAGCCCAGAAACGGTGCATATTGAGTAGCTTAAAGTTCCGGCTGGAGAAGCCAGACTATAGCCAATACATAGATATATATTATTATCATTTTATTTTTTATATTTTTTGTTTTGTCATTCATTTATTGTTACTAGTAATTAAGTGGAATAGAGCAGTGTAATATTATTTGTAGATTTACAGATTTATAAATTACCTTATTTATACAGAAAGAATTTTTACAGTTGTAAGTTAATTAAGATGGGGTTAAGTGCTCCTCCGGATTCGACATACTACTTCTGCCCTCGACCTGGGGGCATCCAATTCCTCGATGTCTTTCGCCACGGCCTGGACCTGGATATAATACATAATCCTGTCCCCGTCTTTCAGGAAGTGATTTAGCTCACCAACTTCCCCATCGAACTTCTCGAGCTCACTGATCTCCCTCGTCAGATCTTGCGCATTATTCTTCCTAAGCTTCATGCGCTCTAGCAGGTTGGCTTCCTTTGCAGTTATGTCCGCATACGCTAATGCTAATATAGTTGTCGGAAGCATCGAGAACTCTGGATTTATTGGCTGTTCATGTGGTTCTAGATTACATTTTTGTATTAAACAATATAATTGAACATAAAGATAGAGTGTTATTATGAAGAGTAGTGTCATCATGATTGTTCCTTGGATAATTAAATGATTTTTAATGAAACTTAGCTTGGCATCTAAAATAATCTCAATTAGGTTGTCTACATTCCTTACAAATGTGTTACCCAAGTTGTCTGGAAAAGTGAATACTGTAGAGAAATTCGAGCCAATATTTGGAAATGCATAGCAATTAAAATTACCAAGCTTCTATTTCGGCACATACCGCAATACAAGGTCGTCAGTTATTTCTTTTTTCGCTTTTTTTTCAATACAATTTCGGTTTGAATCATTGCCTCTATTACTTATTACTTGCCTAACCTAATAAATACAATCCTTATTATTAAATTGGTTTCGGTCTAAACGGTGAAACACCTCTTGTAAATGTTAGTACTATATCTGGGCATCGACAAGCAACTAACTCTAAGATGTTACCGATAATTTGTTGGAAAAAAACTGCTGTTTCGCAAACCAAAATTTAAACAAGTTAAAAGGATATTGTAATACTATTCTCAATCTTTTTAGAGATTGAGCATAGTTATATTTATAGCCTCTACGAAATGGTATGCCACATTAGTGATTCCAATACAATCCTAGTACAGGATTATATTTTAGATGAAATATATTTCAGTGGCATTTACAAACCAGTAAATGTGTAATTATGTGTAGCGTGTGTATATTATAATCGCCTTACATAGGAATCAGGTAAATGTATTATTGTTATCTATAAAAGCATGTAAGATAATCATTGATTAACTTTATGTTATATTTGATTAGGCAGCTTAACATTAATAAAAAGAGGTAATAAAAGAGTGGAACTAAAGCTGATATAATTTTAGAGATGGGTTAGTGATGAAAGTTATTGCTACTTAAACAAAGGAACAGTCTTCGAATTGAGAAACAGTGTTCAAATTGACTTCAGGGAAAATGTAACTGACATCATTCTTATTGAAGGTAGGATAGTGGATGAGTCTACCCTCAATGTGTTTTATGCTCCTTATTACCTTCCCAGGACGGCGAGACGTTTAATATTTCCTGTATTTTTAATTTCCAAATGATTCTTTTTATGTTTTGATTTATTATTTCTTATATTAATATAAATGATGAACTAATTTTATTTTATTTTTTTATGGGCGTTTACATGTGTTTGTTTTTTTAGTGATTTACACGAAAACAGATACTGTTAATCAGACCAAATATTAGTCTATTCAATTTATTACAGAAGTTGTTAGAATAAATTAATATAATAAATAATATAAGGTGCAAAAGGATCTTTGAACTATGGGAAAAAAAGTCCTACGAAAATGTTTTGGACCTATAGGAGTGGAGGGCAACTAGGGTTATCCTTCTCGAAGAGCCCGATATAGTGAAAATCATCCAACTCAAAAGACTACGATGGTTGAGGACGTGTGGACCCAACAAAAATTCCAAGAAGGATGTAGAGGATACGGAATGATGGTTTGAGATTTAGAGGTCTTGGTCATGGCTTGACGATGTGGAGGGTGACCTCATTGTAGAGCCCATGAATAAATAAATAAATGAATAAAAGCAAGATCCAGGTCCAATGATATATACAGTAATGTGTTACCTGCGGCTATTCTCTGGGAGCCTATGGCAACCTAGAAAGAGCTGGGAGAGGACAGGGTATAGTCCAGGACACCTAGAGAAACCGGTGGAAGAAATAAGCCCAACACATTTATCCATCCAAATCAAATGCTATTATATTGAAATAAAAAGTACATTTAACAACATAAAGAAAATAAAACTCTAAATTAAAATTAACATAAAATTCAACATAAATAAAAATAATAACATGTGACCTTTTATCATACACTAAATTCTCCATCAATATTTATAATCCCTAGAACCCACTAATGAGATAATAATAACAATTAACAATTTCCATAATCTATGACAATACTCGTATACGCTAATAATGGCTATAACTTAAAAATATTCAACATCAGCAATCATTCCCTCATAACTGCTAATTAATAATTTCCAAATAAAATTCGATCCATCTCTGATTGCGACGAATGAAAAAGAAAATATTTAATGTTAATGGTTGATTGATTCACAAGAATTCTAAATCACAAGCGGGCTTCACCCAGAATAAAAGTCTAACCAGTCTTCAACTCTAACTTTTTAAGAAAACGATACGCTATTTGAAGGCTTATTCCAGCTAGCGTAATCATTCTTACCCCTGGGCCGAAACGTGCTTCGATCTGGTGGTAATAACCTATGAGCTGTGCGGCGAAGATCACCCAGCGAATTATAGAGGATGCACAGTTTATCTCGAAATTCAAAGAAGAAGACTGCACGCCCGTAGACAGGTAACTTCACTTCGTGATTTAACAGATCCCCTGCCCCTAGGGACAGACCGTGACCGACTTACTAACCCAACTTTGAGTACAAAACACCACAACAAACAACATCTCAATACAGAATATCGTAGCACACAACATTTCAATACACGCCCCTATATAGAATTCATCAAAATACAACTCCTCAAGTTATGAGTATAGCACCTCATCATTCAATACCACATTACCCAGAGTACCATTACCCTCCACATTCATAAATGCCCAATACCACACCTACAACCTAGTACTCCAGACAGCTCATTATACCTCAATTCATTTTTATCAACAATAGTCCTAACTGGATTATTGTTTATGTTGTTTTACTTTATTTTTCTTAGAGTGTATAATAATGTAAAAAAAACCTCTAGTCTAAAATTCATTTGTTATATCTATTTTCTATAGACCTTTCGACCTAAATGGTCATTTTCAATATATAGGTTCCATAATCAACAGTATAAAAACTCTGTCTGCAAAAAATCAAAAAGAAAATTCAAAAATCATAAAATTTAACATTTTTATGTATAAAAAAACAATTTTCTTATCGCATTAAATTAGTTACATAACTATACATAGTATCGTCAATATGTATTCCACAATTATTATAATTTCTACATTGTCATTGTCCTTACAATAGTACATAAGAGATACCTTTTTCTGTAGATTAATAGGTTGCATATTTAAAAATTAGCTGGGGTGTGTTGTATCCCATAGTCAGTTGCTGTACTAATGCTATACTAAAAAAATGGAGCTGGTACTTTTTCCAGTCCGGATTAGTAGATGATAATAATGGACTATTATATTGTTACGGGCGTACAAAGGAAGGCGGAAGCGGGGGATTAGCGGCTTAACTCCGTCAGCGGGAGACGTTTAAATAGGATTAGGACGGTTCTAGATCGTCTTCTTTTGTCGGCAAAGGATTAAGAATATTCCAGAATTATCTGGCCCCTTCGAGTTCTAGAATGTTCGGCTTTGCCTATAAAAAGACTTCCGTCACCTCGAGTCAGTCAGTCTTAGTCTGAGAGTAGACCAGTGAAGATCTGTGATAAGTGTGTGTCAGTGTGATAAACTAGTCAGTGTTGAACCGGCCAGTGTAATAAGTGTATGTGATAGTCTCGCGAGTGTAATAAACTGTTTCTGTTTGTTACTGTGCGTCAGTTTGTGATACTTGGAGAATCTTACGGTCGGTGGACTAGTGAACTGTAAGTGTTAATTATTAGTTATAAATTGTAGTGTAATATATTCATAGAAACTATTGTAACTAGTTAAGCTATCTAGAATTAGTAATATCTTCTATTATTGTAATAATTAAATAGGAGTTAGGCCTAGATGATAATATTTAGAATATTGTTATTATAAATTTATATTAGTTCAATAATTTAATTGTTAATAGTTTAATTGTATCCTTTTTATCATTGTGTTAATAAATATTAGTATCTTTAATTGAGGAATTGTTTAATTCATTTTTAATACCCAGTAGCCCGTAACAAATTGGTGTCAGAAGTGGGATTATTGTGTAATTGCTATTATTTTGCATTTTGTAATTATTGGGCTACTGTATGAAGAATGGCTTCTAAAAGTGTTAAGTTAATTGATTTAAAAGTTGCGGATTTGAATTGGAGGAACGTGATCTTGATTGTTCCGGAACTAAAAGTGTGTTGCAACAGCGCTTGCGTCAATTTTTTGTAGATTTAGGGGAAAATCCAGATGACGTTCTGTTTGAAACCGATTTAAGCAAGTTGTCTGCAACTTTTAAAAATGAATTAGGTACTGTAAAAAATGAGTTAAGAAATGTAGAAAATAAGCTAGGTGGTGAGTTAAGCAATGTAGAAAATAAACTAGGTAATGTACAGAATGAATTAGGTATTGTTAAAAATGAGTTAAGCAATGTTAAAAATGAGCTAGGTAATGAATTAGGTACTGTGAAAAGTGATTTATTGGATACATTAGAGTCTAAGTTAGGCATATTAGAGAATAAGTTAATGGAAAATGTTGAGAATAAGTTAGCTAATGTAGATAATAAGTTAGCCGATGTAAATAATGAAGTAGCTAATTTTGGTAATAAGTTAGCCGATGTAAATAATAAAGTGGCTAATGTAGAATCCAGGTTAGGGGAAGAACTGAACTCAATTAAAGACGAACTTAGGCTAAGAGTCGAGGCTCTCGAGGGACGTATGAGCAACCCACCGAAGAACGACACTGACCTTTCCTCCGAGGGCAGCCTTCATAAAACCATTATGCCCGCCAATTCAGGGACGCCACCAACTCACAACACCATTCCAGTGTTCGACGGAAAGACGCCGTGGGAGGACTACATGACTCTCTTCGAGACTGCGGCTTCGATCCACCGGTGGTCGAAAGAGACCCAAGCTTCAGCTTTGTGCCTGGCCTTGCGTGGAGACGCCTTGGGAGTACTCCAGGGGATGCCACTGTCAGAGCGGTCTAACTACGGGGAGCTGATTAGAAGACTGGAGATGCGTTTCGGCCACCGACACATGGACCAGCTTTATCGCTCACAGCTGAGAAACAGGATCCAGAAGACCAACGAGACGCTGCAGGAATTTGAAGCGGATATCGCCCGGCTGGTGAGGAATGCCTACCCCTCGGTCACCGATGATGTGTACGAGAGCCTGGCTGTCGACAAATTCCTGGAAGGACTTCGGGACCCCGAGACGCAACAAGCAGTGAAGCTCGCCCGGCCAAAAACTCTAGGCGACGCATTATCTCAGGCCATGGAGTTCGAGGCTGTCAGACAGTCAGTACGGGGCCATGCACGAGTTCGAGCAGCAGAAGCGGAGCCTAATAAGGTCCCTAGCGTCGAAGATATTCTGACAAAGGTCTTGGAGGCTCTAAGGACCCGTAAGAAGGAGATACGCTGTTGGAGCTGCGGCCAACTTGGACACCCTAGAAGCAAGTGTCCATCCAAGAAGCAAGAAAAGCCACAGGAACGAAGTAGGGTTGATGGGGAGGAACAACTATCAACCCGCTACGTCAGAGGCCCGAGGAAGACCAGTAGAGTTGCGTCTTTAGGGAGCAGAACGAACAGCTTCTACGTTGATGGGAAGGTGAACGGGCAGCTGCGAAGTCTGCTACTGGATACCGGCGCAACCAAGACAATCTTGAGCTCAAAGACAGTTCCTGCTGAGAAGATGTTGCCAACGATTTGGACATTACGGACTGCCACAGGTGAGCTAGCCAAGGTCTACGGGGAGACAGTTGCCTACTTCATCATCGTGGGTCAACATCTGAAGCACCGCGCTCTCGTGGCAGATATTGATGAAGATGTCATATTGGGCACGGACTTGATGATCACATGCGGGATCAAGCTGGATATGGCAAGAGGTGTGATGACGCTGGGAGACGAAGAAGTCATCCTCCGGCAGGGAAAGGATATCTACGCACGAGTGCGCTTACTAGAAGACACCACTTTACCTTCTCGGAGCCAAATCATAACACAGGGGACGGTCGAAGGACATCTACCTGAGGGTCAATGTGTGCTTCTTGAACCTGGAAAACAAGAAGAACAGGATATCGAACGCGGCGTACTGGTGGCTAGGTCTCTCATCAAGGTCGGACGTACCACTCCGATTCGGCTAATGAACCTGAACAGCTTCCCAGTAACGCTGAACAAAGGAACACCGGTAGGTGAATGTACAACCGCTACCTCAGTGGTTCGTCAGCTGCAACGTCATCCCACCGAGCTGCGAGGACTGCCGGAAGAACTAACAGGATTTGTGGACGAATCCTGCCGGGAACTCTCGCCTGAACAGAGCGAGGAAGTAAAGAAGATGATTATCCGATGGCAGGACGTCTTCGAGATCAGCCCAGGGCCACGGGGTAGAACGGATATCGTCCAGCACAGAATTGACATCGGGGATGCTAAGCCCATCCGACAGGTCCCGCGGAGGCTGCCGTTAGCCAAACGGGAGGACGCCGAGAAGATCATCAAGGAGATGGCGATTGAGCCATTGTGTCATTGAGCCTTCGAGTAGCCCCTGGATGTCTCCTGTTGTATTGGTGAAGAAGAAGGACGGCACAACGAGATTCTGCGTAGACTACCGCCTTCTGAATAACGTCACCAAGAAAGACAGTTATCCGCTCCCCAGGATTGATGATACCCTGGACACCCTAGAGGGATGTGAACTATTCTCTACCTTGGATCTCCGCAGTGGATATTGGCAGGTTGGATTGAAACCTGAAGATAAAGAGAAGACAGCGTTCTCGATTGGGACTGGACTCTGGCAATTTACAGTGATGCCATTCGGGCTTTGCAATGCTCCTGCAACATTTGAGAGACTGATGGAGAGCGTGCTAAGAGGTCTCTCTTGGGAAATTTGCCTGGTATACTTAGATGACATCATTGTGCTGGGAAAGTCCTTCGCTCACCATCTGAAGAATCTGGAGAAGGTCTTCGAACGACTGCGTGCAGCGAACCTTAAATTGAACCCGAAGAAGTGTCATCTCTTCCGAAGGCAAGTCAACTATCTGGGGCATGTTGTGTCGGACAATGGAGTTGCCGTTGACCCAGAGAAGATTGCAGCGATCACCGACTGGCCAGTACCTCGAGATAAGCACCAAGTAAGAAGTTTTCTCGGCCTCTGCACCTACTACAGGCGGTACGTGAAAGGATTTGCAAACATTGCAAAACCTCTTACCAGGCTCACCGAGGAAAAACGGACTTTTCTTTGGGATCACGAATGTCAGGCATCCTTTGAAGAGTTGAAGAAAAAGTTGAGTAGTGCTCCTATTCTGAGCTATCCACGTCCCGAGGGCAAGTTCATACTTGACACAGACGCTAGCAACACCGCTATTGGAAGCGTCCTCTCTCAGCTCCAAGATGGAGAAGAAAGGGTTATTGGATATTTCAGTAAAGCGCTCTCAGCTCCGGAACGCAACTACTGTGTCACAAGGAAGGAGCTTCTGGCAGTGGTGAAATCTATAGAACATTTTCACAAATATCTATATGGCAGAAGATTCCTCCTGAGAACGGACCACGCGGCACTAATGTGGCTGCTACGATTCAAGTCACCAGAAGGACAAGTGGCGAGGTGGATAGAGCGCCTTCAAGAATATGACTTTGAATCTGCTCATCGCGCTGGAACGAGTCACAGAAATGCGGATGCGCTCTCTAGGAGACCTTGTGACGAAGAATGCCGGCATTGTTCTCGACAAGAAGAGAAGCAGGCAGCAGTGTTGAGGACAACGGTGGTCATGGACAGTTGGCAGGATGCAGAGGTGTCAAAGGAGCAGGACAGGGACCCGGACTTGAAACAAATGAAGCAGTGGAAACTATCAGGGCAAGGAAGACCAACCTGGCAGGATGTTGCTCCAATGTCGAAGACTGTAAAGACTTACTGGGCCCAATGGGACTCCATTCTAGTGGACAACGGGCTGCTGAAACGGGCATTGGAGAACACGGAAGGAGATCAGCGCAGACTTCAGCTCATCGTTCCAAAGAGTAAAGTGCCCGAAGTACTCAGGGAACTTCATGACGGAGTATCTGGCGGCCACCTTGGAGTTCACCGTACATTGGAAAAGGTACGTGAACGCTTTTACTGGGCGAATCTCAAGGACGATGTGTTGGACTGGTGCAGGCGTTGTGCGACTTGTGCGGCTTCTAACGGACCCATAAGAAGAAAGAAGGCCCCAATGAGGAAGTACAACGTGGGAGCACCGTTTGAGAGAATAGCAATCGACATCGCTGGCCCTTTCCCTGTGACGGATGAAGGTAACCGGTATATTCTCGTGGCCATGGACTACTTTTCCAAGTGGGTGGAAGCGTACGCCCTTCCGAATCAGGAGGCAGTCACGGTTGCGGACGTACTGGTGAAGCAGCTCGTCAGTAGGTTTGGGGTGCCCATGGAGCTTCACTCTGACCAGGGACGAAACTTCGAGTCTGCAGTCTTCTCCGGGATGTGCGAAGCACTGGGAATACGGAAGACCAGGACGACATCTCTTCACCCTCAATCCGATGGCATGGTGGAGCGCATGAACAGGACTATGGGTCGATATTTGTCGAAAGTGGTCTCCGACCATCAGCGAGACTGCGACCAGTATCTTCACCTGTTCCTGCTGGCGTACCGCAGTTCAGTCAGTGAGGCAACGGGGCAGACTCCCGCAAATGTGGTATTCGGCAGAGAACTTCGGTTGCCTTGTGATCTGAAATTCGGTTTCAAGCCTGATGAGGAAATTGCCGGAGAGGAGTACGTCTCGGATCTACGGAAGCGAATGGATAATATCCACGAGAAGGTTCGCACAAACATCCAGGGAGCCAGTGACAGAATGAAGGAGCGTTACGACATCAGGGCTGAGAAGGGTGGCTACCAACCTGGAGACTTGGTCTGGCTACATGATCCTCGAAGAAGGCGAGGCTACTCACCTAAACTTCAGAACTCCTGGGACGGCCCGTATGAGATCGTCAAGAGGATCAATGACGTCATATATAGGATCAGGAAGCAGCCGAAAGGAAAACCCAAGGTAGTCCATTTCAATAGACTGGCCCCGTACAAAGGAGACCACGGCCCGAAAGAAGACCAGCAGGTCAGGTACCTAAACAACGTCAAGACCAATAACTCAGTTGCTCATACTAAAGTACCAGGGACCCGTGGAGTAACTCAGGTAATCTACAGAGATATCTTCTCGTTACCAGTGGAGTATTCTCTGGCCCATTGCGTTGCCGAAGATCTGAGGACTTCTCGAGGGATTGCAACGGTCTTCAGGAAGAAGTTCGGCGGAACTGAGGAGCTGGAACGCCAAGGACCAAGTGTCGGGAAGGCACTCCACCAGCCGCACGAAGGACGACACCTGTTTTACTTGGTTACCAAGCTTGCCTCTGATCAGAAGCCGACATATGACGCACTGCGGCGAAGCCTCGATGACCTTCGGAGTAAGCTTCTGAGACTGCGTGTCACTAAGCTCGCTATTCCGAAGTTGGGCTGTGGATACGACGGCTTGGAGTGGAAGATTGTCAGGGACATGATCGAACAGACATTCGCCAACTCTGGAATTGCCATATTGGTGTGCACGTTCAACCCCTGGAAAGAAGGTGCGTCTCCATCAGTAGAAGCTCATAAATGCCCGATTTCTCCGGACTTGCTCTGGGGCAGAGCACTTTTAAGGAGGGGGCAGTGTTACGGGCGTACAAAGGAAGGCGGAAGCGGGGGATTAGCGGCTTAACTCCGTCAGCGGGAGACGTTTAAATAGGATTAGGACGGTTCTAGATCGTCTTCTTTTGTCGGCAAAGGATTAAGAATATTCCAGAATTATCTGGCCCCTTCGAGTTCTAGAATGTTCGGCTTTGCCTATAAAAAGACTTCCGTCACCTCGAGTCAGTCAGTCTTAGTCTGAGAGTAGACCAGTGAAGATCTGTGATAAGTGTGTGTCAGTGTGATAAACTAGTCAGTGTTGAACCGGCCAGTGTAATAAGTGTATGTGATAGTCTCGCGAGTGTAATAAACTGTTTCTGTTTGTTACTGTGCGTCAGTTTGTGATACTTGGAGAATCTTACGGTCGGTGGACTAGTGAACTGTAAGTGTTAATTATTAGTTATAAATTGTAGTGTAATATATTCATAGAAACTATTGTAACTAGTTAAGCTATCTAGAATTAGTAATATCTTCTATTATTGTAATAATTAAATAGGAGTTAGGCCTAGATGATAATATTTAGAATATTGTTATTATAAATTTATATTAGTTCAATAATTTAATTGTTAATAGTTTAATTGTATCCTTTTTATCATTGTGTTAATAAATATTAGTGTCTTTAATTTAGGCATTGTTTAATTCATTTTTAATACCCAGTAGCCCGTAACAATATTTTATTTATTACGTATTAGTTCTTACCTTTAAGTAAACTAAACATTAGAGGTATTTTTTTATAAAAATCTTTTTATTATAAATATTAAGGTTCTATATCTTTTAGTTCTATTTTATATATATCCGAAAAAAAATTGTCTTTAAAATTACTGTATTTAATAGATAGATTTAAGGAGAAGTGTATGGTGTGTTAAAAGGTTAAAAGAGTTTTGTTTAAATTTTATTAATATTTTAATGCATATTAGGGAGCTGATAATTTGTAGAAATTAATTTTTATTTTTTTGTTCTTTTAATTTTAAAAAATGGAAGAGTAGTATTTTGACAGATCTCCTCCCTCCTTTTTGTTGTTGACTATGTTATTTATATTATCATTAATATAAACTTTGATAAACACACTCAAAAGTTTGAACAGATATTTATTAAACACTGAAATTACAACATGACTTGGTTTACAACATACTGAAACGCATAAGGTTACGTTTTATGGTAACCCAAGAGAGAGAAGCTCGCTAGCACAAGAGTGGCAGTGTTGCACAACATCCTTTCTTGTCTATATAAAAAAAACTGACTGCACTACATTCACAACAACAATCACATGAAACTCTGAACTTTATAATATTTTAAAATTCGGAAAATTTTACAATACAAAAAAAAACAATCAAATGAAAACTCCGAACTTTATAACAATTTACAGATCAAGCTTTTTTGGCTTGTTAATTCTTCTACCAAACCTACTAACGTGGACCTCTTCATTCACGGTACCTCTTTCCAGGGACGTTTGCTGACTTTGTTCTGCTGTATTTTCCTGTTGTCGCTTTTCTAGTTAGTCTAGTTTTTAGTTTCTGGTTGAATGTTCTTCTTTTTCTCTGGCTCCATCTCTTCTCCGTCTGGTCTGGTTTATTTTCATCTAGCGTCCAATCTTCGTATGATTCTTCCTCCTTAGCACTGCCTATCTCTGTCTTCATCTGTTTCGGGTGGATTCTATTTGGGCGATATCTTCTCCCATCCACTTCCAGCATGTAAGAGCGTGAATCTAAACGCTTCAAACCACTCCTGGTTTCCATATTGGATAATTTATCCCACTGGTATTTAATAACAGATTCACACCCTCTAATTGATGGCAAATCTTTTGCTGATCTGTGGTCATATCTTTGCATTTTTTATCTAGCTGTTCATGAATTGTATCGAAGCTAACTTCCTGCTTCAATCCTTCCTTTGTGCTTCATAATGTTCTTAAACTCCTACCAAAAAGTCTTTGTGCTGGACTTGTTGTCATACCTGCTGTAGGAGTGTTTCTCCATACCATTAATGCTGCTCAGCCTCTTTACTTGTTTGATTGCAGACTCGGCCTTTCAATTGGAATTATGATGGTGTGGTGAAGATGTTTTCAATGTAAAATTCCACTCTCTGGCAATAATTTAAATTCTTTAGAGCTGTAATTAGTACCTTCATCTGAATAAACCACCTGTGCTACACCATATCTCGCAAAAATATGTTTTATTGCTGATATTGTGCTCTGAGCTGAGACATCACGTAATCTTTTAAATTCAAAGAATGATGAAAAATAGTCTACCACCACCAAATATTTATATTTATCATACTCAAGAATGTCTGTGGCTACTTCCACCCATGGTCCTTCTGGAGCTTTCCTCAATTGCAGTGTCTCCTTCTGATTCCTTATAACATCCAAATCTTCACAAATTTCACATTTTTGTACTGTATCTTTTATGTCTCTTGCCATATGTATCCAAAAAACTCTTGACCTCGCATACCTTAAACTGGCCTCCAACCCTTGGTGTCCTTTATGATTTTTTTCTAAAATATCACCTCTTATTTTTTCCGGAATATACACCTGTTGGTTCTTTAAAATGATCTCGTCACATATTGTTAATTGTTCTCTAACTTTCCACCAATCTTTCATCACTGCTGGTTGCATCTTCTCATGATCAGGCCAGCCATTCTCTATAGATGATATTAATCTCATAGCAGCTTCTTCTTCATTTAAGTGCTCCCTAATTTCATGTAACGTTGTTGCACTAATTCCCGTTTCGATTAGGCCATCACTTTCTTTTATAATTTTAGCCACTATCATATACTTTTCTTCCATATCCGTTGCAGGTAGTCTTGACATAACATCAGCAATATTTACATTAACCTCTTTTATAAAATTGACAACAATATCATAGCCAACCAGCTGAAGCAACATTCTCTGTATTCGCTTAGGTGCATCAAATAAACGCTATTTAAATATTATTTCTAACGGTTTGTGATCGGATTGAATATGGATTGTTTTTCCAAAGAAATATTTTTCAAATCTTTTATCACCAAACAAAATCGCTAGTGTTTCCTTCTCTATCTGAGCATATTTCTTTTCACTTTCTTGTTTCTTTCACACTTGCATATTTATTTCACAATTAGTCAGAGTCCTTGACGCTTATGCTACTGGATGTCCATCCTGTCAATCTATTGTAGTATCCTATCAATATCAATGCTGCACCCAAACCATATCCACTTGCATCCACTTGAATTTCAACTATTTTTGTCTCGCCAAAATATTGTAAAATTGGGGCCTCTTTCAACTTAAATTTGACCGTTTCCCATGCTCTCTCTTGCCTAACACCCCACGAGCTAAAAGATTCTCGCAGAAAAGCTGCGATAATAGTTGATAAATCCGATACAAATTTTGCCATATAATTAACTAGACCTAAGAAAGAGAGTATCTGGGATTCGCTCTCTGGTCTGCCCATATCTTCTACTGCTTTAACCTTCCTTTGATCTGGATATATCCTATTTCTGTTTTCCTATTTACTTATGCCTTTCCAACCAATTACATTACATGTCGCACCCGTATCTATTAGAGCGTTAAGAATCTTAGCGTTAACCTTCACACCTGCTAACAATTTTTGTGCTTTCCTTGAAGAAGCAATACCGAGCACACTGTCAATTTCACTGGAACCGTCGGGCTCTTTTCCTAATTGCTTTACATGCACATACATTTTACACACATTTTTAAAATTATTGAATATTGAACATTTTAAATACTTTTTACCATACGCTGGACACTTTTCTTTTCCAAATGGGTGTTCCCCCCACAATATCTACAAGTTTCCATGTTGCCTCCACTTCTGGTTTTCGTCATTTTTGTCGATTTAAATTTCTCAAATTTATTAACAAACTCATCTTCGGATTTAAAATCCGATTTGTAATCCGGTTTCATTTTTAACAATGGTTTCTCTGTTTCTTGAACTGGCATTGCTTCATCAATCACTTTCTGAAGGGTCAAATCTCTCTGTCTTAAAAGTCGTTTTCTAAAATCATTGTCTTTCTTACCTACTACAAATCAAACTCTTATCATTTCATCTTTCAAATCTTTGAACTCGCAACTAGAAGATCTTTCATTTAATATTCGAATAAAATTAATATAATCCATTTGTTAATCTTGTACAGTAGAGAAAAGAACATACCTTTCATATATGATGTTTTTCCGGAGTATAATCTCAGTATCTAATCGTTATATTATGTCATCTACTCGATTGTTAGTTCATCTGCTCCTATTCGCCTTAACAATCTCACACCTTCAGCTCCAATGACTGTTTTGAAAATTGCTGCTTCTTGCTTCTCTTCCTTCTTGTCAAGATCAATCGCCAATTCACAATTCTTCCAAATTTGTTTCCACAAAACCCACTTTTCCACGATATCTCCTTTGGACACTAACGGAACCGGGGCCGGCAAATTCATTTTGTATCTCGTCACCGTCTATTTTTCTTCTGACACCATGTTGTTTTACTCTGATGAAAACACTCAAAAGTATGAACAGATATTTATTAAACACTGAAATTACAATATGACTTGGTTTACAACATTCTGAAACGCTTAAGGTTATGTTAATATGGTAACCCGGGAGAGAGAACCTCGCTACCACGAGAGTGGCAGTGTTGCCACCGTACACAGTTTACCACATGGATTGGCTCTATAATTTCTTTAGAATTGTCTTCAATAGCATTTTTATCTTTGTATTCCATAATAGACTCATCAAGTTGTACAGCTCTTGACATAATTGTTTTTCATTGTTGTGGTAGCCACAGCCTATAGTCACTTCCACAGTAACCAATCATTATAGCACGAACTGCTCGAGGTTCCAACTTCCCAGGCTTAGGTGCCAGTGTAGTCCATGCTCGACCGCCAAATATTTTTAATTAATTTAAAAACTGTAACATGATTGACTAACACACCCAGCGATAAACCCACAGCAGAAACCACTGAACTTAGCATCTTGAAATTTGCAGATATGTTCTTTGTATAATCTAAAAGAGAAATTAGGATTACTCCACCCCCAAGTGTTTCCCCCTTAATATTATAGAGTTCAAAGATTGTATAGAATCCGTTAGTTTTGAAGTTAGACATAAGAAATTTTTGATGTTCAAAGTAACTTATAGTTAAAAAAAATAAAATTATTTATTTAAAATTATGTGTCAGGAAACTTAATGTGACAGACGAAATTCCAGGCGAGTGGAGCCGCGGGCAAAATCTAGGCTATTTATATTTCCTTAAATAGCATTGTATCATTCATATTTATTATCTTATTAGTATATTTTATAGTATTAGTATATCTCACTGCTGCGTATGAAATAAGTTTATGAGTACCTTTCAGTCAACTTCATTCTGGTCTCCTATGTGAGTAAACCTCATCTATCCTTTTATTTTCTAACAATAATCAAAAATAAAATTTAACAATAATCAGCAAAATAGAACATCTTTTGCCAAAGACCGCTTCTGCCCGCCTCAGTTTTTCTTCATTCCTGCCGAACAATTGAACATTTTGGCTAATATGGAGAGCGTTCCGGAGACCGAGTGGTCCCAATTCGTCATCACCCAACCAGGAGCCATCGACACCAAATTAACTTTGGTCAGTTCCTAATTATTGAAAATTATAATTTGTAATAATAATAAATAATAATTGAGCAACATATTTATTCGTCACAACTGATGCATATCGAAATGTAATGTTAGAAATATATTTATTTGGTTCGTTATAACGCCATTGCAACAGTATAGTTTATTGAGAACATAGTTAACTATATATGTATATATAAAACTTAAATGCGAATATTAAGAACTATGTACTAATTTCACTCAGAGTGCGAAAACTTATTTCAGTTTGCCCCGCCTACTTCTTTCATAAGGGGTTTGAATAGCAGTGGAGTGGTGGCATCTGCATTGGTCACACAAGTTGAAAATAGATTTCTTTTATTTGGTCACTCTTGATTGCTTTGTAGCAAGCGGGCCAAGACCACATTAACACATTACTCTGGTTCCGTATTAGTTAATGTTGCCTTTAATCTTCCTTTAGCTTTCTCGCTCTTCGCTATTTCATTATCCGCGCTTCCGTTCTGTCATCTTCCAGGAACGTATTTTTTTCCAATAAATGCATTATGCCGACTTCTCTTTTCCATTAGAACAGAAAATCTTTTTATTTTAGGTCGTTATCTTGTTTAATTTAATTAAAGGAAATTCTCAGAGTCGCAAATTCCTACCAATGTTTTCTATATCCCTCAATCATAAAGCTTGGCCCCATTGCCACCATGCCCGTCCTTTAGTCTGCGACAATCGCTTTTGCTCCTGGTCGTTACTGAGTATTTGGAAGAATTTCATGACTATGGCATTTCTTTTTGTCATATTTCATGCAAAGTATCTTGATTTCATTCTAAACATTGAGCACAATCCCTATTTGTTTCGTAGCTGTTACCATAGTTACCGTATCAGTAACATTCAAATGAAAGGCGTTTGGTGAACGTCTTTTATATACATGTATTCTTCTTCTTCTTCTTCATCTTCCTCCTCAGTACTTCTCAGCGTGGAGGTACCCAATGAAAGACAGCCAAGCCCCTCGATCTCCAGTCAGCGCTTTCATCTCATTCATATTCCTTCCCTTCCTTTCACAAATCTTTGAGGTATCCATTGTAGTCTAGGTCTTCATCGATGACGGCGTCCTGGCTTCAAAAAACTTCTTTGGGTCTCGGTCCTCATCCATTCTGCACAGATGACAAAACCATCATAACTGACTCCTCTCCAGTGTTTCCCTCAGTGCCGGTGCTCCCAGGTCCCTCTTTATCCTCTCGTTCCTAACTCTGTCCCTCCTTTTTTTGCTTGCCATTCTCCGGAGGTATTTCATTTCAGCAGAGGTAACCCTACTCCAGTGCTTGTCCATCGGGATCCAGCTTTCACTTCCACAGATAATGGTACGTCGGTATATGGACTCAAAGATGTGTAATTTTACACTATTTTCCTATTCCCTTTTCCCCACCACTGAGTTGCATAGCTGGTAATATATGCTATTAGCTTTTTTGTCCTGTTTGAGAGCTCTTGGTCCATTTTCCCATTTCTGCTGAGCACTACTAAATAGGTATACTCGCTGTCTCCTCTGATATGAATAAAAACCTCTTTTTCAACCTGATGTGTATCACCTTTCTTTTCCCAACATTTAATGGCATGCCCTCAACATTAATGTATTCATGTAAGGTAACTAATTGGTATGGTTTATTAAAAACCCTCAGACCTACACAAAATATCACAACATAAGATCGGATATAAGGCTGTTCTTATAACATATAACACAATATTACAACCTACTTATTATACATGTTTCAATTACAGGAGCCAGTTGAGAAAGAGCCTACAAAAACTAAATATCGAGTAAAAGATTATGAAGTAACATTAAAGATCGGTGATGTTTACGAAAGCCCTATTGCTTTATTGATCAAAGGCAGTGTCGTGAAGAAGACGGCTGGTATCCACGAAAGTGAAGATGTGTGCGTGGCCTCAGCCACTGACGTCTGGTTGATTGAGCCCGATGTGGGAGATCAGATTACCGAAAACGAAATGCGCTTTATAGGTTATTGTTGTTTTTCTTTATTTTTCATTTAATTTATAATAACATTATACCTATACTTACATGCGTTAATTGTTAGTAGGCCCAGACAGTTTTGTAACTTTTCTACTAACAGTGTTTCATATTATTAAGTCATCAGAATTGTTCAGTATTAACATGTGATTATCAAATTGTCTCCATGTTTACCATCTGTTGCACAATCATAGTTAAATATATTCATTATTAGTAGAAATTGAGACTTATAGTGGTTGATTTTTTTCTCATCCACAGATTATAATTAGAAAACAGTTACAAAAGAATGGGTAAATTTATGTAAACTGTAACTAAGATTATAAACAAATGGACACGCTTTAAATTTAATAAAATATTAGAAATGAGACTTATATAGATTTTTCAAAAATTAATATTTTATTTACAATCAAAAGTAGATAATATTGGCGGGTAGAGCAGAAAAACTGACTTCGTGACCTTGACCTAGTGACGGGACCGGTCGTGTGACCTTGAGCTATATTAAGAGACAACTCGCTAGACCGGAGACAATGACCTGCCCAAACCGGTCAACAAGGCCGGTCTTGTGACCTTGCGCTATATTAAGAGACAACTCGCTAGACCGGAGTCGATGACCTGCCCTAACCGGTCATGTGACGTTGGGCTACTTCCTTGGGTGGAATTGGTCATTGACCCTCGCTGCGAGTTTGACCTAAATTCAGAGCGACATCGCGTTTGATCTACTTTAGAAGTTCATTCATATATTTTCCTATGTGGCTGTGGTTTTAGTTTCCTTCCGTGGACAAGAGACATACTTTACTTAAGCTTTGTTATTCTTCTTTTGAAACCATTTGAATTCATTGAGCGTTCATGTTTAATTTACATGAACAAGCTTAGTAAAAGGAAGGAATTTATTTTTTTTCTCCCACTACTGCCATTGACCCTCTCCACACACTTAAGTCGTCACCTTTGTCCTTCCTTCTCATACTATCCTCCAAGAATCAGTTTATTATGGAACGACTGACAAGTAGGAACTTGAGGTATGAGGCCGACCGACTGTCCACATTCGTCGGTTGGAATTCGCCAGTGAGTGCATTGAACCTAGCATCTGCGGGATTTTATTACTTGAAAAATTCGGACCGCACAAGGTGTCCATTTTGCGGAGTGATAGTGCATGAATGGGAAGTGCATGACGATCCTTTAGTAGAACATAGAAAATGGTCGGAACATTGTCCATTTATTAAACATCTGGAACAACTGGAGAGCTTACCAATAAAAATAAGTGAAGTAATTGAGGGCGAAGAAGAAAATAAAAGAAAAAAAATTGGTTGTTGCTGACCCGAATAGGAGACTTTGTATTTTTCTACGTCAACTTAACGACTTGAAAAACTGGATATCATTGTATGAAATAAAAAGGAAAGAGATAAATCATCTAATAAAAAAATTAGAAAAACTTCATCTTTCCCCCTGCTACGTTTAAAATCTCTCAGTGTCGACGTTGTACCCTTGCGAGATGGTTGTCCCACGTCGATTGGAACTAGTAACTGATTACCCCATCACTAGGAGCAAACTAGTTCGAGTCGGTGTGTGCGATTATGTGCCTATTATCGCCGTCCTGTATAAGAAAACAGTTGTTTATATGGATATAGAAGAGTGGAAATTCGTAGCACCGCAGATTCCTAGGATGCTGACTCTATTGCAAAACAGACGCAAGAATGTGGATGCTGATGAGCAAGTGAGATGCAAAAATGTACTGTGTGCATATTCTACGAGGGGTAGAAACAGAGTAATGAAAATAGAACAGGTTGTTCATTGTTTTTCAATGTTTAACCACAGTCCATCGACTCTCGAGTCTGTTTCAGCATGCTTTAAGAGGATAGAAACGACAAAGCTATTACAAATATTAAGAAAATCGATGACTCACTGGACTTGATAACCAAGATGGTCGACATCTACAAGAAAAATGAAGAAAGGCAACTCATCGAACCTGCAGATTGTGTTCCGATTGATTTCGGCATCAATACTAATACCCTCTTTTATAACCTTAAAGAACTCAACGATATATGTAATAATAATTAAAACCAGTAGTTATGGTACTGATATGAAAAAAATACATAATTGTTTTCTATATTTCGTTGCATTTACTTTTATCCCAACTCAATTAAAATAAATAAAAAAAGAAAGGTATAATCAATTTTTTTTTAAATATGCATCGTTTATTTGTAACAATAAAATAATGTAAAAAAATAACAAAACAAAATTTTAAATATACATATAGTACAATTAATTATAAGTAGAGTCTTCATCAATGTAGGAAAGTCTTCGTTTCTGAATAAATTCCTCGCCATTTTGTCATTCTTCAAATAAGTTGTCCCAGATATAATCCAATGTACAGTCTATAACGTACAATAGCAACGATCGAGGTAAAATTCTCAATTCTTCAGTAGTTAAAGTTTCTATGCCTTCCTCTCCCAAGCGTCGGATTACTGCCTCTATTCTGTCCATTATCAAAGTGATACCTTGTCATTCTTGTCATTTTATAAATACTCCTCAAACCACAAACATTGCGAACTACATGCCTTATGGTACTTGAGAGGGTTAAATAGTGATTTGGTGTCATAGACCAGTCCACAGTATACACATTCAACCCTATCCTTGACTCCGCGTATAAATCCTGCAAATGACAGCAGATGATGAGAAGAGTCAATGTTTCTAAATGAATGCCTACGCACCTCTTCTTTTTTTAAAATTTATTGCCTCAGAGTTTTTTCTGATCCGTGTAGCCAAACGATGGGCTTGATTTAGCGAGCAAACAAAGGAAGTGTTCATATGAAAATGACCCGCAATCTTATCATTTTCTAAATTTTTCAAGTTTGGACAGTCGAAATCATGAAGATCATAGACTGGTTTATCGATAAGTTCTTCTATGAAATTGCACTTTTCCATTCCTTTCCCCCATAATATGTCAAAGTCATCCGTGGTGGATAGTAAGAAATTTTTCATGTTTTCATATGATAAATCAACATAGTTCCACTCCAATCCGTGAATATGTTTCTTTACCCAAAGATTTGTTTTTGACTGGTCCAATTCTTCTACATCTTGAGGTGGTTTGAAAAACCAATGCCACGATGAACCATGGCTGATGGAGATTACAGATAGTTCTTTAACGATCAATGAGTTAGAAGCCGAGCGATAGCTCTGAAAATCAATGACCGCCGACGCATTATATGCTTCAGTCAATGTCCTACGGTGAAGTGATACTTTTGCAGTCGACTTAATCTCTCTATATATATATACATGCTGTTTCAGTACATTTTACAGACCAAACCGGTTCCCACCTCGTATTCTACTATTTTATCGTGAAGAATAAGGCAGTAAGCCTTAGTATTAGGCGGAAAGTTCTCACTCGCCTCTAGTAATACACGAATATCAATGGTCGTACTTTTTATTGCTTCAGATTGTTTAGAACAATCTATGATGGCTATAGATGCAAATGACTCAAAATCGGATCGTGACAGTAGAGGCTGAGAATGTCTACTATTATAATAACTCTCTTGAAACTCTACATAGATTTCGTAGAGGAGAGCCACTTTTCCTTGTGCAAAATCTAATAAGGAATAAGGTCATAAGGATATTGTTCGCTATTCAGGTAGAGTTTCAAATTTTTCAATTTGCAACTATCAAACTGACTGCTGTCTTTGGTAGCGTTTCTCGTTCGATCAGTCTGGAATGCGATAATAACATAGCGCGGCTTTTCTAAATTTGTTGATGTTTTGACAGTCCAATTTTCTTGCTGAGTAGCAAGTAAACTAGGGTATTCGTAAAGATCCCATGATCGGAACGGAATAGAAATGACCTTGTTTTTGTCAACCATCTTCAACAATCTCAGACTTTCTTGATCAGAAACACGAATATGAGGCATCCTCCAAATCACTTTGTCCAATTTTATTTGTACATCATCTGTACCCTTCACACAGTTCAAGTCCGTACTCGACCAAATCAAAACGAGTTCTTGCTTAAGATTTATTAAATTTTTTCTATAGTCCTCACATAGTACTATCTAAGAGAATCTCCAGGGGCAGGCATGCGCTGAAAGATCCGTTTTTGTATAAGGAAATAGTATTGTTGACACCGGGCATCGTCAATCCCGCATTTTCTAGTCCTTTGACATGAGTAGGTGAACATGATGCATGACCTTTAAGCGTTGTAGTTATTCCAGGATTTCTCACTCTATCGAGTTCAATACCATTCAATTCATATCTAATCTCATCAAACAAAAACGCAAATGCGTTATTAGTCAATTTTGAAGTAGCTCCAGGAGTACCATCTTTTTTTAAAATTCGTCATTCAAGATAAACATAACTTAATGAAGGAAACGTGTAGACATCTTGTTGATGTATAGGTATTCTGTTAAAGGTGTTCCCCGCATACGGCTGATGTGAATGATACTGGAATTGCGTAAGGGAATCATCAAATTTTATATCTGATGTAACGTTTAGTATGTTATTCATTTTTTCTTATTTTGTAACCGAAAACCGCACTGTTTCAAAAAGTTAGCGTTTACGGATGTTAACTGTCTCGTCAATTTAGGATTACTAATTCTTAACATGGCTTCCTCTCTCCTTTTATAACGAGGTACACTATTATTCTGCACACCAATCAATCAAAATCAATCCCCATTTTTCTTCAAATGTATTCTCAATGTAACAGTTTCTCCCCTAAAGTCAATAAGTTCTCCGCCTTGATCCACTAACCGAACGGTAATAATTTCAACAGTCCTCACGTTAGTAGGAAAGTAAATGACAGGATTCGGGGTTTCTATTATTTTATATCCTGGTTCTACAGCCGGAAAGAATTGATGGATGCTATGATCCAGATCTCCATTGACGTAAGATCCTGATGCGATGTTACAATGAATCGAAATAGTGTTTACAGAAAGAATTTTCACAATGCCATCAGATTCGCTGTACCTAGGCACTGGGTTAATGACTTGATTGGGACGATGAAAACCCAACAATGGACCAATAGAATGGGGCCTATCGGGGAAGTTGAAGTAGACCGGCTTCGTTGATCTAAGTTCAGCCTTTAAAGTATTCTGATTTCCTCGCAGTATGAACCCTCCAAAAGGTTCCTGATGAGCAATTTCTTCGCGAAGAAAAGAATTTACTGCATCGATATCATACGATCCTTCAGGTATCTGGATCGTCGAATTTCCAAAATATAACTTATCGTTAACATCCTTTCTTATATTAGGAATAGTATTATATGCGTCTAAAGATAATAACCCAACTGTATAACTCGGGCCTAATTCCAGCGGAGGTAAAAAGTTTGCATGAAGAACACTAGAATTTCCCGTAAACGGTACTGTATGGCTCATGATTATGAATGATCAAAATTTATGAGAAACGTCAGCTAAATACTTTAAGCAGAGATGACCGCAAATCGGAATATTCCACTTCTCATAACGGCGTCTGTTGTAAGTTATTTTTGAACCCTTGAAATAGTCAAGTAGCTGTGGTGGTGGTTTTAAATTTCCAAACAAATCAAAATATTTCACAAGATAATCTTTTTTCACATAACACACCCAATGAGAACCAGGTTCTGAACTTTTTTGCAAGTTTGTAATAGCTGCCTCATATTTATTCCGATATTTAGGGAGATTATCGATCATAAATACTCCGCGAAAATTTTGAATATTTAAAACTTTAGCCATATAATTTAATTCAAGATCGGACAGCGGTTTATTTGGTAGTCGTATTTTTCTAGGTCTTTTTTGTCGGCTTATAAACAGACCGTAACCATCCCTAAGGGGCTTCAGATAAAGTCCATCAACAACTTTCTGACCTTCCATAGCCATGTTATGTCTCTTTTGCTCTTTTAAGTTTGGCCTCTTTCGCCTCATTGATCGCTTTTGGAACACTCGCAGCTCCTCCTGCCAAAGATCCTACAGCGGAAAGTCCTGCCATCAACGGTACAAGAAATTGGAGAAAGCCTCCCTCCTTTGGTAGCGGTAGAACTCTAGGCGGTAAAGGTTTCGTTTTACCGCGTAAATGTTTTTTAGCCTTCTTATATGCCACTTTCGATGCCTTCAGAATTGATGATACATTATCTACCTTTGAGGATTTAACCAAATCCATAAAATTTATCTTCCCTTTCTTTTTCTTATTTTTTAAACCTGAACCAATTGTCCCTTTCGCCTTCATGACATTTGGAACTAGCCAAGCCGCAGCTTTTTTTCCCCATGACGAATCTGAAGCTTTAACTCGTTTCCAAGCATTAGCAGCTAAAATCTTGTCCGCTAATTTGCGACTGTCCATATCCGTATGTTTGCTATAGGCTATATCGTGTTCTTTACAAGCTCTATCAAGTTTGTTTATTCCACTATCACCCGCAATTAAACGTTTTTCTAATTTCGTACCCGGTCCGCAATACTGATATTCCGGAAGGTGTAATTCTATTGGCAACTTGTTAATAACACTGTTGACCAAGCCTCTTCCTTTGCGAGCCCTGCGAACCATACTGTACTTAGAAAATGAAGAACTGAGATATATATATATATATATATACACGTGGGTGAATCAAATATAAACGAGACTTTTTGTCTTGGAAGCCCAGCGAAGGTGCGGGAACGTTCCCGCGTTTAGGGGTGTTGGGTAGGGATGCCAGGAGTGGGGGAAGCAGGCGGGCGGATGCGCTCGAACTCACCAGTTACCGTCGTGATGAAGTCTGAGCAGGATGTATCCCCCTCGATTGCGCAACGTATTATCATCAAATTTCTCGCTGCTGAAGGTGTAAAACCGGCTGAAATCTTGAGAAGGTTGACTGTACAGTTTGGGGAAGAGACACTTTCTCGTGCCAGAGTGTTTGTATGGCATAAACAGTTTGTGGAGGGTCGTGATCGTGTTCAGAATGAAAGCCATGACCGCAGACCCCGCTCCAGCATCACAGCAGACAACATCAGACGTGTTCGACAGCTTATTGAAGGTGACAGACGTCTAACCACCAGTGCCATTGCAAGTGAGGTTGGGATAAGCTATGGAAGCACTTTTTCCATACTCACAGAGGAGCTAGGGTTTCGTAAGGTGTGTGCCAGGTGGGTTCCTCGACTTCTCACAGCTTAGCAGAAGCTGAACCGTTTGCAGGTCTGTGAAGGTCTTCTTGCAAGATTTCAGGCTGAGGGAGCCTCATTTCTCACTCACATTATCACCTGTGATGAAACTTGGGTGCACCATTACACCCCTGAATCAAAATAAGCGAGTATGGAGTGGAGACTGAAAGGGTAACCTGGACCAGTGAAAGCCGAGTCACGGCTGTCAGCTGGGAAGGTTTTGGCTACCGTGTTTTTTGACCAGCGTGGCTTGCTGCATCTTGATTTTTTGCATGAACGCAGGACTATCAATGTCGCATACTACTGCGACATTTTGAATGAAGTCAGACTTGCATATCGCCGCAAAAGAAGGGATCTACCGATGAGAGAAGTGATTCTTCTTCAGGACAATGCTCGCCCGCATACTGCGGCCCTGACGAGAGAAAAATTGGAGCAACTGGGCTGGGAGACGCTAGATCACCCTCCCAACAGTCCAGCCTTATCACCATGTGACTTTCACCTGTTTGGCCCACTCAAGGAAGCTTTGGGAGGTCAGAGATTCGTCAGTGACGATGAGGTTGAAGCCTACGTGCTCAATTGGCTGAAGACACAACCTATTTCATTCTATGAGGACGGGATTGGAAAATTACCAATGCGCTGGGAAAAATGTATTTCCAAATCAGGAGGCTATGTAGAAAAATGAGGTGTACTTTTCTTTGTGTTCAAAGTAAAAATAAAAAAATTAAAAAATATGTCTTGTTTATATTTGATTCACCCACGTATATATATATATATATATATATATATATATATATATATATATATATATATATATATATATATATAGAGGAAAGATGATGTTGTTTGCATTCAGAATGAAACTAGTTAAACAAGGACAAATTTTCTCTACTATTGAGTTTTCACCTGTTAAGTGTGATTCAGAGGGGAGACACAGTTCATTATTACCAAGCACCATTAGGGCATCAATTTGTGGACCAAGCGGATGCCGAAAGACTAATATCATGATTGGACTTTTATTAAATCAGAATGGCTTAAAATTAAGAAATGTGTATCTTTTCGGAAAAAAACTTTACATCAACCGAAATACCAATATTTAAAAAGTATCATAAATCTAGTTCCTGAAATAGGATTATTCGAATTTGAAGATGCAAAAGAATTTCCTCAAGAAGTTGAATCCAATTCGGTCTGTATATTCGATGATGTGACTATGGAAGACCAGGACATAATTAAACGATATTTTAGTTATGGTCGTCATATGAACCTTGATTGCTTTTATTTAACACAGAGTTATGTTTGTATCCCGAGACACCTTATCAGATTTAACTTTAATTTTTTAATAGTATTTCCTCAAGATGAGTTAAATTTGAAACATATTTACGAAGAACATGTAAGCACTCCAGATTTAAGTTTTTCACTTTTTGAAGACATTTGTTCGTTTTGTTGGAAAGATTCTTTTAGTTATCTCGTCATTGAAAAAAGTAGAGATCTGAACAATGGACGTTTTAGAAAAGGAATCGATACATTCATTATGGATATATAAAGAACATGGAACATGGGGGTGTAACGGCAGTCATGGACCCAAGAGTCACTCTTGAGATTATAAAAACTAGCAAGATTTTGAAAAACAATTATCAGTCTTTGAAGCATAATCTCCAGGATATTGAAAAAGGTCGACAAGAATTCTTTACACCCGTGCTTCAACCTCTAGAAGACATTAAACAATCAGTACAATTGTACCAGGCCAAACCGGAACTTGCATTGATGCCCCCCAAAAAAGTAAAAATAAGAGAGACTGATGTTTGTGACGAATCTCCTGATAAAAGTGAGTTAGAGTCTGCTAATATTTACAGAAAATCAACATTAGTGCCAAAAACATCTTATTACAAAAGAGCTACAAACATTTCATCCGATGATACAAAAACTAGTGCAATGCAAACACCTTTATCTCATTCAACGATCCCCGTTCATGAAATTATGTCTTCAGAAGAGGAGAGCGAGTATGTGACTAACGATCCAATTTCAGAACAAGTCAAAGAATATGCTAAAACGCCAAAGGGAGAAGCCGAAGTTATGGAGCACTTAGCCGCATTTGGTAACCTGCAAAGGGAATACTTGGATAAGATGTTGAAAGGTGATAAGACACATTGACAAGACTCTCGTTACGGCATTAGACTCTAATGCCTTCTGGGGGATTAGCCATTGGTGACTCGACCGATGTTCAGCTTTTCGAGAACAGTGATGATATGACTATAAACGGTGTGGTTTATGAAGGAACACCGGGACTGCTGCAGCTACTCTACTTGAAAAATCCCGAAGGTTTTACCAAGTCCGACTTGGATAATTATAAGAATATTTTACTCTCGACCAATGGGCACAAGAGAGGCTATGGTGAGGAGCAGGGGCTATTAGGTAGTAGATCTGATAAATATAGAAATGTAATATCGAAGTTATTCACAACACAATCTTTGAAACCACGCTCCCCTTCCTCCGCTTCATCAGCTTCGAGCAGGCTAACTTCACTCCGTTCTCACACTTACAAACGGGGCACTGGTCTTATGAGTCAATAACCCCTTGTTATTTTTATATGAGATAAAAAAGAATATTACATGTATATAATTAAGCTGAATGACAAATTACAATGTATTGCAACTTTCAATATACATTACATAACAAAGTACATTACATGATATAAAATTAAAATTTATTGTAACTTTAAATATACAATTAATGACAAAGTTCATTACATGATATATTATTGAGATAAAAAAAAAAAAATATATATATATATATATATATATATATATATATATATATATATATATATATATATATATATAAGTTAATTGAATATTGGAGGGACCTTTAAGTTATGTTAATACTAATCCTAAGTATTAACGTAACTTAAAGACCGAGCTGGAACGAATCTCCCAGGAGTTCAGCATACCTGATCGCGCACTGCACATCTATGTGGGGAATCGGGTTATTATGGATAAATTGCAGCGACTGTGGCGGCAAGAACGAATTGGGGTGGGGTACCCGGTCGTTCGATGTTAACGCCAAGTAGAGACGATTCCAACCAAGACCGCTCAAAGACAGATCGTGGCCGAACACCATTTGGGCAAAACGAATCATAGGGGAGTGGAGGAAACATTACGGGCACTTAAAGCGTTGTATTTTTGGCAAGGCCTGGGACACACCGTGCAAGAGTATATCGCGCAGTGCTTAGTATGCCAGCGGCCAAATACGATCGTCTACCCCCGGTGGCGGAACTAGCAATTACGCCAACAATGATGGAATCTCTTCGATTAATACAGGTCGATGTATACTCGAGTGAGAGGCAGGAGTGGGTGACTATGATTGACTCATTTAGTAAACTAGCGATGGCTTACCCTATTGAGAAAAAAACCCCAAAGGCAGTTTGGGAGGGCGTTTTGCAATGGTGCGCGACATACGGGGTGCCAGACGAAATTGTCTCGGACTGCGGGAGGGAATTTCATAACACGTTAATCCGCGAAGAAAGTAAAATACTGGGACTTACGTGGCGATTGAATACCCCCATCACATTAAGGGAAGAGGGGCGGTGGAGCGCCTACATGATACATTAGGGGAGCACCTTCGGTTACTTAAACTTGGCCGGAATTTAGACCCCTATGAAGCTATGCCCAGAGCAATCATCGCCTATAACAATACCATACATACGGCGACAGGGCTCACTCCAGTGAAAATTGTGTTCGGGCAACAGCGTCGCGACCGTGGGGATTTGTTAACGGCGAATAATAATCAACTAAGTATAGAGATTCGCCGGAGGCGCGAAGAACGGAAGACTCGTTGGGGTAGGGTGCGCGACAAATTGATTCGCGAAAAACAATGAGGGTGGCAAAGGCCAATCAAAGGCACGTGGTATATCGCAAGGGACCAGTGGCATTGGGAACAGTGGTATATCGGCGCTTATGTACAGCCCGGAACAAAACGGACGCGAGGGACGAGGGGCCCTATAAGGTGGTTACGATTAGGGAACACAATTTATTCACCATTCGTGCCGTTGATTATCCCTTTAAACTGTGTAAGGTTCACCTCGAGGAATTACCGATACCTCACTTACGGTCACCATCAGGGACAGAGTGCGGCGGCCAGGGGTGACAGGTTATGTATAATATTGAAACTTAGTACTCCTTATTATGTTGTTATATATTTTTTTTCTTTCTTTATCTTTTCTCTTCTTGCAGGACTGTGATATTGTGAATTTGTATAACATTGTAATCTTACGCATTCATGTTATTGTTTATATTTTCTTGTTTACGTTAATTTCTTGTACCATCTGGATGGTCACTATTTTTTTTTATTGTAAGTCAAAAGGGTTCAGGAAGATTCAACTCAGTTTAATTTGTATGTGTTTTTGTTTTTTTATTTGTGTTGTTATAGTTCCTCCCGTTGAAGGAACTGGAGGGGGGCAGTTAAGTGAATATTGGAGGGACCTTTAAGTTATGTTAATACTTAGGATTATCTTTTATTTATGTTTAGCTATAAACAAGCTGTAGCTATAAGTACTGATGTAAAACGAAAATAAAGTCAGTTGTTAAATGAATCTCTGTCTGTGTCGTTATTCTGCCCAAACTCTTATATTTTTTTAGTGTTTATATTCAGTTTAATCGTAACTGATATATATATATATATATATATATATATATATATATATATATATATATATATATATATATATATATTATCTTTACACTAATAAATTTATTTAGAAAAAAATGTAGTTTATATCTCTCCCTGTTACATCAAACATAGCTTAAGCATTACAATATATGATTATTCTTCTAATGAATAATGACCGTATGGTAAAGTGTGTATGTGGTTTGATAAAGTCACTCTTTTGTCATCATGCGGGCTGAGAGATAGTTTGTTGACAACTACTGTATGCAAATGATGTCGTTTTGATTGAATGATTTGAAACGAACTGAACATTTTCATATTGGTTTGTAAAGTAACAAGATAATCATTAAATTTAAACTCTTTAACAGCACTATTCTTTATTCCCTTTGCTCTTTTGATAAGCTTACTCTTGTTTGTAATAAATGAGTACATTTTGGGCCTTAATCCCACATATTCTACAATCGGGTCACCAGCCGTTTCATCCTTCAATTTTCCGACTACTTTTTTATTTCCTTGTGAATAAAATGTGATACTCCTGTCGAAATGATATTTTAGAGTATCTTTTATATCTTGGTAGAAGTCATCCACGGTTAATTCATACAGCAGTGAGTCGGTGTCCATATAGCAAAGACTTACATTATCGCTGCCGTATGTTTTTAAAAATAGATTGTAGTGATAATCATACATTAGAACTTTTGAAAGTTCCAGAACAGAAAACCCAACATAGATTGGTTTATTTAACACTACCTTTTCTTTTTCGAGCTGTACAGCTACTACATTTTCGGAAAAAATAAAGCGATCCTTAAAATTTGTTTTTTTCACATATCTCTCTAAAGATTTTTGATTAGTAATAATTTTTAGATCAATTCTATTTCTGACACATTCTAAAAACTTACCAAAACAACTATTGTTCATTAATTTAAAAAAATCTGATTCGAATGAGTTAGTTGACTTAGTTCGGTGATATGTATTCAAATCGATATAAGGGGTTAACCATGGTTTTTGACGAAATTTTAAAATTCCATGAACCTTATCCATTTTTACACCCAAATCCAGCGCTTGTTTTAAATTAATATAATGGATAATATATCTTTTCTTTTCAGTCAATGAAGCTATCAACTTTTTTACTTTTCCTCCCGGCACTTTCTTTGTTTCCGGTAATAGAGGTAATTGACTGTGTAAGTCATGAATATTTTTAGGATAACTAAAGTCTGCATCGAATATATAACCGATGGGAGAATCGTTGGTTATTTTTTGAATATCTACATTTTCCGTTTCCCATTCAAAGTTAGAGTAAGGTAGAAATCCATTCATTGCATATCCATAAAGGTTATTAACATCCGCGTAAATTGAATATGTTGATGGTTTGTTATGGTCATAATCATGAACATATTTGTTGTTTGCTTTTGCATATCGTTTTATAACGTTAGTGAGCCCTCCCCGGATTCCTTTTTCTAAAAATAATATTTTGTCGATATCTTTAATTACTTCTAGGCGTATATTTGTGTGTTTCAACATGGCCTGCCACGCAAACCCAGGCAGGGTGAACGTCCAAGCAGCGTCGAGATGATAAATATTCATGCATAGTTCCCTAAACTTTTCAAAAACCTCGCACAGAAGAACAACGCCAGTTGTTACGTACAGTTCTGCATATTCTTTTAAATTTTTAATGTTAAATTTTCGCCAAACAGTGATCGCATGGTTGTATTCTGATTCAGTAATATTTGAGTTTGTTAAATTATTAAAAAACTTTTCTTTATTGGGTAGTTTTGTCTCTGCCAAACGTTCAATTGAGTCTATATAGGAATAAGGAAATACGCCTTTTCGAGTAAGCAGAGCCATTTTCTTTTCGTCCGGAAATAGTCGACTTAAATTTGGAAAGGTATCCCGCAAACAATTGGAATTTTCTTTCATATTATTTACTAAGAGGTCTAAACTAGAAGCAAGAAATCTATTAGAGTCCACAAACCGAATTTTGGTTTTACACCCTTTAAACTGTATTGATAAAATAATATATTTCTCTGTATTGCTAGGAATAACTGAAACATTACCCTCGATGTGAGCGAGGAAAGGTACAATCAGATGACTGTCATAACCCTGAAAGTTGTGAATAAATACGGGTATAAAATTAGGAGTTTTGGCTCGCAAATTACAAGCCGAATGAGCACAACCAATAAATCGACCTGATCGGTGATTGTGATGACGAACTTTATCATCTTGACATATATTTTTTTCACAAATGATACACCTGCTACTCGTATGAAAATATTCTTCTTCTTCCTGGGTCAGTTTTTGCATTGGAACTATAAAGCCATAAATCTCATCAACTTTTTGAACCATTTCGTGTAATGCCTCAATAAATTTTTCCATACAATCCATACCCGTAAAAATTTGTGGTTTAAACACGAAACTTGTTAAGTTTGATTTGATAAGTAATGGCGCACAAAACGGTTTATGATTTTGAACAATATTAGACCATGACTGCTGTGAGTCGTTACATGGTCCCTCTAACGGTTCCAGGTAACACTCAAAGTCAGCGTACGCTACAATTTCAATGGCTTGAGTATATTCAAAATTTTTAAAATGTATTTCATTTTCTTCGGGAAATACTACTCTAGAAGGTTTTTATAAGCTGCAAAAGAGTAAATGATCGTTCAGTTGGTCTTTAGCGTTTTTCCCGCTTTTTGTTAGACTAGAATTAAATGTTGATAGACATCTATGGCAACCTTCTACTGAAGATTTATGTAATGACAGCTGAGGAGATATGAGTCGGCTTAGGTTTGTTATATAACAGTAATGTGAGCTTTCTTCTTCTTTTAGGAACAAAAGATCAAATCGTTCTTTGAAATTTAATTTTTTACTAATCTGTAATGGATATATCTCGTTTTCATCATTTATTCCAAATAAATTTATTGCAACGTTATTAGCGTTTTCAAATTTTATAACATCTTTAAACGTTGAGGGATATGAAATGCAACTAAAGTCATAGTTACTTTTTACATGTTTGTAAGAGCTCGCCTTGTTTGAACCTATTGTCTTGCTAAGAATGGCCAACTTAAAACATTCCGTGTTGTCATTTTTAACATTTATAACCGCTCGTCTATTTTTTATATTTTGGGGTAACTCAATAAATTTTTTTCCACCTAGGGGTTTATATTTGGTCAGATGTAAACAAAGGAAATTACAAGAAACAAATGACCAACCGGATCCTTTAGACGTGAAGGAATCCATTTCGATCACTATTTTTTCATACGATTCGTCTATATATTTATTAATGTCGGTGGTTTCTTCAATAGATTTTATTTTTGTTTTGAAATTTATATCGGTACGTTCTTCTAGCGTTGTTTGATTGATATCAAGTTTTTTATAGCTACACTCTATCGCAATAAGACTTTTGAGAGTTTGCCATTTTGTTAAATAATGATTTAGTATTCCAAATAGTTCTTCTTTCACGAGCTGTAAGAAGTTCATGACGCTTAGTTCTCGATTGCCATTAGGATTATAAATATCTACGATTGAATCACCAAATGCTTTTCTTATAATACAGCTCTCGTTTTGGCTTGTTCTATGTTCTTTATTGAAAAGTATATAGCGAGTTTTTGGAGGCGCATAATTTATGGACTTGGTGGTTTCAGCAACCGGGGTGCTAACATTTTCCTCCTTATGTATATATTTCCTTTTTTTAAGAGGGAGGGAGGAGGGTTCCGCCTGATACATTCCACTATTATTGCCAACGTAGTTAATGAGTTCTGTTTTTTTATTAAAATTAGATAATTGCACTAATTGAGGATGAAAAAAAGACGAACTATTTGAAACTGCACTTGTATCCCGGTAAGAAGATGACAATGAATGGGCTTTTACGACTTGACTAGAAGCGTCCGATCGTTCTACTTCAGATACGTTTGACTCCGTTGCAAAATTGGGTTTGCTGATACATTTAGAATTACATTGTGTTTTTATGTGTCTCGAACAATTAAATTTCCTTTTAAATTCCCTCCCACATGAGCGACAAAAATAGCCTTTCCATTTACAGCGATGTATTCTTGTACTTAATAATAGACCACATTTATCACACAAATAATTTTTTCTACCATAATGATTAGATGATACTTTAACTAACCTATCACACATTTCACATTGGTTAAACTTAACGAATATTTGCTATATACATTCTCTCAAGATAAAAATAATGTTACCCATCACCGCAAAGAATCACACCTTATAGAAATTTTAACTGGTGACAATTCTTTTCTTTCCCCAAATACATTAACTTCAGCGAACCTGAAACGAAGCTGGAATTAATATTCATTTAGCATAATCAACATATCAGTAATTATTTGTATCTTACTTACCATCGTAGTTGTCTACGTACTCTTTAGTGAATGGAGGCAAAAATCTTTTTGGAAGAAATGTTCTAATTTTTTCCTCTTCTCCCTCAAAGATAATCTGTAACGATTTTCCATATTGCGTTTGCTTCATCTCCATGCTTTCAATAGTATAAATTCTCCCATTTTCCAATTCATCCAGTGTATTGTACACTGGAAATTTGTTAAGCTTATTTAATGTTTCGGCAAGAGACATCTGGTTTAATAAAAAGAAACATTGAATTAAGTAAATTAAGGAATAGTCAAATTAAAGTAAATTTATTCTGAGGAAATATTCATACTCACCGTCGGTATTGAGAAAGGATGATTACAGAGTATAGGCAGTCAATGGCTAGGGCACCTAAGCTCGCTTGCTATATACCCTGCTCGGAGAGGGGTTAAGGGGGGGGGGTGAGCTGCTGCAATTAATTGTTTCAAACCAATTCAGCAAAGGATCAGATTTATGTAGAAGCCTAATGGGAATAACTATAATGATGACCATATAATATACCATAAATAAGTGTAATAACTTAGCTTGCTTGCATCCATCCAGCTCAGTCTTTTATTTCTGTCATTAATTGTGTGCATTGGTCACAGAGCTAGCAATTGCTATATTATTTTCATTAATATAAAATATTAATTTCGTGCAACCGAGGGTGAATATTTTAGTAATATTTAAGATATATATACGTAATTAAAATAGCCTCACTAGTTGTCCGCTAATGGCTAGTGACTTTGTCATACACATTTATAACATACTTACCTTCCATAAACTACAGGCTTCAAGGAGTAATTGCCTTCCATTTCGAGCGAGGGTCAATGACCAATCCCACCCAAGGAAGTAGCCCAACGTCACATGACCGGTTAGGGCAGGTCATCGATTCCGGTCTAGCGAGTTGTCTCTTAATATAGCTCAAGGTCACAAGACCGGTCCTGTTGACCGGTTAGGGCAGGTCATCGATTCCGGTCTAGCGAGTTGTCTCTTAATATAGCTCAAGGTCACAAGACCGGTCCTGTTGACCGGTTAGGGCAGGTCATTGACTCCGCTCTAGCGAGTTGTCTCTTAATATAGCTCAAGGTCACAAGACCGGCCCTGTTGACCGGTTAGGGCAGGTCATTGACTCCGGTCTAGCGAGTTGTCTCTTAATATAGCTCAAGGTCACAAGACCGGTCCTGTTGACCGGTTAGGGCAGGTCATTGACTCCGCTCTAGCGAGTTGTCTCTTAATATAGCTCAAGGTCACAAGACCGGTCCTATTGACCGGTTAGGGCAGGTCATTGACTCCGCTCTAGCGAGTTGTCTCTTAATATAGGTCAAGGCCACACGACCGGCCCCGTCACTAGGTCAAGGTCACGAAGTCAGTTTTTCTGCTCTACCCGCCAATATTATCTATTATCAAAACATTCTATCTTGTTTAATTCGTTAAAGTTGTTTAATTAGTTGTTCTCATGTTTAAAAAAAATATTGCAATTTTATTCAATGCATGTTATCGAAATGTGAACAATTCTCTCTTCCTCAAAATGTAGTTTTATTTATACAAAAAATGGATATTTACATGTAGCATAACGTAATAACAATCATTTAAAAAAATCCTGACCACAACGAGGGCAAACCTACATACAAACTTTCGCATTTATGATATTAGTAGGATATATATAATAGGGGTTCAAATATTGTATGGAATCCGGCTATATTGAAGTTAAATATCTGAAGTTAGGATGTACGAGTAACTTCTAAATCCACGCGAGCGAAGCAGCGGATAAAAGCTAGTCCTCTATATATACTGTTTACAATGTTTACAATCAAGGTTTGGAATCCGTGGCTATATTTGTGTACGTTCCATCTTAACTTATATATATATATAACTTAAAATAAGACTGAATGAATAACTTAAAAAAAAGGATAGAATTAGGGCAGAGTAACCGTACGCGTTTGAATATCAACTGACTCTTTATTTCTTCTACAGCTCTATATATAGTATTTGATGTTTATACAGAAATGAAAACAATATCTTGATTCTTAACCTAAACTTAATCCTATTAGTCCATTGATACATACTTAACTTATATATATATATATATATATATATATATATATATATATATATATATATATATATATATATATATATAACTTAGAGCTTCGGCACATAAAACATAAAAAAAAAGAGAAGTTTAGGAGAATAATAACACGCATGAAGTCTAGTTAAACACTGCTTTATTCAAGTTACAATGCTCTATTTATCGTATTTACATTGTTGACATTCACTGTTTAGGATTAGTGCCTATACTGGTGTATGTCTTATCTTAACTCCCCCCTGCCAGTTTACGAACATTCTCGTAAACTCGAAAAACAGAAACAAAACATAAGAGTACCAAAAGTAATAAAAAGAAAATTAAATACAATATCTTCCAATCAAGATATCTAGCACTTATAAAACACAACAGAAAAGAAATCTTACACTATGTACAAGAGCTCAATTAGCACTTTAACTTAACGTCATCATCTTCTTCTGACCCACTATAACATACACCTACAAATACAAAGTAATAATAACACTAAGAAGAAAAAGAGAGAAGAAAAAAAAAATTACATAGAACAGTAATCGTACATATTTACAGTCTCCTGTCTCCAGCTGGAATTTTCAGCTGCTCAATATGCACCGTTCTACGTTTTCTGGGCTCTGCCAGACTCTGAACGGTGACCAGATTGTGCTCCCTAATCGCGATCACTTTGAATGGCCCCTCGTACCTGAGTACCTCCTTTGCGCGATTTGACACGATCTTTCTGTACACAATATCGCCTATCCTAAGGGTCCCCATGATATCCTTGACACCGAAATTATGCTTGGCTACTCTCTTACTCTTTTCCGAGACCATTCGTGCGTGCGCTTTTCCCCATACTCGGTCGAGTTTTAATCTGTTCGCGACGAGGCGTTCCGCCACGGTGTCGTCTACGACCGTATCCCGCACATCTCTCCTTCGAGGCCGAAGACCGAACAGGGCTTCAAATGGGGAAAACCCGGTGGCCATGTGGATCGAATGATTGTACGCCGCTACAGCGCGGGGCATAGCCACATCTGCCTCCAGACCCTTGTCGGCATGAAAAACCCGCAAATGCTCACCTAGGGTGCTATGTAGACGTTCGATCCCCCCTCTACTCTTCGGATGCCCAGGCGTGTTCCAATGCCATTCAACCCCAAGTTCCTGCATCTCCCTCCGCAATTGGGCGTGATCAAATTCCCTTCCCCCGTCCGAGGAAATTCTATCGGGTACTCCGTAGAATTGGAACCAGATTCGAAGGGCCTCACTGACCGCCGCTGCCGACTTCTCCTTCACCGGATGGGCCATAGCTGTCTTACTGAAGACATCCACTATCGTCACCCATTTGAAACCTCTCCATGTGAATGTGTCAATCTGGAGGTCCGTCACCGGTGCCGTGGGGGTAGTCGTCTCTGTTTGTAGTCCAATCGGAGGATGACGATCATACTTCGCAGTATGACAGACGGTACATTCCCGCACCATATCTTCCACCGTTCTCCTCATCCCTACCCAATAATATCTACGTTTTAGGGCTGCAATGGCCTCATTAATTCCGCGATGATTCGTTTTACCCTGATGGTACGCCAATGTCACTTCCTTCTGATGCTCAGCATCCCGTAATGTTTCTACCATCAGATGACACCGAATAAACGCTCGGTCCATGCCTATCTTTTCTTTTCTCCATAGACCCCGAATTTTTTCCCATACTGTCCCGTTCCCGACGTAGAGGTAGTGGGTCGCACCAACTTTGGACGCATCTTTCAAGGCCCTGCATATCTGCTCCTCTTTGACTCCCGGCTGGGACCAGATAGTAACGATACTGTGCTTCTCATACTTGGAACATTCCATTTTCAGAAGTCCTGTCGTCCTGGTTTTCCATATGATCTGTCGATTTTTATCGTTGACTGGCTCGTCCAGCTCTTCCATCTCCGTTGACCTCTCCTCCCCTGATCCGTCCTGGTCGGTGGAAACTGCATTGTCACGATTGTCCGTCCCAAGTTCTCCTTCTCCATCTGGCGTCCATTCCCGGATAAATCTCTGCAGCTCTCCCGACGGTTCACCAACCTCCGGTTCTATGGCGTTAATTTGAAGAGCGCGAGATAACCAGTCCGCCACCACGTTGTCCTTACCCGGCTTATAGACCACCTCCATGTTATACTGGCTGAGGATCTCTTTCCACCGCGTGACTCTCGCCGACGACTCTTTTAAATTTCCCACCCACAGAAGGGGACGATGGTCTGTGTGGACCTTGAACCGTTTCCCGAACACGTAGGGCCGGAAGTGTTGGACCGCCCAAACGATGCCTAGTAGCTCGCGCTCCAGGGCACTATACCTAGACTCCGCGTCCGTGAGCCTCCTACTCGCATACGCAATCGGTCGATCACCCTGCTCACTCTCCTGGGACAGCACGCTCCCCAACGCATACTCACTAGCATCCGTCGTAATGGAGAATGGTTTATTGAAGTCTGGGAACGCCAGAACCGGTTGGGTCTGCAGCTGCTCCATGCACTTCCTAACTTTCGCCTCCATTTCCGGAGTAATCCGAATCGTACGCCCCTTTCGTAGGAGCTCGTTCAGCGAAACGAGATTTTCAGCCATCTCTGGGACGAAACGGCGGTAATAGCTAAGGGTTCCTAACAGTCGCCGAATTCCTTTCACGTCAGTGGGAACTGCCATCTTGGCAATCGCCTCGACCTTCTTTCCGTCCGGACGCACCCCTTCCTCCGATATCGTGTGACCCAGGAAATTAATCTGTTTCCGCCCTATCATAGACTTTTCCCTGGAAAGTTTCAGCCCAAACTGCCTAATGCGCTGAAAGACCTGTCTCAAATCCGCAATATGCTGCGCCTCCGATCTACTAAAAACGAGAAGATCGTCCATGTACACTTGGCACATATTCTCGTCTAGACCACGCAGGAACTCGTCCATTAGCTTTTGGAATGTTATGGGCGCGTTCTTCAGACCAAAGGGCATGCGCGTAAATTCGTAATGCCCCCTTTCGAATGTAAAGGCTGTCTTGCTCTGGTCCCTGGGGTGCATACGTATTTGATGATACCCGGATTTCAGATCTAATGTGGTAAAAATCACCGCCCCGCCTAACCTGTCCAAGATATCATCCAATCTCGGGATGGGGTACTTCTCGTCTAACGTGTTTTCATTCAACTGCCTATAGTCGATCACCACTCTATAGCGGTCCTGAGTCTCACCCTCAATGGACTTTTTCTTTACTGCCCATAAGCCCCTGCCGCTTCAGCTCCTCTAGTTCGTCCCGGATGTGGTTTCTCAAGGCCTGTGGGTATCTACGTTCCTTAACGTAGGTAACTTTCTCCGACTTAAGGTTAATTTCATGGAGAGTTTCCCCTGTCACGCTTAGCGGTTCCCCTTCGCGAAAAAAAATGTCCGCATATTCGTCTATCACCCTTGTCCGCCATTCCCTGTCCTGTGTGATCGCTCCCACACACCCCGCGCCCCTCTTCCCTTCCTCAATCGTTTTATACATCTTTTTCCCGATTTTTATACCCCATGCACCCCCTGAATTCCGCAATTTCACACCCAGTTTTCGGAGTAGGTCGCAACCCAGAATTCCCCCGTACTCCCGCGGCATGTCCTCTACCACGTGTAATGTCGCCACTTCACCCTCACGTCCCCATTTATCCAGTGTTAACTCGATTTCACCCTCGACGGTACAGGGACCACTCAAAGTGACCAACTTACACAGGCACTTCCTGAATTCTGGTATACACTTTCTTTTAAATATTATACTTAAACTCTCCTTACTCACTAAACTACAGGAACTCCCCGTATCCACTAAGCATTTCCACCCCTTACAAAATTCAATTATAGGCAACCGCTCACACTTTTTCCCAATAGTATTAACACACAAAAGGTTGCCCCTCCATTTACACCATCCTCATTCCCTGCTTACCTCCTCGTATCTCCTCCCTGCACTCCGCTGTTTGCGCCTTCCTCCAGGAGCCCCTCTGCTACCGGATTCACTGCTTCTCCTGCCACAAGGTTCGCTGCCCTCCGTCTCGGATCCCGAAGTCCCGGAAGATCTCGATGAAACAGATGGAACTCTACTCCTCCTCCACATTCGCTGAGCGTTTATTTCCATCGGTTCTCCTCGATCGTGATCGTGATCGTGAGTACGGGCATTGCCTAGCCATGTGCCCCTCGCTATGGCATTCGAAGCAGCGCGTGCGTGGGCACTGGGCCATCAAGTGCCCTGTCTTACCACATTCGTGGCACCTCCTGTCGTCTCTTCTCGAGTTCTTTCTGTCACCAAATTGAAGCTTCTCTCTGATCATCGGCTTCTTTCTAACAAACTCTCCCTCTCTTCTTCTCTCCGGTTCTATCCTTGCTCGATTTCTACCTACCTCGTTTCTGCGATAGGACACTTTACTCCACCCTGGTTCAAGCACTTCTTTTTCCTCCTCGTCCCGGGCACTCGCATCCACCATATCCTGAGCGCATTCTACGAATGACTTATCCCTGGGCAGACCGTCCTTCTTTCCGGTATCCCGAGCCAGTTGTACTTTGAGGACTGTTGTCATGAACAACATCCAAGCTTCCACTGCGCTGGTTTCCATCACTTCACGCAATTTTTCATTTATTTTATTTAGTTTGGCGAGAAGTCCTGCTGCGTATTGGCCATTCGACTGCCCTGTCCTCTTCATCTCTCTAAACATCTGTAACATGTCCTCCTCTGGGGCCCATCGCCCTCCTCCGTAGGCTTTTTTCAACCTCTCCTTAATCACCATCCATGGAGTATCCTCATCGGCTTGGATCAAATTTAGGACACTCCTCTTGACCCGACGTGCTAATGCCACTCGCAATCTTCTCGCGTCTGTTTCCTCCAAAAGATCAGCCGCCTCCTGTGACTGTATGCTGCCCATGATGCCGTCTCCGCCTTTGATGAAGTGGTTGAGCTCACCCACATCTCCGTTGAATTTCTCTAGATCAGAGATCTTTCTCCTAATGTCTTGCGCGTTAGCCTTCCTCAATTTCATTTTCTCCAGCGCATTTGTCTCTTGCGCTATCCGATTAGCTTCTTGCGCGGCTAAGTCCGCCCGCGCCATGGCTAGAGTAGTCGATGGATACGGCGTGAACTCCGGGTTCTCTTGTTCCGGCTGTTGCGGGTCTAAAGTTAGCGTTGCCGGCCTGAGAATACTTTGACCGTGTTCATTCATGCTGGCACTTGTTGACATATGAATTAATAATAAATAAATAAAACAAGAATAATTCGAAAAAAGGGAAATAAAAAATTTTACGAACTGTTTTTACGTAAAAAAAAAAAATCTTCACTAGGAACTGTTAACGAATTCCCGGGTTTCGGCACCACTTAAAAGCTTCGGCACATAAAACATAAAAAAAAAGAGAAGTTTAGGAGAATAATAACACGCATGAAGTCTAGTTAAACACTGCTTTATTCAAGTTACAATGCTCTATTTATCGTATTTACATTGTTGACATTCACTGTTTAGGATTAGTGCCTATACTGGTGTATGTCTTATCTTAACTTATATATATATATATATATATATATATAAGTTAACTGGTGTAAATAGACACTTAGACTTAGTAAATATCAACAGGAGCTTAGGATTAAGTTTTGTTATTCTTAGTTTATAATACATCCAATAGACTATATATAGAGCTGTAATAGAGAAATAAAGTTAGTCTCATGTTCAAGAGCGTGCCGTTATTCTGCCCAAAATCCCCTTTTTTTTATATTATCATTGCAATCTTATTCTAACTGGTGCCGAAACCCGGGAGTTTTGTTCGTTCACGGTTCGGAAATTAATTAATTAGAGAAGAAAAAAAAGGGGTCTACATAATTGTATGATGGGTGAAACAGACGAGTTAGCACAGGAACGCGCGAAGTTTGAGTTCCAGTTGGCTAAGGCAGCGGAAGACCATGCGCAGTTGTTAGCCAAGGCAGCGGGAGAACATGAGCAGTTGATGGCTCAGCTCACAGAGGCAAAGAAATCAGCACAGATCGAGTTAGTAAAGGTGAGAACTCAGAATTCTGCCTTTATCCATGAGGTCATCGGGCAGTTGGAACCATTCACCGGTACAGTTGCTGACCTGGACCACTTCATTAAAGAAGCTGACCGGATTATGGCTCTTATCATGTTCCGACAAGAAAATGGGACTATATTTGAGCCAGACGTGAAGATGTTGGAAGCAGCATTGGTCAGCCGTATATCAAGACGGATCTTGAACGCCATACAGGGTGATACAATCGTTTCCTGGGACACCCTGAAGAACCGACTTAAGAAGTTGTACGGCGGAGGGCGCTGGACTCCTGAAGAAGACTTGTTCTACCTTGTCAAGTTAAGGCGGAATCAAGGGCAATCTGAAGGTGAGTTCGCGGAAAAACTTTTAGTGCTCTACAATAGAGTGGTAGAGAAGATGGTCGAAACGTTTGGTCAAGAAGAAGGCGGCCGGCGTTTAGAGTTCGTACGCGGACTTCTGAAGGTTCAATTGAGCCATTACATGGACCGCCCAGGTTCTCTAGCACGTGACCGTGATTTTGTAGATTGCGCGCACGAGCTGGTGGATGCGAGAGACCGGAACAAAGCTCGACAAGAGAAGTGCGAGGGCGAATGGATCGAAGTAAGATCCACGAGGAGGCAGCATCGGAGCCCACATAGGCATGACGGAGGAGGAAGAGGGCTTGAAAAACGACACAGTAGAGGCATAGAAGATAGACGGCGGAGGCAAGAAAAGAGGTGTTACGAATGTAACCAAACAGGACACCTGGCCGCACGATGAAACCTCACCCGATGTTATGAGTGTGGCAGGAAAGGACATGTGGCAAGGGAATGTCCACGACGCAACCGAGCGAATAGGAGGAGCTCACAGCCAGAACCTATGGAGGTTAACACACAGGAGTGGAGCGGAAGGCAGAACTACCAGAGGAGCAGAGGGCAATTCTCCAGCTAGGACTCATCCGGAGAAGAAAACATACACTCTGGACGCAGTACTCCGGTTTCAAGGAGACACGAGGTAAGAAGTGGGGACCGCGGAAAAAGGGGGATTTTGGGACCCGAGACGGGAGCGCGACAACAACGGGTGGATTGAGGGTACAGTAGTCGGTGGGGCAACGGTCCAGGGGAATTATTAATTAATAATAGTGAAGAGAAGGGTAAATGGACGAGGTTGCCCGTGGCGAGATTGAGGGGAACGGGGATGAAATTTCTGGTGGACACGGGAAGTACAAATTCATTAGTCAGTAAACGGGGGGGCTGTAAAGTTAGGTATCTGGGAAATGCGCAAACAGTGTAAGTGTACAATAACCACGGTCATTGGCCGATGCAAAACTTTAGGCGAGGTTTATTTCGACTGTACGAAACTAACGGGAGGGGACGTAAGAGTGAAATTACACATCACGGAGTCGTTGATGCCGGGGTACGACTTTATTGTGGGGTGTGACATCTTACGTAAAGCGGGTCTGAAGATGCGGGTAGAGCGCGGGGAGTGGCGGTTTTGGATGGGTAAGCGGCGGTATCGAGTTGCCACGTCAACAGGAATTGGTGGTATCGAAATCGGGGCGGTCGAATTCGATAAGGCGGTTATTCGAAACGTGGTGAATAGGAATAGAGACCTTTTCTATCGAGAAAATGAGACGCTACCGACTACGGGGAAGACGATACATCATATTATCTTGAAGTCAGATAAACCAGTGTATGTTGAAGATCGTAGGTACCCCCAGGCGATGAGAGGTATTATTAAGGGGCAATTAGGAGAGTTTCTCCGACAAGGAATTATAAGACAAAGTAATTCCCCCTTTAACAGCCCGCTGTGGGTGGTTGAGAAAAAACAAGGAGAGGCAGGCAGGACGGAGAAACAATATCGCATCGTCGTCGATTATAGAAAATTAAACGAGGCTACATTAGATGAAAGATACCCACTTCCACGAGTCGAAGATATCCTGGATCGGCTATCGGCCGCAACTATCTTTAGCACTCTCGACCTCAAGAGCGGTTACCATCAGGTCAGGATGGCGGAGGATGATATAGGGAAGACCGCGTTCTCCTGGGAAAGAGGGCATTATGAGTTCGTGCGGATGCCCTTTGGGTTGATGGGGGCCCCATTAACTTTCCAACGCCTTATAGATGAGTTCCAGAGGGGACTGGGGGAGGACTTCGCGCAGGTGCATATGGATGACCTGATAGTGTTTAGCCGGTCACAGGAAGAACACATAAACCATTTAGAGAAGGTTTTCGACAGATTAAGGGAATTTGGTCTAAAATTGTCACAAAGCAAATCAAAGTTTGGACTGAAAGAGATTAGGTTTCTAGGGCACGTGGTCTCGAGTGGTGGCGTACAACCTGACCAGGAGCGCGTGAAGGCTATTCAAGAAGCTCCGTTACCCAATAACGTTCTAGGGGTCCGTAGGTTCCTGGGAATGGTAAATTATTACCGCCGGTTCATTCCGGGTATCGCGGCATTTATACAACCGTTAACGGAGATCCTGAGAAAAGGGAGACGGTTCGCGTTGGGGCCAACGCAATTGGAGAGCATCCGGAAGTGCCGGGAAATTATAACATCGAAACCCGTGCTCGCATTCCCAGATTTCCGCTTGATGTTCCGCATAACGACTGACGCGAGTGAAATTGCTATTGGGGCAGTTCTATCGCAAAAATTTGCCGAAAGGGAAAAACCAATAGCATATGCGAGTCGGCAGTTGAACGAGGCGGAAAAACGCTATAGCGCCATCGAGCGTGAACTGTTGACGGCAGTGTGGGCCGTGGAACATTTTCGGCCTAACGTTTATGGCAGACGTTTTGAACTCATGACAGACCATAAACCCCTGGTTTATTTAAGTACCCTTAAGGAGTCCTCGGCACGGGTATCACGGTGGAAGGAGCGGCTAGCAGCATATACGTTTAAGGTCGTTCATAAAAAGGGTGTCGAAAACGCGGTGGCGGACTGGTTGTTGCGGGATTTAGTTGTTAATGCTATCGAAGATGAAGGAACTTCGGCCGAACCGTTCGCTTTGCGCTATTTAAGGGATTGGGCTGAAAGCGGACCGGAGATTCCATTAGTCAGACAGGATTCAGCAGACAGCGCGGCGTCATCGGAACGTCCTAAGGAGTTACCCCAGATCGACGAAATCATCAATAACAAGAAATTACAAATCGTTCTCCGTTTGAAGCAGGGATCTGGGACAGAAACCAGGGCTAGTATTTACGAGGAGTTGTCGACAGCGATAGCGCGTATGCCGGTGTCGGTAGACGATACGGAATTAGAAAGAATTTTTTTAGAATTCGGTGTCCCCAGCCATGTGTATTTTCGGGAAATAAGCTCATTACCGAGAAGCTTCAGCGATTATGGAGGCAGGAGAGGATAGGAGTCGGTTTTCCGATTATCCGGTGCTTACGTCAGGTTGAAACTGTTCCCGACCCGACAACTCAACAGCAAATTATTGCCGATCGCCATGCGGCAAATCGAATCACCGCGGGGTAGAGGAGACAGTGCGCGCCCTTAAACGTATGTTTTATTGGAAAGCCATGAGCCTCACGGTTTCGGAGTATATTGGTCGATGTTCTGTGTGTCAGCGGGGGAAATACGATAGGCAACCGCCGGTGGCTGAACAGGTAGTTACTCGAACAGCGCTCGAGCCCCTTCAAAGTGTCCAATTGGACATCTATTCGAGTGAGGGCCAATCCTGGCTCACCGCGATAGACACATTCAGCAAGAGTTAATCTTAGTTAATAGTTAGGCTCTAAGTAATAAGGTTGTAATTATTTTTTGGTAGTTCCTCCTAGTGAAGGAACTGGAGGGGGGGGGAGTTAACTGGTGTAAATAGACACTTAGACTTAGTAAATATCAACAGGAGCTTAGGATTAAGCTTTGTTATTCTTATTTTATAATACATCCAATAGACTATATATAGAGCTGTAATAGAGAAATAAAGTTAGTGTTATGTTCAAGAGCGTGCCGTTATTCTGCCCGAAATCCCCTTTTTTTTATGTTATTTTATATATATATATAACTTAAGTGTTGTGACACAAATAATATTAAAAAAAAGAGATTAAAAAGGAAGGAAATGAAACTCACTGTTAGACTTTTAGAACAATACTCTTTTATTCTCTCTCATAATCCTGCTTTTATATCTATTGCAGTGTTTACATTTACATTAATGGTATTAGCAATAATAGTGTCCTAGTTCTACTTGTAACTCCCCCCTACCAGTTTCCGAACAGTCCTCGGAAACTCTGAAATGCAGTACAAAGTAATAGTAATAAACAAAAATAGAATCTTATAATGGATTAAAACAAAAACAAAATCCAATTTCCTGTGGCCCGTATCAACTTCATATATTGAATTTGAGATCTTAAGAATCTCGTATGGACCAATCCTCAATTCCTCCAATTTCTTCCTATTTAGTCTTTTTTCGTTTTCCACGTAGACTCTGTCTCCCACTTCCAGTTTATATTCTTCCCTATGTAGGTCGAAATTTTTTAAATTATAATTATGCGATTTTATAGTGTTTTCAAGAGCAAGTTTCCTATCCCTTTGTAAATCTTCTATTGTACATCTTCATTTTAATTCAAGTGGTAGAATATTCACGTTTTCTCCTTCAAAAAGGTATTTCGGAGCAAACTTAGTGACCGTGTGTTCTGTTTCGTTATATTTTTCTACACATTAATCGGTAATAATGTCAAGAGGGTCTTGAGAAGTGGGGGCAACAATATTTTGAAATTGCCAAAACTTATAGATATCCTGGGAAATTTGACAAGAGGAAATTAATGAAGTGGTTGGCTGATTGGAAGATTAGGCCTGGATAGGACCTATAATTGTCCAACCAAAGATGGTATTAATAGCTATTGTACCGACAGAAATTGGAATATAGGGTTGAGGCAATATTAGTTGCGGGTAGATATCAGGAGGTTAATTTGGTCCGATCGATGAAAATCAAGATCGGCCAACGGAAAATGCTCGAAAGTGTGAGCAACGTCTACTGTAAGACTTTGAGGAGGTAAATGATTTGTTATATGAGGAACTACGGATGGGTTGGCGTGAATGGGGCTCTGAGAAAGCCTGGAGAAAATGTCACACAAAACAGTGCCGGGAGAGATCGAAAAACGTCCCCCGATCCCTGACACAGTAATGGGTAGATCGTGCATTCTTTGACTCAACCGGTCAAGAAAGCGTTTTGAAATAAACGAAAGTTGTGATCCAGGGTCGATTACTCCTCGGACTAGGACGAAACCTAGTTCTGAATCAAAAATACGCGCTCGGAAAGTGCTTAAGAGTGGAGTAACGGGGTTACCGGAAGTAACAGCTGAAAGATATTGAGGGACTAACTTGTGATTTATCAGCGGAAGAGGTTGATTTTTCACTGGATGTATGATTGCCATAATCAGATGTGCGATTAGACGTGGAGTTCAAAGGTGAATTTGAATGTACAACTTCAGAGGGATGTAAAAGCGTGTGGTGATCGAGGGAATTACACTTACGACATGTGAATCTGAAATTACAGTTGATTCTCAACTGAGGGCCTAAACGATTGAAACAACGGTTGTGTTTCTTGAGTACACTACTTTATCTCTACTGGCAGGAAAACTGCAGAACAGGAAGACAGAGAGTGAGTCTTTTGGAATTAGGAGATTTTTCTCGTATGCAGCCATGATGATGATTTTTAATGTTATAAGTTTAAATGAATAATGAGAAATACTGTTCACGCCATCCGGTGGTATTGCCAAAATTTGATAGCGTCTTTGATAGCCTTGCATTCCAAATGCATGATGTTTAAACGTTTTTCCCTTTCCGATAGTTTTCTTGAATAATAAGCTACAGGATGCAGTATTCCATCTTCTTGTGGCTATTTCAGAGTAACGCCAATCCCTTTAAAACTGGCGTCTGTTTCTATAAAGATGGACTTATTATAATCGTAAATTTACAGTATCGGGGACGTACATATATAATCTTTTATCATATTGAAAGCTTTTTCGCAATCACCGGACCATTCAAACTTCAATTTCTTAATAACCGATGTAATGGTTCCAGTTTTTGAGAAATATTTTCTATGTATCTTAAATAAAAGTTTATTGATCCTAAAACACTTCTTACTCCAGTTTTATCCGATAGCCTTTTAGGTTTTTAATTGATACTAAATTACCTTGGGCTGGTGAGACTCTGTTCTTTGAAATTGTATGACCTAGATATTGTCCAAATTTAGCTGCAATCAAACACTTAAATAGTTTTAGTTTGAATCTTTCAGCGTCGGGAATCTGCAAAAATTTGTCGATATGTTGAAGAATTTCCCAGGTTTGAGAGCAAATCAAAATATCATCGTTTTAGTTGATGCAGAATTTTTTCAAACCATTTCTTCGGATAATGTTTGAAAAGGTTCTCTGGAACGTGGCCGGAGCATTTTTCAGACCAAATGGAAGGACTTTGAACATGAACTTTCTATATTTTGTTATAAACGAAGTTTTTTCTCTGTCTTCTTCTTTTGGTGCAATACCCCAAAATGCTGAATTAATATCTAAAACCGTTAAGTATTCACAATTTACGACTTTGTCGATTACGTCCTGTATCGTAGGAAATGGAAAAACATCTGGAACTACCAATTTATTTAATTTGCGAAAATCGATACACAAGCGTGATTTCTTGTTCTCCTCTTTCTTGAACGCGAGGGTTACAGGGGAAGCGAACGGAGTATCAGATTCTTCAATAATCTTGGCTTGCAATAATGCCTTAATTTGCTTTCGTATTTCTTCATCGTCTGCAATTGAGCATTATACGGACGAAAAGTAACATATTCCTTAGATAATAATTTTATCTCTGCTTCTTTTGATTTAACTTTTCCACTGTCAAATTTATCCATTGCAAATATAAGTTTATGCTTTTCTATTAGCTTTGAAATCTGCTGTTTACGCTCTTCATTTTCAATATGATGTAAATCGACGTTGAATTCTTCTATTTTTAAACTTTCATTCAAATTTAATTGAGTTTAATCGTCGGAATGATTATTATCAATTGGAACTTGATTATCATCTATTCGATTTTTTTCCATCTGATCTAATTTAGATCGAATAAAATAATCCCCTCGATCACTATTGGATCGGTTTTCATGTAAATCTATCACATTGTTGTCCGTTCGTTGTAATATTCTTAAGTTTTCATTTTGAATCAATTGAAACTTTTTTATGGCATCAATCCCCAATAAGATGTCATAAGAAAAGTTTTCGTTCTTGACAACATAATTTGTTACGTAGTCTGTAATATGTCCAATACGAAGTAAAGTTTTAGCCCGGGCTGAAGTGAAATTTAATCCGCTGATAGTTTTCCATACACTTTTTTGTTCAATTAATTTCAAATTTAGCAAATCAGCGATTCGTTGAGAAATTAATGTAACGTTGGAGCCACTATCATAAATAGCCTTAGTTTTAATCTTGTCACATATGATTACATTAAGCTTTATCAAAGGATCTAATTTCGCTCGGTTCTTCAGTTTAAATGTATGTAATCCAGGTCTGTTCGTAATATATCTATGTTGTCAATCTCAGAAGATCCTTCAGTTCTGTTTGATTTTAGTTTTTCTGAAACTTTACTTCGATTGCGGCGTTACGCTACGAGATGGTAGCGATTCGGAAAACCAATAGCTGCAAAAATTGAACATTCTATTCTTTGAACTATGTTCTTTGAGTGAAGTTTATATCTCTGAAAGGTTTTCGGTCCAGAAAATAATTTTCGATCAAGGACTTGACAGATTTTCTTCTTCTTTGTAGAAAACGAGTCCTCTAGTTTTCGGAGTTCCGCATATAAGACTTCAAGGTTGTTAATTTTCTCTCTATCAAGTTCTTCTTGAGCTTCTTTCGGCAATCCAAAAACGAAGAGGTTGATACGGGATAATTCAGTACTTTTAGGTTCTACTTCTAGGCATAACCTCTCCTTTATAAGTGCGTTATCGATTAAAGGCCCACCCAAGTATTTGTAGTTGAAAGCTTTCCTAACAATATGCCAGCCTTTTTCTACAAAAACGTTCAAGAATGACTCTTTCCACGTACTCCAGTGACCATTTACACCTATTTTCTTTAGATTTATTTCAAACCAATCTTTTGCTGGGCCCATAACAAAAAACGCAAAGCTTGAATCTTACCACTATCGGAATTTACCTTGAAGCGGCTACACTCTTCTTCAAATTTAGTTAACCATTCTTTAGGATCAGATTTTTTTTTTTTCAAATTTTTCTATAACAAAGTTTTTTTTGATTTGATAAAGTTTTATTTCCTCTTGTTTTAATTTGAAATATAATTGGGTTTCTAATTGTCTAATCCGATTTTCCAACTCTATTTGTTCAGCTTTAGCAACCCAGGAATTTGATATTGGGTCGCATTCTTCTAAGGGAAACTCTCGAAAACAAACATTATCAGCTTCATCGAAGTATTCTTTTTTTTATATTTTCATCGATTTTTACAGCAACTGTTCTATAACCTGTTAGATTCTTAATAGTGAACATTGCATTTTTTTCTCAGTTTTTTATTTGATAGAGAAATGTGGATACTTACATCTCTTAATTCTTCTGGCACTAAATACCAAGTATTCCTATCAAGGAATATACATTGAATGACAAATTCTTTCTCAGCTTTCTTAACTACTTGAACATGAAGTAAATCTGCATAAAACTGCCAGGGGGGAGTTAAGATTATTTAATATTACTAAGGAATTATCTTATTTTTTACTGTTCCAACTGTTCAGAAAGGTATTGTGGTATTTTACTGTTCTAACTGTTCTGTAAGGTATTGTGGTCTTTTCTTGAATCTGACTTTTAATATGTATCTTGTTTTATGTTTTGTCAGTTTCTATGATATGGTTTTGCTTTTTGAAAGCTGTACAATTGCATTAGTTGTTCAATATTTAAATTCAATTCCTATAATTGTAGCTTCTCAAGCGCTTAGGAGAGGAGCGTCTAGGCACAATCCTTAGGAGAGGAGTGTCTAGGCACAATCCTTAGGAGAGGAGCTTCTAGGTACAATCCTTGCGAGAGGACTGCCTAGGTACAATCCTTAGGAGAGGAGCGCAGAATCCTTTCAACACCATTATGTATTGACACGATTTCTCCCGAAACCTATGGTTATGGCTTATTAGTGATGGTTTTTTTAATATATTTACACCATTTTATCAGTTTAGAAATTGAAATTAGAATGATTAGAAAACAGTAGGTTTAGAAATACCAAAAATTGTATTTTTTAAAATAAATTTTTATTTTTAAATCTGCCCAATCCTCTTCATTAGAAAAAGTTCTAAGCTCCCAATTTATTACAAAAGACTCATATAAATGGTATATAAATATTCAAATTATAATATAATATATATTATAACACCTATTTGGACTTACGGGGTAGAGTTTTGGGTGCCCACTAAGTATTCGACTTCCTCTCTTATTCAATCTTTACAATCCGAAATCCTTCGTAAAATCCTTAATGATCCTCATTTTGTCTCGAATAAAATCATTCATACTAATGCTAATGCCGAACTAATTGAGCACCTATCGTGGGTGACCGGTAGCTAATGGTGGCAGCTTGCAGCTTGACAACATTAGCACCTCTCTCGTTTCGTCTTGGCGGAGGTACACAGGCCATTGCGCTCTACTTGGGGAAGCAATGCCTCCACCACTATCAAGGCCTTCTAGATTGTTACTTGCCGATTTTAACCTCAATGACCAGCGGGGGAATATTTCCAACTTTAAATTACGCTACTGAACAAATATATGATGTAATGTTTACTTCGTTGCCTCGTCAATTGTATATTATTACAATGCATTAACTAAATATTGTTTATAACCAAGCTACAACTTTAGGTTTCATTATTCGTGAGTGACTTATCATCAACTTCAGGCTATTGTAGTAAATAAAAATATTTAATAAAAAAATATTTTTCAGATTAGGAAAATAAATTCAGCGTGGTAATTAAGATTACCGATTTATGCTTTGTCATTAAAATAAATGTGTATAGCATTCAAATTCCCCTGCATAATAATATTACTTTACAATACTATTATATGCTATTATGTTAGAGAATGTTTACTGTATTTACATCAACTTGTAAAATAAGTTTTTATATTAGTTTGAAATTATATTTTAAGGTGAAACAAAGTTGTTTTAAGCTATTATTAAATTAATTATAAAAATATAAATCACAGTTCTGGAGATGGGGATAAATTCCCCAACACCAGACGTAAATTTTTCCATATTAAACTTACAACCACTATGGAATTCAATTGTTTCACGGTTACTTATTGTTTTCATTTTTTTTTTTAATGGATCTTAAGGTTTTATAATATAATATTTTATAGGATATATAATATAATTTTATAATCCAATTGTTAGTTTGGGTGCATTAAATTATCGTTCTTAATATTTAATATATTAGAGAACTTGTTGCCCTCCACCCGGACTATTTGCTTCCTCATATACGTGTATATACACTGGCAGGCAAAACATTTCACCAACTTGATTTATTCATGCTAAAAATATTTTTGCTTGGTCTAATTATTATAATCAGTAAATAGGCATTTTTTCAATTAGTAATGTCAATATAGAGGATAATAACTCTCAAAACTTAATTCAATGAAAGGACTGTAGATTCCAATGTTCACTGTCTATGGAATTAAAATGTTTCTTCAGTGCCGTTTCTTGGAGCAAATTTCTTTGTTTCTGGCTTTTAATTTTTTCCATTTTAGATTTAAAAATGCCCATTGGTGCTGAAATTGTTGCGTGTGGTGTGGCACTTGTTGATAATGGACCTAACATTAGATATGCAGCTAATGTCATCGGAGTTCCCTATGAAACTTTACGAGACTCCTTAGAAGGACCGATTCTGGACGGCCTAGGGTAACAGTACCACAGGATGACCGTTTTCTGACTTTAAGAATGTTTTGAAAACGGAGATTCATTTTGGTTCAAGCTATTCATCTGCGTGTAGAAGTTCGAGGTGTGCAAATTTATTAACGTACTACTCGGAAAAAAATAAATGAGCATGGATTAATGGCCCAGTAAGTGGGCCAGAGTTAAATTACAGACTGTATTTCTTTCATTTCTTCTTCTCCACACCCTTCCCGTCTGGAGATCGAAGAACAAATATTGATTCATCAGTAAAAAGTACAGCACTGTATTTTGTTCTGAGGCTGTGTTCTCGAGCAAAAGCCAAGTAGTGTGAATTCTGGTCAATTCTGGACCTCTTACTGGGTGAAAAGCCATGAATTATTCATTCTTCTCCGAGCAGTACTTTCAGAAATTTACACACCTCGAACTTTTACGAGCTGATGATAGCTTAAACAAAGGTAAGGTGCCGGTTTCGTAAAATTCTTAAAGTAAAAAAACGGTCATCTTGTGGTTCTGTTACCCTACTCCGTCCAAAACCGGGCCTTCTATGGCATCTCATAATATTTCATAGGCAACTCTTATGGCATGGAACGTCCATCATCAAAAAGTGCCACACAACGCGCAACATCATCAGCTCGAAGAGGCATTTTTAACCTTAAAATTGAAAAAATTAAAAGCCAGAAACTAAGAAATTTGCTGCAAGGAACGGCACTGAACAAATGACACTGAATAAACATTTCAAGTCCATAGAAAGTGATCCTTGGAATCTACTTTCCGTTTGTTGGATTAAGGATTAAGGGTTATTATCTTCTCAATTGGCACTCCTAATTTTAAAAAAATACATATATATTCATTAAAAAAATAGACCATAATAACAAAAAATAAAAAATATAAAAAGCAAAAATATTTTTAGATGAAAACGTGAAAAAAAAGGAAAATATGGAATTTTTTTCCTGTCAGTGTATATATACATATCAATTTATCAGTGTATAGACTCCCAAAGGTAGCAAATGTATAACCTTCATTACTTCGTAAAGGAAAATATCATGTGTTTTTTCCGATCTGTAAGAGTGATAGTACTAAAGTAAAATTGTGGTGTTGATATATTGATATTAATATAATTTCGACTCAAAACTACTTGTATTTAACAGCAAAGACAGTCTAATTATAACTGGTGCCGAAACCAAATAATTATTTGTGCCGTTATGTAAGTAATTCATAAATTAATTGCTATTATTTTTTGTTTTGAAAAGAGTTGGCCAATTTCTAAACGTAAGAATGACTGATCCAGATGAACTCGCCTAACTTAAACATCAGTTAACTCAAGCGGCTGTTGAAATGGACAAAATTGAGTCTTAGATGAAAAAGGTGACGACACAGATGGAGCTCTTGAAGACTGGAACTCAGTTAGTTATCGGCCAACTCGAGCCCTTGACTGACGTTGTTGGATACATGGACCACTTTTTGAAAGGGGGAGATCAGATAGTGGGACTCATAAAATCCCAGCAAGAGAATGGGATACTGTTAGAGTCAGAGGTATTGTTTTTGGAGGCGTCTTTGGTGGGTCACATCTCAAGGAGGGTCCTGAATGCGATACAAGGAGACCCTTCGCTTGCCTGGGACACGCTGAAGCTAAGGTTAAAGAAGTCGGTGGACTCTAGAGGAGGAAACCTTATATTTATTTATTCAAAGAACATAGAAAACCAGGCCAGACGGAAGGCGAATTGGCTGAAAAATTATTGGTATTACACAATAAACTCGTTGAGAAGTCAGGTGAGACAAATGATCAGGCTGGAGGAGCCCAACGTATAGAATTCATAAGGGAAATTTTAAATGTTCAATTGAACTACTTCAACAGACAGTCCTTGTTCACTTTCTCGGGATAAGGATTTCCTTAACTGAGCACAATGTGCCTTCTAGCGGAGATTCTTCGGGAGAGATCTGAGCAATCCCTCTCCGAGAGGACATTGGGTATACTTAGTGGGAATACCTGGAGGGGGTCCTTCCGGATCCGGGGAAGTTGCGTGGCAACCGAGGTCAGATTGAGGGTGCGGCAATAGGAGGGGCAACTTTTCACTCCAAATACTGATAAAAAATAACAGGGAGAAGAGAGGAGCGGTTGCCCGTGGCGAAGTTGAGGAGAGCGGGTGTGAAATTTAGGATTGACACAGGGAGCACAAACTCCCTAATAAGTAAGAAGGGGGCAGAAAAGTTAGGAATGTGGGGGACGCATAAACAATGCGATTGTGAAATATCCACAGTTAGTGGGCTATGCAAGACGTTAGGCGAGATTTATTTTAATTTTAAGAGATAAAATAGAGCCAAAAACTCAAAAAGAAACACTATTATTTATTATAATGCAATTGGGAAAAACCACAATGCAAAGCCTTATGTTTCAAAAAATACACCTACTTACCAGTCGACGTTTCGCCTATTCAGGCATTATCAAGACACCAAAATCAAAAAGGAGTTATGTGAATCACATCTCGAAGAAAAAGGTGCAATACATCCCAACGATCAACAGCCCAAACAGGCTCCAAACATGAGACAGCACACCACCACCCAGACGTTCAACATACAACTGTACATAGCAGGGTTAAGAATGTGGTTTAACGAAGATACTGTAAGTTTTGACTAGGGGAACGGGAATACGAGGCCACTATTTCGGGAATGGGTTGCGTTGTAAAGATCGGTTTAGTGCATTAGGGAGGCCATCACACGGATTTATTTTATCGAGAGGAAGAAATATTGCCGATCACGGGAAAAACGGTGGACCGGATCACGCTCAAGTTTGATATGCCCGTGTACGTCAAAGACCGGAGGTATCCCCAAGCGATGAGGGATATTATTACGAAATAATACAGAACTATATAAAACTTTTTTATATTTCGTCCATCCGCTTTTTGGCTCTTGGAAGTATTTTCTACTTCTGTCTGTTGTTTATATAAACGTCTCTTCAAGATATTCTACAAAAAGGACTGCTTTTTCCTTATCGCTTTTTTTCCACGTTACATCTGGCATTACATCTGCGTTACATTTGACGTTACATCTGATAGGCGATACTTGGGTGTTTGGCCTTTTAAATGCTTTAGTACATTTCCAGAGTGAATAATCAGTGTCCTTCTGTGCTATAAGATAGCTTACACATCTTCCATGCTTTTCGCTCATACTTTTTTTAATCGTCTCTTTAAGATCATTACAGATCTTGTTCAATATAGGTTTATTTTCAGGAGTACGAACTTTCTTCCAGACCTTACGAGGCTTTGGTTTTCCTTGACTAACTTATTCACTTCTAGTGAATTAATAGATTTATGCTACTTATTCACTTCCAGTGAATGAATATAATTTCCTCTGTTTTGCCTTTCTCAATGACTGCTGAAAGCTCTCCCACGCTGCTTTTTGGATGTGACAGTTGAGCCTTTCAACTTCATCTAGTTGGTGTCTATCATTTAGTGGTACCTTAAGGTCTACTATTTCCTCCAATATCTGTCTAAAACAGGTTCAGTTAGTCCTGCTATCTGTCATCCTAGGCGGATTTGGCTGTGAGACTACCTCTTCATTTATTGACATAAGAACCGGTGATTGGCCTCATGAAAGGTCCTCGCTGTTTTCAATGGAAACGTACTTGCTTGTTATTCCTTTTATCACAAATAAATCAATCAGGTCAGGTGTTTAATTTAAAACAGTAGACCAGTATGTAGGTGTGCCACTGGAGAGAAATTCAGCTTTGACTTTGCACCATCATTTTAAAGTCCTCTACCTTTAGTTCTGGTTAGTCTTGTGCCACAGAAGGTAGCATTGAAGTCATCTCCAATGATATATCGATTTCTTAACATTCTAATAAGACTAACGTAATCGTATTTTCCAAGACGCTGCCGCCGTTTGCGCAGATTCTTCTTCAATATTAATATTTTGGTGATGCTATATCGTGTTTCTCAGAAGTATAGCTGAACCTTCTCTAGCCCTATCAGCAGGATGGGCAGCATGATAGAATCTTTATCCGTGCAAATTTACTTGTTGATTTGGGTAATGTGGGGGTCAGAAATCAAACATAAGTCTATTCTTCACCGATTTAGAAATACCTGTAGCTCCGATAGATGGTGAAGAAGTCCACTTGCATTCCAGGTCACAATTCTTACTTTGTTTGATGAGTCCTACACATGCTTACTTTGTTGCATTTGGGATTCTATTCTCCGTAGACGCGTCTCAACTTGTTCAATTTTTTGAGACTGTATCTGTAAAAGTGACAGTAGTAAAATAAAATTGTGTGGTTGATCTATTGATAATGAATATAATTTCGACTCAAAACTACCTGTATTTAACAGCAAAGTCACTCTAATTATACCTTGGATAAGCGTGCAGGGCCAAGAATCGCTCAAGATTGTGAGTTAGAATACAATAGAACTATTCATTTGTAGGAGCCTGGCAACACTGAGTGTTAAGCCGCGGACCTATACTACCCGCCAGATGGAACTACCCGATCCTTGCCTCTTAGATACTAGGCTTTATTAATATACTTTACCGCCAAAACGAAGGAGAGGGGAGAGCGACACTATGAGTCCGTCACTCGCTGCCTGACTGGCCTGGATCAACGACCATCGCACACTGCCGCTGATAACTTCGCTTTCAAGCCGCTATTCCTATGAGAACGTCCAGAGGTCTTAAAGCTTGTTACTCGCCAGAAGCTATGCTGAGACGATGATAATTGGGTATACATCACACAAATTGTAAGTCCCATTTCATTATCATAAGGCCTCAAATCGTCAACTAATTCTTCTCCTGATGATCAACGTATTACATGGTACCAACCGGACAGTTCAAGTTAATTAATGATATCATACTCATTGCTCCTTCATGCCGTGATCACTGGCGAAGATAATAATAATTCGCACATCTTCGCGCCTTATTGAAATCTTCATTATAACGTTCAAGTTCATTTTGTCGTTATTATATCTTTGGCCATTATGCTAGCATGGAGCTTTTCTGTTATTGTTAATTATCGCTCCCATTCATGTTAATCATTTTTTTTCTTTTTTTGTCTTAAATTACTTTTGTTCATTAGATCGCTAAGTTGCATGTTTAGTCTTAAGTTATTCTTGTAGAAGCTATTATTAATTTTTATCTTCTCTTACATGTATTTAATAGTATTTAAGAAAAGATATCTCGCATGTTATTCAAATTAATAAATCAAACGCTATGCTAATATCTGAGATTTCATTCAAATTCCCGCAGTACTTCCATTTGCTTCCTATTACATTTCATTCAGTCTAATCACGCCCTAACACTGAGTGTGGTTAACGGTACAGTTTAGAAGAGAACCTTTGTAATTATAAAAGTAATAATGCCATGTGTTTTACTGTATATCAATATACTGTTTTAATATTGTCTAGGACTTACTATTAATAAACAATAGTTACCAACAAACCTAAAGTGGTGAACCCGACGTGATCTAAGTATGGTCGATATAAATACATCGTCTTCCGAAGTGATTTTTCGACGTGTGCTTGTGCTTGTTGGAGCGTTTGTTCATTAACCATATCACGTAATTGTTTATTTCAATTATATTAATTATAATGGCTGATGGTGAAGAAAAATCAAAGGGTAGTCTTTCAGAGACTCCACCTCAAAATATTTCAGTGCCTTCAAATATTAATTCTACTACTACACATTTTGTAGATCGTGTTAGTGTAAAAATACCACCTTTTTGGACTGATAAGCCAGAAATTTGTTTTTTTCAAGTAGAAGCTCAGTTTCAACTGTCTAATGTAACTGCTGAAACCACTAAATTTAATTACTTAGTATCTCAATTAGATCTTAAATTGGCAGAAAATATATGGGATATTGCTTCATCTGAATACCCTAATAAATATACATTAGCCAAAAATAGATTACTAAAGATATTGAGAGAAAGTGAAGAAAAACAATTGAAAAAATTAGTGAGTGAAATTGAATTAGGTACACTTAAACCCACTCAACTTTTGTTAAAAATGAAAGCCCTGTCTGGCACAGAGATTAGTGAAAAATTGTTAAAACATTTTGGTTGGATAAATTGCCACCACAAGTTAGAGGAATACTTTCAATCTCTGATGGAAATTTGGATAAATTATCTGAGATTGGAGATACAATCTGGGAAATGTCAAGTTCACTTACTCAAGTTAATGTGATATCATAGCCATCTGATTCCTTAATGATTAAAGAGCTTTGTGACCGAATAGAAGCCCTGTTCAAGCTCAAGGTGTCGTTCAAGATCCAGGTCTCGATTTAACTCTAACGGAAAATATTGCTATGGGCACTTCCGTTTTGGATAAAAATGCAAACCAGAAAAATGCAATGAATCTTGTCAATGGAACAAAAAAGTAATCAGGGTAAAACTCAAGCCGGCAGTCACAGTAAAGGCCGAGTGTGCTGCCTCAGATGTCTTTCCAGGCCAACAACATAGATTATTTGTCCAGGATCGTCGTTCTGGTATTAAATTTCTTTTGGTGCGGATGTGTCAGTAATTCCTAATACTAAGCATAATAAGCCAACTTATTTCAAGTCATACGCTGCTAATGGCGCTGAAATATGAACTTTTGGTACTAAAATTCTAAACATTGATTTAGGGCTTCGCCGGAAATTAGAATGGCCATTTTTTATTGCGAAGGGATCTAAAGCAATTCTAGGAGCTGATTTTCTTCGTAAATTTGATTTGGTAATTGGTCTGAAAAATAAATAATTAGTAGATAATGCCACCAAAGCTACAGTGTCTGCGTTGTGTTGACACAATTTCTGCTAAAGATACAGTCAGTTCTTTAATATCTACAAATCCATTTACAGATTTGATAAACGAATTTCCAGATCTTACTAAACCCAATTTAGTGCCTAAACATTCAACCCATAACGTTGAGCACTATATCAATACTTCTAGTGGTCCTCCAGTTTACTGCAAACCACGTCGACTAGATCCTCACAAATCAAAATTAGCTAAAAATGAATTCCAATACTTACTAAAAGAGGGTATAATTAGGCCATCAAAATCACAGTGGGCAAGTCCTCTTTTACTTACAACTAAGGAAAATGGACATTAGCGTGCTTGTGGGGTCTACCGAGCTTTAAACGCGCGAACACAGCCAGACCGCTATCCAGTTCCGAGAGGCGAAGATGTTACTGAAATTTTAGAGAATAACAAAATTTTCTCAAAGACTGATTTGCATTCCGCTTTTTATTTTATTCCAGTAGCAGAGCAAGACAAATAAAAAACATTAACGTAATGCCTTTTGGCTTAAGAAACGCACCTTGTACTTTCCAGCGCTTCATGCATGAGGTATTGTTTGGATTACCATATGGTTTCGTTTATCTTGACGACATATTAATTGCATCTAGAACTCCTGATGAGCACTTGTAACATTGGAGAGTTGTCTTCGAAAGACTGAATTCTTTCGGACTTCGTATTAATCTAAATAAATCCGTATTTGGCGCGTCAGAAGTAGTTTTTCTTGGAAATCTGATAACTGGTGAAGGTATCAGACCAGACCCAGAGCGTGTTAAGATAATTAATTAAGATAATGGAATTTAAAAAGTCAGTTACAGTACAAGAACTCAGACGATTTTTAAGCGTCATAAACTTTTATCGTCGCCATATTCCACATGCGGCAGAGAATCAAGCATTATTTTATAAATACTTACAAAACTCCAAGAAAAATGATAAGAGAAAAATAGAGTGGAATGACGAATCTAGCCAATAATTTGAGGAAGCCAAACAGGCGCTGGCTAATGCCCCCCTTCTTACTTGCTCTAATACCACCTATAAACTTTCTCTACAGGTTGACGCCTCAGATACTGCTGCAGGAGCGGTAATACAGCAATTAGAAGAGAATGCATGGAGGCCTATTAGTTTCTTTTTCAAAAAGTTTTCAGAAACACTACAGCAATACTCAACTTACGATCGTGAACTCCTTAGTATATATTTAGCGAAAAGGCATTTCAAACATTCTTTAGAAGGAAGAAACTTTACAGTTTATACTGACCATGCTCCGTTAACTTATGCCTTCCAACAGAATCATGATAAAGCTACATTATCACAACTTAGCACATCCAGGTATATGAATAACATTAAATTTAATATCATCTAAGTTTATTTGGACTAACCACAACAAAGACATTAAAACGTGGACCAGGTCATGTCTAGATTGCCAGCGAAGCAAAGTGACCCAGCATACTAAGGCACCTTTACATCGCTTTCCCAACGACACAGATCGATTTTCGATAATTCATATAGACCTTGTCGGACCACTCCCAACATCCCAGGAATATAGATACTGCTTAACTTGCATCGATCGCTACACCAACTAGATGGAGGTACTACCACTGCGTCATCAAACAGCAGAAGAAGAACTTGTACATGGTACCCAACTCCGCATTCCTGGTGATTTTTTTGTTGAGCCTCATTCCGACCCAAAACCCAATCTACCAACATTAATTGGCCAATTACTTTCAGCATTCAATAACCTCCAATCTGCGCAACCACTACTCAAACAGCTGCCGAGAACATTTTTCCATAAGGACCTGCGCAGTAGTTCACATGTCTTTGTACGAGTAGACCGTATTCGAGCCTCACTAGAAAAACCTTATGAGGGGCCCTATCAAGTCTTGGAACGAAAAGACAAAGTTTTTGTGGTTGAGATCAAAGGCAAACCAATTAGTATCTCAGTGGACAGACTCAAACTGGCTTACTTGAGCGGCTTACCACAGCCGCTTACTACACCGGCTTACTACACCGGCTTACTACACCGGCTTACTACACCGCTTACTACACCGGCTTACTACAGCGACTCCAGAGTCTGAAGATTCAACATCTAAACAACAGAAACCTGCAACAACAACATCGCTTACTCCAGCTGAACAGCCGCCCCTAGATGTGAAACAACCGACTATTACAAGATCAGGGCGCCAAGCACATTTTCCTCGTCGCTATGTCCAGGTCTTCAGCCGACCTGACCGCTAAGGAGGTAGTAGATTAATTTCTCCGTTTCATACACTAAATGATCTTAAAAGAGAAAGGAAAGGAGCATTTCTAGATTCTATGAAAAATTTTGACATAAATAAAATTAGAGTAGACAAAACAAAAAGAGTTCACGAATTAAAAGTTGGTTATAAAGTGTATATTGAGAATGGAAACAAATTATACAGAAAGAAAATGGATAAAGTAAGAATTGGACCATTTAGGATTCTCAACTACAATATCAAGTTTAATTTATGAAGTGGAATATGTAAAAAATAAAACAAAATAAATTTCTTTCACAGCAGCAAATTGTCACTTTTCCCTTCTGGAAAAATAATTTTAAAGTGAGTGATGTAAAATCCAAGTACTGGATATTTAGTTAGCATTGATTGAGGTTATGTAACCTTAATATTTAAATTAGATCACTTGGTGATAAGAGTATTGCTCACAATCAGTGTCATTTGATTTGTTGGATTTTAATCTGTAATTAAATTAATTTTTTCAGGTTTGTATTGTTTAGTTGTGATATATAAATAATGTGCTAATATGTTTTTGTATATCTTTTATAAAGTTATTGTAAAATCTTTTCAGATTAATAAAATGAGTTACTATCCGACTTTATAAATTGAATTAAAAGTTTATTGAAATGGAGGACAAGACAAAAGGAGGGAAATAATTTGTCCACATAATTAAATTAGATAAAGATGAGCCCTAATTGTTGGAGCTATCAGGAGATAAGATTGTATAGTTTTTATTAGCAGAAGGTTATAGAAGCCTACAACATCACTAGTTATTATTAACGAAATCTACTATTAAAAACGCTGTATCCACAATTAGGCCAATATAACGGTAGGTATCAAAATTGACGAAGATATAAGAAATGTATATTTTGATAAAGATGACAACATCTGTTTTAATAATATTCCATTGGAGGAATCGAATATCATCGAAATGCCAAAATGGATTTTGATACGAATACTGGCAAATCCGGTCATGATTTTTTTTTCAGAAAAAAAAGAATTAGGAAATAATTTAAATTCTAATGAATGCAAACTCCAGAATGTTGAAAAGAAATTTATGATAGAAAAATCCAATATAAAACAAAATGCTACAGAATGGATGCAGAGTTTTGAATCTGAATGTCGGGGACATAATATATCCACTATTACAAACATAATTGAAATTCTTCGTTTTTTGTAGAGGGGCCGGCAAAAGATGTTAAATACCCAAGGTTAGTTCTTAATTTTTTCTTTAAAGGAACATTTTGAGTACACAAGAATAAACACCATTGTTCATAGTTAATTTATTAATACAACTAACATAACAATAGAACTGTCGGAACACAGGTACTTGTAACCCAGAGGGAGGTAACAAACAGTCATACCAACTTGATTATCTTTGACACCCCCTCTCAATTAGATGAAGTTATTACATACTAGATAACTTGTACATACACACTAAAGCTAACATTGGTTACAATGCCAGTAAAGTAACTGCAAACTGAATACTGTCTTCACCAAAAAGAAAAAAATACATCTAATTGAATAATGACACACACACACAGCATGTTTACATGAGCTGAAATAGTTGATAAAATACTTTATAATAATAGTTGATATAATACTTGATATTTTTTAAAAAAAATATTAATTAAAGAAAAGGTATGACAAATATATATATATATATATATATATATATATATATATATATTTTATTTATGTTCTTTTTAATTATTTAATTTTTTTTTTAATTTTGAAGAGAAAACATTATGTCTTGGCTGGGATTCGAACCCGAGTCGCCTCTCTAGCGCGGTGCACTTTCAATTTGCAATATGCGAGTTCTGGTAAGTGTCAATACAATAGTACTGCGACGCTAGCACTCTTTTTATATGCCGTTTTTAAATTTCGTTAAAAAAATTATCTTCTATTTCAGGTTCTACAGATAACAAGAATGATAATTACCACTTCGACTTGGGTGAGAATGATAATGATCCTACATTTCTTCCTGATACCGAAAGCGACGAAGATATAGAAATTGATAATAGCACAACAACTTCAGAAAAAGTCTGAACAACTTCAGCATCAAATAACTGGTGTGAAGTGTATCCCAAAAGGAGACACTAGGGATTTAAGAAAAAATAGAAAACTAGCACAGAAGCAGGGATCGCCTTATAGGCAGCAGCAAAGAGGTTGGTGGTAGGATTTTTCTGCCATTGTCTTCTTGCAAGAAAAAGTGCAAGGAGACAATTTCACTCGAGGCCCAACAAACTCTTTTTTCTGCATACTGGGGATTAAAGTCACCTGAAAGAAGAGCGGCTTTCTGGCTGGTCTCATGACAACTGGGCCTAATAAAAATGAAGGCATAAGGGCACGCCGTCAGACGCCCGAAAAACAGAGAAAGAAATTAATTTCTATTCAGTACACTGTTCCATTACAAGGACAGAGTGTTATAGTATGTAAAAACTGTTTCTTGTCAATATTTGGAGAGACTGTCAAGTTGCTATGGACCATCAATAAACAAAAACAAGCGTCCCCTGCTTCAACAACCACTCCAGATAAACGTGGTAAGCACAGTCTCGGAAACAAAATTTCCGCGGAGAGAATGGCTCTAGTTAATAAGCATCTAATGTCTCTACTGGCATATGAGAGACATTAGTGCTAAAAAGAAACAGCAAAAAAGTATTTGCCTCCTCATTACACGCTGGAAAAAATTTACCGCAAATATTAAGAAGAAGTAGAAGACCCTGGAAGTTTGACTATATACGGAGATGCTTTCCGAAGTTCTGGAATAAAAATAAAAAATCCAAAAAAGGATACCTGTCATACGTCTGACGAAATAAAAATAATATTGCAATATGCTCAAAATGAAGAGAAGGCATTGTAAGTACGAATAAGAGGGGAACATCACATGAATGCGGAATTTGCATATACAAGGAAAAAAATTGACAAAGAGAAAAGTCAAAATAACCCACATTTCACTGCTATTGCATTTGATTTGCAGCAGTGTTTACCAACTCCTCGTTTACAAACATCTGTAGCTTTTTATAAACCAAATATGGACGTTTAATCAGACCATGCACGGCATGAAAAGTGGGATTGCTTCGTACTGCTTGTGGTATGAGACCATGGCGAAAAGGAGGAGGAAACGAGATTGCCTCGTGCGTATTCCAGAGCCTTCGCCACTCTTCGAGACTTGCCCGGCTGGTGAGGAATGCCTACCCATCGGTCACCGACGATGTCTACGAGAGCCTGGCTGTCGACATATTTCTGGATGGACTTCGGGACCCCGAACGTGCAGCTGCGAAGTCTTCTACTGGATACCGGCGCAACCAAGACTATCTTGAACTCAAAGACAGTTCCTGCTGAGAAGATCTTATCAACGACTTGGGCATTACGGACTGCCACAGGAGAGCCAGCCAAGGTCTATGGGGAGACAGTTGCCACCTTTATCATCGGGGGTCAAAATCTGAAGCACCGCGCTCTCGTGGCAAAAATAGATGATTCAATAATTTCCTTGCAATATCTCGTTCCTCCTTGAGTGCACCCAGTTGTTCACTTCAGAAAGGTGAGTACTTCTTCACTTGCCCTCTCGGGATGTGGAGCCTGGCGGCATCCAATATGGAGTTCGTGATCTTTCACACTACATTAATAGGGTTCCTTGTGATGAGTTCTTCCAGTAGTGAATTCCACCTGCTCAGTTTCTATCTGTGTTCAGCATGGTGCTTTGGGCTCACTCTCAGAGAGAGCTCTGTGTCCACAGCCGGACGGGTCCCCTAACAGTTTGTGCTGACATCGGTCAACAATGTACACGCTCACATAAGTAAGACTAGGTCAGGCTTTCCCAGGTGTGAGAAAGGTGAAGGTGAGAAAAGTGTGTTCTGTCACTAAGGGGCTGAGTGGTAAATTGTCAATAAATTTTTCCATGATTCTCCCAACTACTGACGCTCTTTGGTATCCCCATCTGGTTGACGGGGCTTTAAAGTCCAGTATAACGATGGTATCGCTATCAATAGCCAGTAAAGAACAAGTAGCGAACCAGCCCAGTTGGATCAAGACATTGCACGAGTAAATATGAGTTCAGGATTCATAGAGTAGAGAAAGAGCAGAGGGCCGGCTGGGCCGGGATTATGAGGAGGCCGCCAACCAGTTGAAGGACATAATCACGCAGATAAAGCCACCATCAATGAAGTACTAATATTTGTAATTATATATAAATAATTATTATAATATGTCTAAGAAAAAGGTCTTTCATTTCAAGTAACATACAGTCCACTAAACTTTTATTAGAAGCACCATACCAAGTTACCACCATACCAGTAGGCCACCTCAAACTTAATCAGGGTCCTCCGGGCCAGGATAATGTAAACATGGTCCACCGGGCCTAGATTAATGCCAGTTTTTATTATCCGGATATATGCTAGCTAAACAGGATAAAATTCTAATTACAATTGTGAAATATAGATATAGATATAGATGCAATATAGATTGCTTTATGGATAAATTTCAGTTATGTAAGTAGTATACTCTGATAAATTTCAGTCTTTATTAATTTACAGATAAATGCCAGAATGTATGTAATATACTATGTAATCTTTACCCAGATAAAAATCAGTCTTTATTAATTTACGGATAAATGTCAAGTCAAATCAGAGTTTTTCTTTGTATATGTAAGGAAGAAATAGTTGGGGGTGCAGTCAATCAAAACACCTAAATAAGTGCAACTTATTTATTATGTGCCGACGTTTCGGCCTACAATGTAGGCCATCTTCAGGGCTAAGAGAGAGAAACAAACAGAAATATATAAAAACGTTGCAGTAACAAGAAAATATAAAGTGGTACAAGAGTGGAAATTAAAATAGTGACTAGATATGATGAAATAGTGAATAGATATATGATAAATAAAGAATGAATATAAGAGTGGTTACAGAATATAATAAACTTAAAATAGTGATAGATAAAAATAAAATTGTAGATGATGAACAGAAAATCTAATAGTGACAGATATAATAATAAAAGAATACGAATATAAAATAGAAAAAATACATGCCAAGAAAGGATAAAATGTAAGCAGTAATATAAAGGGAAAGAAAAATGAGGAGGTAAACGGAAAGTTACAAAATGAGAAGATTAAAATATAGAAAAAAGGGGGTTGAGTATGAAGGATTTAGAAAAAAATAGTTTAATTATAGATATGGATAAGATGCCAGACATGAGGGGGTACATAGGTAAAGTGTAATAATACAAGCATATATAGAAAGAAAAGATTGATGAATTTCAAAAATTAAACATTGAAAATAGTGTTATTTATAACTATGAACAAAGAAGTATGAAAAGAAAATAGAAAATATAAGTAAGGGAAGTTAATATATAACTGTATACAGTTAGAAAGAAGTGGCATTACTGCAAAATAAGATGTGAATATAACATAAACATATAGAAAATAGGTAAAGAAATACAGTAGATGAAAAATATGAGGCTAAATAATAATGAACTCTATTAACATATGATGGATGCCAAAAGTAGGTGTGAGAACAGGTGCGAAGAAAGGTGAATGTGAAAAGGATGGAGATAAGATAAATACTAAGATATGTACTAACCGAATAAAACACGCGGGAGCTAGGCGAGCTCAGACCCAAGTGAAAAATACGTTATGCCGGGCGGAAGCGATAAACGCGATCTCTGACGGCCAAAAAAATAATGGCAAAGAAGGGGGAAGGGGAAATGCAGATGCAGTGGATATAAGTGACACGTAAATAATGTAAATTGCGTGAAAAATTAAAAGTCAATGGTCAAAATGTAATTAATTAAAGAATGGCATTATAAATTAAGAATGTAAGGTTATTTTAGTAAATTAAAAATTTGGGAGTAGGTTTGGGATAGGTGATGGGAGTCGGTCTTGGCATTAACGGTAGAGGAATCTAAATTGATGTGAATGGTTTCTGAGAGGATGCGTATATTATAATTAGGAACGGAGGCTAGGATCGACGTATTTTTGAAGTAAAAAATGTGGTTAAAGGATAGGGCGTGTTCGGAGAGTTTAGAAGCGGTTGGGTTGTGGGAGGAAATGGAGTATTTGTGTTGGGTAATGCGGTCTTTAAGGAGGTTTTTGGTTTCGCCGATATAGGAGGAGTTGCAGTTGGGAGTAGAGCAAGGAATACGATAGACGACCTGAGAGCGATGTTTTAGAGGAATGGGATCTTTAACTCGGGTATAAATATTGGAGAGTTTGTTGTGGGATTTAAAGGCGATGTGTAAATTGGGGATCGAGGAACGTAGGGATTTTTGAATGTTATTAGAGAGGGAGGGTATATATGGCAAGGATCTGTATATAGGGATAGAAGGCGGATTTGGAGATCGGGTGTGGGTGGGTGGGTTATAATGGTGATGGATGAGTTTATTGATAACATGGGGAGGAAAATTGTTTTTTAATAGGATTTCTTTGATGCGGTGGGTGTTGGTGTTATGGAAGCAAGAGTCGGAGAGGGATAGGCCATGGTGGATGATATTTTTGGCGACATTAATTATTTGGTGGTGCGGATGTTGGGAGTAATAATTGAGGAGTCTGCCAGAATAGGTGGGTTTCGTATACCAATCAGTGGATAAGGTGTGATCGGGATTTCTAATGATACGGAGGTCAAGGAAAGGTAGTGATTTGTTATGTTCGAGTTCAACAGTGAAATGTAGGCGGGGATGGTATGCATTGAAGGATGATAATAAACCTGGAATGATGTTAGGATTTAGGATAAGGAGGAGGTCGTCCACATATTTTTTAATGAAAATGACATCGTCACGGAACTGGGGTAGGATGGAGTCTATAAGGTCATTTAGGACAATATTGGAGAGGTCAGGAGCGAGGGGATTTCCCATGGCCAGTCCAGAAAATTGGTTAAAGAACTGTCCATGGAAAGTGAGATAGCCAGATTCGCAGCAGAGTTTAAGGGATTGGAGATATGAGGACCGGTTGAGAGAGGTATGGGGTTCTATTAGTGACCAGTTGTTATCTATTATGACAAGGGCTTTATCTAAGGGTATGTTGGTAAAAAGACTTTCGACATCGAAGGAAGTGAGGATGTAATGATCAGGAATGGTGAGGGATGTTAAAAGATCACGTAGGTGAAAGGAGTTTTGGATATCATATGGGTTGTGACGGCTGAGGACTTGTAAGGATGAAAGTAAGAATTTGCTAAGTTTTGTAGATGGTGAATTGACGTTAGCTGTAATAGGACGGAGGGGGTTGTTGGGTTTGTGGATTTTGGGAAGACCATAAAAGCGGGGGCTAAGGAATTATAGGAAATGAGGTTTCTGTAAACAGGATAAGTATAACAGGATAACAGGATAAGTTTCTTTGTATAATTTAATATAATATTCATAGTACTTTTGTTTCATCAAAATATTTTTCGCCTGTATAATTTATAGTTAATACTATAACCAGTAGCTTTCTTTCATTGTTTTCGCCTTTAGATGGGCTTTAAACTGATTTTAAATCATATTAGTGTTGTTATCAAACTGTATCAGTGGGTGTATATTAACTATTGTCAGGGAACAACAGATCATTAGATTAAAGTTCACATTTACTTATAAGGTAAACAGTGTTTAGAAAGCATCAGAATACTCATGCAAAATTTCAGAATTTTCATTACACCACACTCTGTACTGTGTTATTATTTTTTTTTCTCTTTATATTTTCATCTACACCTGTCAAATAAAACAACTCCAATCAGCAGATTGACTGACAGTAAGGTAAAGTACAATGTCATGAGAGGCATGAAGAAGAACAGTACCCAGCGGTACCTCTCCTTTGGCTTGATTCAATTTCTTATGATAACAAATTCCTCATCCACGTCCTTTTTTATCTCCTCCTAGTAGATTCTTTGGCATGAGCTAGTGGCCATTTGTTCTATTAATGGGTTTGGATGTCCGTGTATTTTTCCTTGAAAGCGTTTGTAGTATGTTCGTATGTGTTCGTCAACAGTTGGTATTTTTAAGTCAGTATTGACATACCAGGGTGCTTTTGTGACAAGTCTGAGTACTTTTGATCGGAATGTTTGTAGTCGTTTTCTGTGAGTCTGTTTAGCGATGCCATAAATTTGTAATGCATATGTCCAAACTGGTTTTAGTAAGTAAGTGTACGTGTTTAATTTTTGTCTTGGTTCTAATTTGGAGTTTTTCCTGAATAGAGAATATATTAAGTTCAGTTTAGTGATTGGCGTTTTTTTTTTTAATGTGAGGTCCCCGTGTCATTCTCCTATCAAATGTTAGCCCCAGGTATTGTACTTCGTCTGTCTGTGGGATCGGTGAGTTATTAAGGTAAATCGGAGGGCATGTTTCACTTCTAAGATTAAAAGTGATGTGTTGTGACTTTTCATGGTTCAGTCTAATTTTCCATAGTTGGCACCACTCATTCAACTTTTGTAGACTTTGTTGTAAGTTTTGTGAGGGCTGTGTCGCGTCTTGATGTCTGGTGATCATGGCAGTGTCGTCAGCGTAGGTTGCGATCAGTGTGTTAGGACTTTGTTGAATGTCGTATGTATATGTTATGTACAATAGCGGTGCAAGTATTGATCCCTGAGGCACACCGGCTAAGATTGGTTTTATTAAAGATAGCTCTGTGCCTTGTCGGACTGAGAAAAATCTGTCTGCAAGAAATGATTGAAGAATTAAATAATAAGTGTGTGATAGTATAGTCTTGGGTTCAAAGAGAAGGCCCTGGTGCCAAACCTTGTCGAACGCTTGAGCGACATACAGAAACACTCCAGTTGCATATAACTTTTGCTCTAGTGCTGTCGATATGTAGTCAGTTACTCTGTGTAATTGTTCAGTAGTCGAGTGTGATTTTCGAAAACCAAAATGATGGTGAGGGATTATATTTTTGTCAGTCAGTAACTTTAATATGCGTGAATAAAGTAATTTTTCAAAAATTTTTGAACAAATGGGGAGTAGTAAACTAATAGGTCTGTACGAGGAAGGATTGCTAATATCTCTATCTTGTTTTTTGATCATTAAAACAATAGAGTATTTCCACTGTATAGGGAATTTCGTAGTTCTAAGTATTGAGTTGTAGATTGCCGTAAGAAGCACTAGAGTTTTCCTAGGCTTTTGCTGGAGCACGTCGGCATTTATTAAGTCATAGCCCGGGGCTTTTCTTTTTGGTAAATGTCTAATTAGTTCTGCTACTTCTGTTGGAGTGAATGAAGGCGGTGGTAATGATAGTTGTAATGGAGAGTCAAGTGTGTTATTTACAGTTATTTCGTGTTCAGTGTTTGTGAAGTCATTATGTGGTGTAAATACGGAAGAAAGATGGTCGGCAAAAAGCTCAGATTTTTCCTCGTCCGACACAGCCCAAGATCCGTCTTCTTTTCTAAGAGGTACCAGCATCTCTCGGTGTTTTAAGAGTCTTTTGGTATGCTTCCATAAACTTCCATCGTCTGTCGAGAGGGATTTAATGTAATTGTCATAGTTTGACCTGTTAAACTTGCTAATTTGACGTTTCAGTTCATTATTCAGTTGTTAAATGTCCGTCTATCTGATGGTTGTCTGTTAGTTTGCCATATCTTTCGAGCTCTTCTCTTGGCCCTGATCAGATCTCTAATGTACTGCGGGTAGCTTAGTAAATTATCCGCTTTTCTGTACCTGGGTATTGATGATAACCACGCTGCTTCTTGTATAGTTGTGGTGAACTTTTCCACTACCTTCTCTAGTTCTTCTTCATTCTTTATCGAAATAGGGATTGAGAGGTGAGAATTGAGATAATTTCTGTATAAGTCCCAATCCATTATACCCTGTGTGAGGTTAGGTCTTTTTTGTGCCTCAGAAGGCTCTTCACTTAGAATCGTATGCACTAGAGAATGATCAGAACAAAGGTCAAAGCTCGTATTTACAGTCTTGTGTACTGTTCTTAATCCTTTTGTAATAAAAAAGTCCAGTAAGTCCGCGGTTTTACGTCTAGAAGTAGGCCAGTAAGTAGGAGAATTTAGAGTTGATGTGTCTAATGAAAGTTTATGAAGAACATACAACAAGTTCCTACCTCTTGGGGTGCACAATTTTGAATCCCAGCATTGGTGTTTCGCGTTGAAATCACCTCCTGCGATAAAACATCGACCTAACCGTTTAAAATACTCAGAAAACACCGAGGATGTAAGCTTGTACCAAGGGGGCAATACACAGCAGCGAATGTGATGTTTTTCTTTTTTGTATTTAATGCTATGCCAGTCGATTGTATATGTGGTGTGCTAGGTAAGTGAATGGGGCTGTGTTTTAATGTCGATTTTATGATAATGGCGGTGCCACCATGTGCCGTTTTGTCTGGGTGGTCAGTCCTGTAAATAGTATAATCTGGAATATAGATTTTTGATAGTGATGTAAGGTGTGTTTCAGTGATAAGTGCTTTTTCTGTCCTTTTTTCATGTAAATACAAGTCAAGTTCTGTCCTGTGTTGCATCAGTCCGTTAGCATTCCATAGGAGAATTGACAAAGTGTTGAAAAATTAGGCATGGCTGTGGCTCCAGGCTTGTGTAACTTGAGTTAGTTGTTGGATGAGAATAAAAAGAGGGTGGATAAGGTTATATAAGACCATTCAAAATTTGAAATAGTTGAGGGGCATTATCTAAAGGGGGTACAGGAATGAGTACGTCATTCATCATCCCTGGTGAAACATAATGTTGTTGTGGCGCTGGTTTCATTGTTGGTTTCTTCTGAGATTCTCAGGTTCCCTGTTAGTCCTGGAAGATGATGCTGTGAATGTTTTTTGAGAGTTGGAAACTGTTGAGGATCCGGCGGTGACTTAATCGGTTGAGCTGCTGTAGGCCGCTGGAAGTTATTTCTCGAGCCACGCTGAATCCTTAGGTTCTTCAGCGTTTGACAACCTTTGTAATAGGCAGGATGTTGTGCGCTACAATTGGCACAGGTAGCTAGAGTTTCTCTTGTTTTAGTACAGGTGCTGCTGTCATGATGCCCGCCACATCTTCACACCTCGGTGGGTGGTTGCAATAACTCCTTGTGTGACCGTATTGCTGGCATCGTAAACATTGAGGGATCTCTCTTTTTTTCCTTGGACCTTCAATTAGCCCTTTGGTGTAATATATAGATTTTATTTTATAGATATTGTCGTTAAATGTTTCTTTGCTTATGTCCACAAAGAACATAGGAAGGAGATTTTTATATCTAGAAATTACGTTAATAATGTTCGTAGTTTCAAAACCTTTCTGTCTCAGTTCATCTTTAATAATATAAATTGGTGTTGTATGATGGAGGTTCTTTATCACAACTCTAGGGCATCTGTCTTGTGGGAGCTGAAATGTGTGAAAGTCCGCTCCTTCCGTTCTTAAGCTTGCATTTAGCTTTCTGTACGTTTCGGTGTGTCCGGGTTAACAATCACACCTTTAATTGTTGATTTTACTGTAAAGTTTTTACGGCCGGATTTTTCTTCAAGAAATGAAATAAGAGCCGAATAATTTTCTACGCCATTAATATAAAGTGGAGGTGGTTTTTGATTTATTGTTGGTCTAGTAGTACTTTCTAATTGTTCCTCAGATATTGAGGTATGGGCCTGAGGAGGGCCTGAAAACTATTTTCTATTTGAATGGGTGCTTGGCGCTTCAGCCTCGTGTGGTCCTTATCAATTGGTAAAGATCTTTTACGCCCAGTTACTAGTTCCCAGGAACCAGTTGTATTACTATTTGTACAATTAATTGTATTTTGTGAGTCCATAGCGCTTACCTCCTGGGAAGATGTGTGACTCACCCATGGTTGGCGGTTGTTAGGTTGGTAACCAACAACATAACCTGTGGGTTACCTCCTGTACAGTTACAGTTATACTATTGTGTTTATGTGCATATGTGTAATAAAGTGTGTAATATTATTAACTGTTATTTAATAATATATCCAAACATGGCGCAGTCGAGACCGTTTTAGTTTGAACTTTAAAACGTGATTTAGAACGTGATTTCAATGGAATTCAACAAACCTTCAGAATTCAACGTGACTGTTGATAACCTCTCCGAGAGCTTTAAAAGATTCCGGACTGAAGTAGAAGTTTATTTTGTAGCCACAGAGACAGGGAAGAAACCGCGAGAAGTCCAAGTAGCAAGATTAAAGAACTTATTGGGATCGGAAGGATTAAAACTGTACTCCACAATCACGACGCTAAAACCAGCTGTAGAAACAGTGAATTCTGTTTTAGACGTCCTAGAAAAGCATTGTACCCCACGAAAAAATGAGACAATGGTGATTTATAAGTTTTTTAGTAGGAACCAGGCAGCAAACGAGCCATTTGAACGGTATTTTACGGATCTAAAATCACTAGTAGCACCTTGTGAATTCGGTGAACAGGAAGATAAATTGTTAAAATCCCAAATAATTCTCGGACTTTATGACAAAAGTACTCAAGAAAGACTTTTAAGAGAGGATCCTTCATTGGAAAAAACAGTTAGATTTTGCAAAACAGTCGAGATGGCAGAGTTAAATATGAAAGTTTTAAAAGCACACTCAGTGAAAGCAACGATTGATAATCCAACAGAGATCCTTGAAGTAAATCGGAAGCCACAAATGAAAAGACCACCAGAGCACCAGGACCCTCAGGATAGTTTATATGCTTGTGATCGCTGTGGGTTCAAGCATGCTAAAGGGCGATGCCCAGCATTTGGTAAACAGTGTTCCTCCTGTAAAAAGTACAATCATTTTGCAAAGAAATGCACTGGAAATAAGCGTAATAATCGGATTCAACAAGTTCATGAACTGGTAGAGTTGAGTAATGATTTTAAGTTAGATTCTTTAAACCTGTGTGACTGTGATGCTATAACACATGGAAAAGATGAATGGCTGGCTTTGCTTAAAATTAATAATCAAACTATTGAATTTAAACTCGATACTGGATCCCAAGTGAATGTTATAACTACTACTGCTCTACAGAAACTTAGTGCTGATTTAAATATAAGAAAAACTGATGTACTTCTTGAATCCTTTGGTGGATTTGTTGCTCGACCCATCGGCTGTGTTAATCTCGAACTTCAAAAAGGTAGTGTGAAAATAAACTCTTCATTCATGGTCGTAGATGATGACAGAACACCACTTCTAGGACTACGTTCCTGTGTTGAACTTGGACTTCTTCGTCGGATAGATCAGGTTACTCTCCCAGTTGATGATTTTATCAAACAGAATCAGGATGTCTTCAGTGGACTAGGATGTTTCCCAGACATATGTAAGCTAAAACTCAGTAGTGATGCTACTCCCAAGGCAAACCCTGCTCGTAGAGTTCCTTTTAAAATAAAGAATAAATTAAAAACTTGCTTAAATGATTTATTGCATGCAAACATAATAGAGCGAGTGGACGAGCCTTGTGAGTGGATAAATAATCTTGTAATTGTTGAAAAACCTGACTCTTCACTAAGATTGTGTATTGACCCTCAACACTTAAATAAGTGTTTGGTTAGAGACTACTATGAAATTCCTACCTTAGAGGAAATAAGTTTAAAACTTTCCAACAAAAGTCACTTCTGTCTTTTCGATTTAAAAAATGGATTTCATCAAATTAAACTAGATGAGGAATCAAGTAAGCTATGTTGTTTTAGTACACCATTTGGTGTTTTTAAATATCTAAGAGCCCCTTTTGGTTTGTCAGTTTTGCCAGAATTCTTTCAAAAATTAACATATAAGTATTTTGGTCATATAAAGAATGTCATAGTTTATTTTGATGACATTTTGTGTTGTGCTAACTCTGAGGAGGAACTTAAGAAAACAGTTGGAGAAGTTGTTTCTGTTGCTAGAAAGTACAACATTAAATTCAACTCTGAGAAAATCCAATATTTTGTTAACGAGGTTAAATATCTGGGATTTTTATTTAATAAGCTTAAATAAACCTGACCCACAAAGAATTAAGTCAATAATAAACTTGGAGCCACCAAAAAACGTTAAAGACCTTCAAAAAATTTTGGGTATGGTTAATTTTTTAAGAAATTTCATACCTAATCTATCTGATTTAATAGCCCCATTCACATCTTTGCTTAAGAAGGATTCCGTTTGGCTTTGGACAAAATCTCATGATGAAAATTTTGATCAATTAAAAACTGCTATCTCAAATATAACATTACTTGCTTCTTTTGACCCTCTTAAGACCGTTGAGATACAAGCTGATTCTAGTAATTATGCTGTTGGTTGCTCGTTGATACAAGGCGGAAAGCCTGTTTTGTATGCTAGCAGAGCTCTAACCCCTTGTGAACAAGAATACGCACAAATTGAAAAAGAACTCCTTGCCATAACATTTGCATTTTCAAAACTCCACAACTTTGTTTATGGCCACCCTAATGTGATTGTTTACACGGATCATGCTCCTCTAACATCTATTATTCAGAAAGATCTGAATAAAATAAAAAATAATCGACTCAGACGGCTTAGATTAAAAATTTTACCATATAAGTTTGAACTGAAGTATCTCCCAGGGAAGTCAATGGTTATTGCTGACTTATTGTCAAGGAATATTATTGTAGGAAATGTTACAGATGATGTGTCAATGAAAGATGTTGTACACACCGTGGGTGTTTTATTTGATTGCTCTGACCCACAACTTATTAATTTAAAATCTGTAACAAATTCAGATGAAACTTTAAACCAAATTATTGGGTACTATAATAGTGGTTGGCCAAAATCTCTAAAATGTAGTGGAGAACTAGCTCACTATTTTAATATAAGAAACAATATCACGGTAGAAAATGGCCTAATTTATTATGATGAAAGGTTAATTGTTCCCCCATCGCATAGAAAGACAATTTTGAATTTACTGCATGAAACGCATCTTGGCCTTAACAAGATCAAAGAAAAGATAAAACAATTCTTTTACTGGCCAGGCATTTTGTCTGATGTTACAAACCTTGTAAATTCTTGCACTGTTTGTCAAAGATTCCAAAGGTCCAATATTAGAGAACCTCTGCTCCCTCATGAGATCCCACCTATCCCATTCTATAAAATTGGTATGGATATTCTTGAGTTTTGAAATATGCACTATTTAATCATAGTGGACTACTATTCTAGATGGGTTGAGTTAAAGAAACTCAAAGACAAAACTTCATCATCACTAATAGAATGACTAAAGCCAATTTTTTCCTCTTATGGAATCCCCTAAATCATAGTCACCGACAACAATCCATTTAGCTCTTTTGAATTTAAAAAATTTTCAGACCAATGGAATTTCGTTATAACGACCTCAAGTCCCCATTACCCTAAAAGTAATGGTCTTGCAGAAAAAGCAGTAGGGTTAGTAAAATCTATGTTGAAAAAATGTCATCATGAAAATTCTGACTTGGACTTATATTTACTCAACTATAGAAATTCTCCAGTCGCAGGGCTAAAATATTCACCTTCCCAGCTCCTTCAAAGTAGGAATCTTAGATCAAAACTTCCTATTAGAGATAACTGTCTGGTACCTCATGTTATTAACGATCCACAAGTTTGTAATAAAAATTCTCAAAAGACCTATTATAATCAGCATTGCAGAAAACCAGTAGAATTTAACGAGGGTGGTAAAGTTTTAGTACAAGACAAGTTTACTAAATTTTGGGAAAGGGCACTTATAGCTAAAAAGCTTAAATTTAGGTCATATTTAGTAAAAATTAATGGCAAAATGTATAGGCGCAATGCAGTTTTTATTAAGAAATACAATCCTCCTCCATCAGAGGATGCTGAATCACACTATTACAAACATAACAACCTTGATTTTGATGAAACTGCTGATGATCCAAATTATGAAGTCATAGACAGAACTGCTGAGGGTTTAAATAACTCAGGTTGTTCCTTGCCATTGGACCTACCTGACTTTATTACAACTAGGTCAGGTAGAGTAATTAAACAAGCAGAAAGAATGGATTTGTAAGTATTTTGTTTTGTATTTAAAACTTAAGTGTATATGTATTTTGTTTTGTATTTAAAACTTAAGTGTAAATGTATTTTGTTTTGTATTTAGAACTTAAGGAGAGGGATGTTAGGTTGGTAACCAACAACATAACCTGTGGGTTACCTCCTGTACAGTTACAGTTATACTATTGTGTTTATGTGCATATGTGTAATTATGTGTGTAATATTATTAACTGTTATTTAATAATATATCCAAACAGCGGTAAAACCCGCACTTCTTACTTGAGTCGTAAATTCAGTCTCTTCGTTTGAATTAAACCAGTTTTAAAAAAAAAAGATGGATATTTAAACCTTAATTTAAGCTATTTTTATAACACACTCATACTAACATATAACCACTTTAACTTCCGAACATATGTTCCTGTGTTATTATTAAAAAACAAAAAGGAATGGCTATCAAATTAGATCAATCTTTACTAATTATTTTAGGTTATTTTTCTTTTATAATTATTTTAATGTAAATGAAAATCATCACCTCATAATTTAAATAATTTATAGTGAATATTACCAGCTTGCCACCACTTATATTTATAATCATAGAAGTATTCACCATCACATCGTTTATATTAAGTATCTGTTGGTGAATAATCAAATTTATTGTCGATCATTTGATAAAATGAAATTCTTAACCTCACATCTCATGTGATTCAAAACTGCTGAGATTTGTTCACGTTTAATTATTCTATTTCATTGAAAAAGAGATATATCCCTTCCTTCTCCAAAAGAGATATATCCCTCCCTTCTCCAAAAGAGATATATCCCTCCCTTCTCCAAAAGAGATATATCCCTCCCTTCTCCAAAAGAGATATATCCCTCCCTTCTCCAAAAGAGATATATCCCTCCCTTCTCCAAAAGAGATATATCCCTCCCTTCTCCAAAAGAGATATATCCCTCCCTTCTCCAAAAGAGATATATCCCTCCCTTCTCCAAAAGAGATATATCCCTCCCTTCTCCAAAAGAGATATATCCCTCCCTTCTCCAAAAGAGATATATCCCTCCCTTCTCCAAAAGAGATATATCCCTCCCTTCTCCAAAAGATGACGTGGTTGACTGACTACGAGTTGTTTATTGGATAACAATAATAATTTATGAGAGGAAATTAGTTGACTGGATGATAAAATGGAGAACGGAGATAGTTGGGGGTGCAGTCAAAAAAACACCAAATAAGTACTATAGTTATGGGATAAAATAATGTAAAACACTTCAATAATAATAATTAATATATTTTAGTTAAACACACAGTAAATGTATCATCTACAGGACTCACACAGAACAGAACAAGAAGCATTACACATTACGTCACACAGACAGTGCTAACTAAATAGAATTTCTTAGCTAACTAAATAAATAGAATGGCTAATTTATTATCATGCTCCCCCTCAATTCTATAATGCAAACCCAGTGGTTGTATAAATTTAATAAAATCTATTTACATTTAATGCTTTCGTACATATATCTGCTAATTGCTCATTGCTATTTACATATTTTAATTCCAATTTTTCTTTTTCTAACTCATCTCTTATAAAATGAAATTTAATGTCTATATGTTTACTCCTTTTTGTTTCTAAACTCTTAGCAATATCAATTGGTGACTCATTGTATTCATAAATAACAGGTTTTACTATTAAGTTAAAACTTTCATCTAATATATAATTGTACTAAAAATTTGACTTCCTTAATGCATTCACACATTGCTACATATTCTGCTTCACAGCTTGACAGGCTAACTATAGTTTGTTTCTTTGTTTTCCAGAAAATATTATTCCCAAATAATTTAATGACAAAACCTGTAACACTCTTTGAATCACTAATATCATTAGCAAAATCTGCATCCACATATGCCTCTACTACTTTTACATTATTATGCTTTTCAAGAATAAAAACAATAGTTATATGTACCTTTTATACACCTTAATACATTTCTTAAATGTTTCCAATGAATAGAACTGTAACAATTTTGAAATTTTGAAAAATAGCCTACTGCTTAACTTAAATCAGGTCTAGTTCCTAACATTAAATACATTATGCTACCTAGTAACTCTTTATAAGGATATTCTTTTGCATTCTCAGACTGATCAACCTTTAATTGTAACTTTGGTTCAATAGGTAAACTTAAAGTTTTACAATCATGCATACCAAATCTTTCTAAAATTTTATTTACTAAAGATTTTGACTCAAAGTGATACGGTTATTTTCTCTCTGAATATCAATTCCTAAGAATCTAAATTTTTGACAATTTTCATAAGTTTTAATCTTAAATTTGCTCATCAATAAATTTTTAATATGAGTTAAATTATCCTTTTTCTTGGAAAAACATATAGCATCATCAAAATATAAAACAATATATGAATCACAACCTCTATTATAGTACAAACATGGATCAACTTTAGATCTATTATAATTCAATTTAATTAAAAATTCACTAAATTTATGATTCCAACATTTAGCAGATTGTTTTAAACCATATAATGCCTTTTTAATTGTACCCATTTTATTTTGACTATTTTGAACACTTACACCTTCTGGAATCCACAGAAACACTTCGACTTCTAATTCGCCGTTCAGAAATGCAGATTTAACATCAAAATATTCCATTCCTAGATTCTGCTTCAGTGCTAAGGTTAACATTATTCTGTCATCATTCTTGCTACAGGTGCAAAATAATCTCCTTCGTCATCCTGCATGAAACCTCTAGCTACTAAACGAGATTTTGATGCCATCAATTTATTTTTCTGTGAATACCCATCTTCTATCAATTATTTCTTTTTCCTGAGGAATATCAACAATTCCCCAAGTCTTGTTATCTTCTAAACATTTCAGTTCTTCTTCGATTGACTCTTTCCATCCTGTGTTCATAGCTTCTGGATATGTTTTTGGAATACTTTCGGTAATTTCAGTTAACTCTAAAACATAATCTTTGAATTTTGAAGGTAGTTTTCTTGTTCTTTTTTCTTTATCTTCATTTTTATTTTCATTGGATCCCTTAGCTGACTTGACTGATTCATTGTTAGTAATATTCTCTGTGACTTCTATTGTTTTTCTTTCATCTTGAATTTCAATGACTTCTTGCTTTTCTTCATCTTTTTCTTCGGATATAACTTCTTTTGATATTTGAGAATTCTCTTCCATCTCAATGCCAATTATTAAAAAACAGCATGTCTTGCCACTATATCTTTCTTTGTTTCTTCATTGTATAATCTGTAATTTCTGTCACCTTCATATCCAACAAAAATTAATTTTTCATTCTTCTTAGATAATTTATTACGAAATTTTGAAGGAATCAGAGCATAAGCATCACATCCGAATATTTTTGCATGTCCAAGTAATGGTTTTCTGTTAAACCATTGTTCATACGGGTTGTATTAACAATACTGTTAGAAGTTCTATTTAATAAAAATAGAGCTGTGTTAACTGCCTCAGCCCAAAGGAATTTTGGTAGGTTTGAATTAAATAACATCGCACGAGCACTCTCCATAATTGTTCTCATTTCTCTTTCAATTCTTCCTGCTTTTTCTGGAGTATATGGTGCAATAGTTTTCAGTATTATACCCCTATTATTTAGAAATTGTTTAAATTCATGGTTACATATTTCTAAAGCATTATCAGTTCGTAATTGTTTAATTCTATTTTCCTGTCTTTCCGTCAGAATAGTAAATTTTTGTAACTCACCAATAGTATCTGATTTATGTTTAATAAAGCGAACAAATCTGTAACCAGAAAAGTCATCTTTCAATAATATAAAATATCTGAATCCTCTCACTGATTCTTCTGGAATGGGACCTCCTATATCACAGTGTATTAAATCACCAGGTTTTTCAGCTTTCTTCTTACAGCGGCCAAATGATGACTTACATTGTTTACTCTGAACACAACTTTCACAAAAATAATCTTTATTATCTTTTAACTTTATACCATCCACCATATCAGGAACTCTCTTTAGAAAATTATTATTTATATGACCTAATCTATTATGCCACACCTCTATACTGTTATTAACTTCACTATGTACAGAAATTGCTTTCATGTTTAGATAATATATGATATTATTATTTTTAACTGCGGTTGCAACTAAATTATTCTTATTATAAATGTAGGCATAATCTCCTTTTTTATTTATAACCATACCTTCTTTAGTTAATATTCCTTCAGATAACAGATTTCTTTTCAATTCTGGCAGAAATAATACATCATCTGCAGTTGCTTCATTCCATTCTTCATTAATATATACAAGAAAGTTTATTTTTCCCTTTCCCATTTCCCAGCTTTACTTGATGTCCATCATTTTCTTGAAAATTAGATAAAATATCCATTCTGCATGTCATATGATTTGAAGCACCACTATCCAGTATCCATAAGTTGTCATCAATATCTCCATTATCCTCAGAAACAACAAATGCAGTTTTCTCATTGTCTTGTCTTCTTAAACTTAATATTCTTATGAGGATTATTATATTTGTCTGTGCCTTGAGTTCTCTTAGCCCAACACTTGCTTGCAATATGCCCTGGTTTTCTGCAGATATAACAAATTCTCATCTTATCTTTTGAATTATAAGAAGCCCTATGATTACTTGCATAAAGTGCACTATCCTCCGATGCAGTCAAACTTGATTCTTCATCGATCAATCGAGATCTCAAGTTATCAATAGTTTGGCTGCTTGGATCCATTGACAACCATGCTTTTTTTAAAAGTTGTATATTTAAAAGGTAGAGTAGTTAAAATTTTAGTTATTATGGCAGCATCACTGATTTCTTCACCTGCTTCTCTAATTTCATGCACTCAATTTTCGACTTCATTAATATAAACAATCACTGAACCACTTGTCATCTTTAGGTTATGAAATTTATCAAACAAATCCATTTTACTGAATTCAGACTTACTTTTGTATATTGTGTCTAATTTATCAATTGCTTCTTTGGCCGATTTGCAATGTTCAATAAATCTTATTTGATTGTAATCAATCGTAGACGATATCACAGAGAGAGCTATAGCGTCTTCCTTTTCCCACTTCGCATATTCATCTTTATTGTCTTTATCCACTGCAGGATCCGTAACAGTTCTATACACACCTTTGACTAATAGAGCACACTTCATTTGGAATCTCCATTGTTGATAGTTTTTACCGTTAAATTTTGTCATGGTCCCCAATTCACTGAGAGCAGACGCCATGTTTACCGTATATACACAATACTAAATAGAACTTTACCTATTTACTCTTGGCCCATGACCTGTAGTTATGGGATAAAATAATGTAAAACACTTCAATAATAATAATTAATATATTTTAGTTAAACACACAGTAAATGTATCATCTACACGACTCACACAGAACAGAACAAGAAGCATTATACATTACGTCACACGGACAATGCCAACTAAATAGAATTTCTTAGCTAACTAAATAAATAGAATTGCTTATTTATTATCATATGTACCAGACTTATATTTAATTAGTGCCGACGTTTCGACCTACCATGTAGGCCATCTTCAGGGCTATAAGAGAGAAACAAACAGAACAAAAAATATATAAAACGTTACAGTAATAAGAATATAGTGACATGTAATGTAGAAAATTAAGATTAAAGATAACGAATATTAAAATAGTGACATAATATAATAAAATTAAAATATTGAATGATATAATAAAATTAGAGATAATGAAAAGAAATTAAAATAGAGACAGATATAATAATTAAAGATAACGAATATAAAATACAGAAAATAGATGTACAGAAAGGATAAAAACGTAAACATAATATAAAGGGAAAGAAAACTGAGGAGGTAAAAGAAAGATACAAAATGAGAAGACTAAAATACAAAAAAAGGGTGGAATATAAAGGATTTAGAAAAAACTATTTTAATTATAGATATGAAATGTATGATAATATACTAGACTTCTAGAGGTTACATAAGTAAAATGTATGAAAAATAATAATACAAGAATATGTAGAAAGAAATGAATAGGTATCTCGTAGAATGACAGTTAGAAATGTAAACAATTTGAAAATATAAGTATGGGATGTATTATAAAAAATAGTTGATTGGGATGTAATATACCAATAGTTAATTGGATTAATAAATTTGAAAAATTAAAAATAATGTTTATAAATATGAACTTGTAACGGGAGTAAAATGACATAGCGAAGGTTATAAACAGCCGGGTGACCAATGAGGTTTTTGCGTGAAATGGATTTGCCACAGCCTCAACCATTTAATTTATTTTATTGCATTCAATAGTTATTACTTCACCAACATTAATTAATATTCATTTTTTAGTTCATTATTGCATAGTTTATATTTATTTGTATTACAGTGGCAAATTCATGCGTAACCTGCCCCCGGCCGTTGATAACCTAAAATATACGAATCTGAAAATTGTAAAAATTCACATTGTATGATAAAAATTGAGAATTGTAAAAAATACTGAAATAAAGAGTTTTATTTGAAGCATAGCTCTTAAAAGTGGTGACACCGACGTGATCGACGTGATTGACGTAATTTGGTGAGTACAAATACATATTTTTTCCCCCTTGTTTTGTGCTTCTCTTAACCTCCGTTTGAAATAATAAGGTTAAGAGAATGAACAGTAGAGGAAATATAGACGATCTATTGTCATTCGATGTGGAGACGGTTGAAGAAAAGACGGAGGTGGAATCGGCGTCTATACAAAATGTTTTAACCCGGCTACCTAGTTTTTTTAAAGAAGCTCCGGACCTATGGTTCATCCAGGTCGAAGCGGTGTTCAGAACCTGCAAAATAACTAAGTCGACGACGAAATTTGACATGGTGATCGCCCAACTTGACGTCGCCACGGTCCTACAAGTTGCTGACCTGGCTCGTAATCCACCAGAAAACCCCTGCCAAGTGCCGTAAACCCTGCGACTGGAAGCCGGCTGGCGCGTTAAACTAGTCGCAGCGACGAACGAGGCGGGTTCGACAAGAACTCCGGGGTCAGATATCTGGTGGATACTGGAGCCACCTTATCCGTCTTATCCGTCCGGTGAAGATTTGCAGAGCAAAGCCTTCCCAAGAGTACAGGCTTTATGCGGCAAACGGAACGCCCATTCCATCATACGAGACCATTGTCTTAAACCTCGACTTAGGGCTCCGTAGGATGATGTCGTGGAGGTTTGTGGTAGCTGAAGTGAGTCACCCCATCATCTGCGAAAATCTACTTTTTCATTATAATGTGATGGTAGATCTGGCCGGATGTCAGCTAGTAGACCAGCGGGCAGGGCTCACTACGCGTGGAAGGTTAGCGAAGGTGCCATTGCCCACAGTTTGTTCGGTACCTACCTGGGAGTGGTACACTACTTTGTTGCGCAAGTGCCCCGGTGTAACCCAACATCCTTTGTTAAGCAGCCAAAACATGACGTAGTTCACCGCATAGAGACAAGTGGAGCCCCAGTCACGCTGCCTGCCACCAGGTACAATGCAGCCAAGAAGGAGTTTATGCAGATGAAGGAAGATGGGATCTGCAGGCCGTCTTACAGCCCCTGGGCCAGCCCACTGCACATCGTGGAGAAGAAGGATGGCGGCATAAGGTCCTGTGGAGACTGCAGGCAACTAAATGCAAAGACGGTCCCCGATAGATATGCGGTGCCTAACTTGCCTGACTTTAATGTTATATGCATGGAAAGAATATCTTTACAACGCTTGACCTGAACTGTGCATATTATCAAATTCCGGTAGCTGAGGAAGACATCCGGAAGACAGCTGTGATCACACCCTTCGGTTTGTTCGAGTTCTTCCGCATGTGTTTTGGTATGAGGAACGCATCACTAACCTTTCAGCGATTTCAGGATCGGGTACTGAGAGATTTTGATTTCGCGTGGTGGTACATCGATGACATAATCATCGGCTCAAGAGACGAAAAATAGCACATAACACATGTGGAGGAAATCCTGCGTCGTCTCGAGGACAATGGCCTCACTGTGAACCTGGCGGAGTGTGTGTTTGCTCGCAAGGAAATCGAATTTTTGGGCCACACAGTGAATGGATTTGGTGTCAGCGCTCTCCCTTCGAAGGTGGACTCATTGCTTCCTATCCTAGGCCAGATACAATAAGGGACCTGCGACGTTGTCTGGGTATGTTTAACTTCTATCGCCGTTGCATACCCAGGGCGGCAGATATGCATGTTCCATTGAACAGGTTCCTGGCTGGAGCGAAGAAGAACGACAAGAGGCCGGTGTACTGGGATGTTGAGGCCACTTCAGCAATTGAACGCTGCAAAACCACAATCCAGAACGCGGTGGTGCTTGGACACCCGAAGGAGAAATCTGAGGTCGTCCTGGTATGTGACGCCTCCAATACTGCCATGGGAGCAGTTTTGCAGTAGAGGAATGGCAGTGTTTGGCGACCTCTTGGGTTTTTCTCCAAAGCGTTCGCTCCAGCACAGAAGAAATGCGCCACCTACGATAGGGAATTGCTGGCTATCCACCGATCGATCAAGCACTTCCGGCATTATCTGGAGGGATTTCACGATTTGTTCGAACCACAAGCCGCTGGAATATGCTTTTTACCAGAAGCCAGAATCTGCGACGCCCATGCGGATTCGGCTGGTGAATTCATCAGCCAGTTCACCACTGACATCTGCCACATACCTGGGGGAAAGAACCCTGTAGCCGACGCACTCTCGAGGATAGAAGACATAAACTTGACCGAGAACTACACTCATATGGCAAATGAGCGGAAGAAGGATCTAGCAATTGCGGAACTACTGAAGAACACTCGTTTTCAGCTCCGCTGGATCAAGCCTCCCGGTACAGAAGCCTTAGTCCTCTGTGAGACCTCTACCCATCAGGCGTTGCCCTACGTCCCTGAGTCCACGTGAGAAGAGATTTTTCACCGTCTGCATGTGCTCAGTCATCCCGGGTTACGAACCTCGAGGCGATGGGTCACACAGCGTTTTTTCTGGCCAGGTATGAACGGTGACGTCTCGAGGTGGGCTCGTTGTTGCATTCCTTGCCAGCGGTCTAAGGTCGTCCGACATACAGTCCCCCCTCCAGGCACCTTTGCACCCAGTAGCAGGTTTGAGCACCTTCATGTGGACCTCATTGGACCTTTGCCACCGTCCAACGGTATGCGTTACTGCCTTCCAATGGTAGGCAGATTCACACGTTGGCCCGAAGCGTGTCCATTGGACGAGATCACCAGCACGAAGGTGGCAGAAGTGGTAGTCTGCTCGTGGATATCTCGCTATGGTACGCCGGCTAGGATCACGACCGACCAAGGGCGTCAGTTCGAGTCAGATCTATTCATTAACCTCACTCGCGTCCTTGGTGTTCAAAGAAACAGGACTACGGCGTACCATCTTAAGTCCAACGGATGTGTAGAGCGGTGGCATAGGTCCCTCAAGCCATCTCTCATGGCTACGTTGAACACGGCTGGATGGGCGAAGATACTTCCGACTGTTCTTTTGGGTCTCAGGTCGGCGGTGAGAGAAGATATAGGAGCCAGATCAGTCAGCCTCTACGTCTCACGGGAGAATTTTTTGAGCCATCAGGATGCCGAAAGGACGCTGATTCAACGCTCAAGAATTTGCGCGACCCAATGAAAAATTTGCGGCCAGCGCCACACCGCAGCAGCTCGGCCAAGTCCTTCATTCACCGGGACCTAAAAGATTGCACCCACGTGTTCCTCGGGGATGGTACGGTGAGGAAGCCGCTTACACCACCGTATACAGGACCCTACAAGGCAATATCCCGGCAGGAGAAAACCTATAAGGTGGAGTTGCCTTCGGGACCGAAGACCATTACGTCTGAAGCCAGCGCATCTCCTGACGGAATCGGAGGTGGATGGCGAAAACAGGGAACGACCTTCTACATCGTCTGCAACTGTGACCAGCGCCAACAGGGGTCGACCCTATCCTTCACCTGCGACAGGCGACCCTTCGAATGACCTCGACGCAGAACAGAAGCCGGTTTACTATACCCGCTCCGGTCGTGTAGTGAAGCCCAAGGTTAGGTTCTGTGCCGATGCCATTGGCGGAAATGATGTAACGGGAGTAAAATAACATAGTGAAGGTTATAAACAGCCGGGTGACCAATGAGGTTTTTGTGTGAAATGGATTTGCCACTGCCTCAACCATTTAATTTATTTTATTGCATTCAATAGTTATTACTTGACCAACATTAATTAACATTCATTTTTAGTTCATTATTGCATAGTTTTTATTTATTTGTATTACAGTGGCAAATTCATGCGTAACCTGCCCCCGGCCGTTGATAACCTAAAATATACGAATCTGAAAATTGTAAAAATTCACATTGTATGATAAAAATTGAGAATTGTAAAAAATACTGAAATAAAGAGTTTTATTTGAAGCACAGCTCTTTAAAAATTCTTTGATTACCAACATATGATGGATGCCAAAATAATATGGGAGAAATGGGAAAATATATAGTGTGAGGAATGGAGAAAGACTAAAGAGAAAAAGATATAAGATATAAAATATTAAGAAAAGACGCACCAACTGGGAGAGGCGGCTGGATGGACCACCTAACCTAAAATACTTTACGAAGCAAGACGGAAGCGCTAGCAGCAATATCAAGCGGCCAAAAAGGTGACTAAGAGAAAGAGTATAAGAAATGAGGGAAAATGAATAAATAGGTAAAATTATATTGACATATTGCCATTAAATATTGACAAGCACAAAATGTGTAAAAAATATTAAAGATGATGATGAAAGAGAGATAGTAAAGAGTAATAATGACTGAATAAATGGGAAATTGTGGACAGATAATACCAATAAAATTAAAAAAAAAGTCAATAGTGCTGTAACAAAGGAACAGAATTTAAGGTTTGGGTAGATTGAATATTTGGGAGTAGGTAGAGGAAAGGTGATGTGAGTCAGTGTTAAGATTGATAGTGGAGGAATCTAAATTTATGTGGATAGTTTCAGAGAGGATGCGTTTGTCATGGTTAGTAACAGTTGCTAGGATAGACGTATTATCAAGATCAAAAATGTGATTTAAATAAAGGGCATGTTCGGAGAGTTTAGAGGAGGTATGGTTATGGGAGGAAATGGTATATTTGTGTTGGGTAATACGACCTTTTCTTTTAGTTTCACCGAGGTAGGAAGAGTTGCAATTTGGAGTAGAACAGGAGATACGATGTTTGTGCGATACGATGAGCATGTGAACGTAGTTTAAGGGGAATAGGAACTTTTTGATACTGGTATAAATATGGGTGAGTTTGTTATGGGATTTCAAGGCAATACATAAATTGGGGATAAAAGAACGTAAATATTTTTGAATGTTATTAGAGAGGGAGGGTATGGCAAGGATCTGTATATAGGGATAGATGGTGGATGTAGTAATCGGGTGGGGTTGGGGAGGGGCGTTATTGTAATCATGGATGAGATTATTAACAATATAGGGAAGAACATTTTTTTTTTAAAGGATTTCTTTGATACGGTGGGTGTTGATTTTATGGAAGCAAGGGTCAGAGAGGGATTGACCACGGTGAATGATATTTTTAGCGACGTCAATTTTTAGGTGGTGTGGATGTTGGGAGTAATAATTAAGAAGTCTGCTAGAGTAAGTGGGTTTAGTATACCAATGTGTGGATAAGGAGTGGTCAGGATTTTTAATGATAAGGAGGTCAAGAAAAGGTAGTGATTTATTGGATTCGAGTTCAACGGTGAAATGGAGGTGGGGATGCTATGAGTTGATGGAAGATAATAAATCTGGAATAATGTTGGGATTTATGATAAGGAGGAGGTCGTCTACATATTTTTTAATGAAAAAAACATCGTCAAGGAACTGGGGTAGAATGGAGTCCAGAAGGTCATTTAGGACAATATTAGAGAGGTCAGGAGCGAGGGGATTTCCCATGGCAAGTCCAGAAATTTGGTAAATGAACTGTCCATGGAAGGTAAGGAAGCCGGATTCACAACAGAGTTTTAAGGATTGGAGGAATGAGGACCGGTTGAGAGAGTTATGGGGTTCTATTTGTGACCAGTTTTTAACTATTATGAAGAGGGCTTTATATAAAGGTATGTTGGTAAATAGGCTTTCAACATCAAATGAGGTGAGGATGTAATGATCAGGAATGGTGAGGGATGTTAAAAGATCGTAGGCTCCTGAAAATACAACTGTCGACGTAAACGACATTAATTCCGGGACTCCTACGGGCGTATACTGTCGTTGCTGCAGAGAAAGGCTCAATGCACGAAGAACACCAGCAGAAGAAGATCCGTCATTGATCTATACGTTGTATACTAGACATAATGCAGCTCATAATCTATTCGAAAACTTATATAAGAATAATTCATTTGTATTTTTTAAAGAGAAAAGATAGGCCCTCGACCGGGATTTGAACCCTGTTCCGGGGTTCCAAAGAGGGCCTATCTTTTCTCTTTAAAAAATAAAAATATTTATAACTCATAAAAAATGACCAATAATTATAAAAAATTATAAATAGTTCATTTGGTTTTGTGTGCACTGTTTGTCAGGTTAAACGCAATTTTAATACCCTAAATCGAATAATTTTCCAACATTTTTTAGTTAAATGCCTAACAACCGAAAAATAGTTTCACTTGCATTGTGCTTTCTAAAACCACACAATTATTTTTTTTTTAATTTATGTCATAATTTACGTAACAAAAAAATTCAATTTTTTTTTAAATTACTATAATTAACTCGCCCGGACCCGTGGTCCGAATCGCCGCTGAGTGTCCCTCGGAGCTCAACCACCAACACACGCACACTCTAGCGTACTAATTACCAGAAGCACTGTGTTTTCACTACACACCTCGTCTTACCTCGGTGCTGGCTGAATGCTGACTGGCTCCACTAGACCACTGGGGATAATCCTCAGGAGCTCGACTTGCACAGGTCCTGCTCCTATGACAGCCGTACGTAATGTAACAACCCACTCCTAACCATCCCTATAAATCTATTTTTTTAATTTCAAATTCCATATGTATACATATTTTAAGCAACATACACGGATAGCCAGAAATTTTACTAATTCATCCTTTCCAAAATAATTTAAAAAGGTAATACAGCAAGAATTTATTATTTAAATAAACAAGAAAGCTTATTTACAATAATTATTACTTCATCTAATGTCTCGCTACCAGAACTATATGACATTAAGTACTGACCGGAAACATATTTTAAATTGGCAAAAGGCTTTATTTGTTTAGTTTTTTAAAGTATTGATTTCGAAATAGATTACAAGGTATTTTTATCTAATCAGTTTTCAATTACGTTCTCATTCAACATTTTCTCATCTTCCAACAACTGCAAAAAAATAGGTTATCTAGTAGACAGCCGACAAATCTGAAAATCCATAAATTTAGAACAACTGATTTAATTTTTGAATTTCTAATTAGATTATTGTCTTAATTATTTGATTTATGTAAGATCTTTTAAAACGTGATTTATTTCAGTAATAGTAAAGAATTAAATTAAATTAAATTAAATTTGGTAAATGCCACAAACATAACCAAACAATTGCAAGACTATTTAAGCTTATACCCTACACCGAAAAGAATAATTCTAGATCAAGGAACGGAGATGAAAAACAGCCTAGTACAACAATTATGTAATTTACACAATATAGAATTACACTACACTTCCGCACAACACTCAAATTCATTAGGCCTATTAAATAAGTGTCACTCTACATTAGTAGAATTATTAAGAATAATTAGTAAAGAACGAAAAACTTATAAAATACATGAAACACTTAAATTAGCAGTCATTGCATACAACAACACATTGAACCAACAACTTAAGCTTACTCCAAATGAAATAACATTTGGCCAAATACAAACAGATTTAAATGACAACACTATCACTGAATTACAAATACAACAATATCACAATAACTTAAAATTAGTACATGAATCTATAAAACACAAAATCGATCACATCAAATCACAAAGAAATGAAAAATTAAATGTAAATCGTGAAGACGTTCCAGAATTAACAGACGAAACGCTCTACTATAAAAATAAAGAACGAAACATTAAATCAAAAGATAGATTTAAACCTGTTATCCTAGTACAAGGACAAAATCGCACAATTAAAACCCATATTGATAATATAAGGAGACCGAATAAAAAGAAAAAGCACTATTTTGTTTCAGATGAAGGTTCTTCTAGCCCTCACCCTTCTGACACTACAACAGACGACCACAATTAGAGTTGTCGATTTAACAAATTCATCAGGACTTCTACATTATACTATAAACAATATTAAAATCATACAACAATTTCACGAAACATATCACTTTTATAACTTAACACTTTTACAACTTGAAATCGATAATATCAACAAAGTACTTCCTACTTATAAAACCTTAGGCATTTATAATATGTTAATTGAAACATTAGATCACGTTAATCACCAAATGAAATTATTACATCCTATTCATATTAGAAATAAAAGAGGACTAATCAATGGATTAGGCACTGCCATCTCTTGGGTGACTGGCAACATGGACCCAAATGACAAAGAACATTATGATTACATAATTCAACAAATATCCCTTTCCAACCACCAAGCCAATGCTAATATGAACAACATTATCAATACGAATAAACAATTAATTCTTAATTTCGAAAAATACATTACAGCCATAAATTCCAACTTCATTATTAATCAAATGAATATTAATAATATTTCCTTACATGAACAAGCTTATGAACTATTTATTCACATTAATTATCTTAATACCAAAATTGAGGAGCTCATTTTATCTGTAGAATTTTGTAAACTAGGAACTATACATTCAAAACTAATGAATGATGTATTAAATAGCCTGTATAATATTACTATATTATCTAATGACCCTAATGTATTATGGTCTAATTCTAAGATTTATTGTTCAAATCATAATAATATTTTACATGTATTTATTCAAATTCCTGTACAAGACCATCTTTATAATGGACATTTACTAATACCTATACCCTCTCTTATTAACAATACTATATACGAATTAGATTTAGCAACTAATTTAATTATTAATATTAATAATACTTATTATAAAGGGACTTGCCAATATATTAATGGCTATTACTGTAAACATGTAGTATTAGAAACAAATAAATGTATACTTAATATTTTAACCAATAGGACTAGCCGCTATTGTAAGCGTAGAGTTAGTAATAACAATCTTATTAGATATAATGATTATTTAAACCAATATATTACAACCAATGTTAATTAAATCATAGATTGTAAGAATAATTCTGTATTTTTACCCGCTATTGCGTTAATTAATGTAAGTGCTACTGATTGTTTTCCTATCCTCAACAAAGTTTATAAACATACTCCTCATATCTCTCTACAACCTTTTTATACTCATCTATTATCCAATTTGACTCTCTTACATCCCTTAAACATTTCTACTCCTGATTACATTGAATTCGATGAAATTTGGGATTCACATCAACTAATTATTTTAGGAGGCACTCTTCTCCTCATCATTATCTTTTGTTCACTATTGTACTATGTTTATTTAAAATACTGTACTAAAACTTCGATTCCTGTTCCCAATGTATTATATCATCCTTCGGCACCTCCGGAAGATCATCGCATAATTCTACAAAATCTTTATAAGGAATGTGCTTGAGGAGCAGCACAAATTTACCCAGGGAGGAGTTAAGTCCATATCTGGTCACACCACCGACTGCAAGATGAGCAGCTGACACATCTTCCTATCATACTCCTTATAAACCCCGCCCCAGAGCACTCCACACAGTCATTATTGTCATTAGTCTTTAGTTAGTCAGTTACTATGGTAGGTTAAGTTTCTTATCTCTTGTTTATTCAAAATAAATCTTTTTAAAAACGTTGAAGTGGATCAAGTTTATTTAACTATATCTTGTAGGTTTCCATCCTTTGTTCCCAAATGTACTACAGAAATTTTTCTCCCATGTGCCCTATTGTGATTCTACGGTGAATTTCATATGCATGCAGCTGTATCAATCTACTTACACTGGAACATTCCAGATGTTAAGAGATGTTTTAAAATTTCAATTTTTTTTTATCTTCGTTTATTTGGAAACGTTCACATTCTTTGTTGAATTATTTAATCCATTTGTTAGCATTTGAGGTTCTGCCATTGAAATTCCCTAAAATAAAATTATTTGCCATAATCCCTAAATGTTGAGTTTCAGATTTTTATTCTTTAACCTCAAGGAATTTCTCTAACAGTTATTTTAACTTTTGACTCGAGCCGGGATTCAATTCCGAAGCGTCTGTTGTTTCAATTATTTCCTCTAAGTAAATGTCATTAAAATGTGCGTTTTTTCTTTACCTAAATTTATTTTTGAAATCTCGTCCGTTAAGGTTATCCATGCTTTCCTACTCTAGTGCCTATTAACTAACGATGTTCTTACCTTAGCAAAGTTCGATGTTTTCATAATTTCTTGATGGAAGTTTACAGTAAGTGATTCGGGTAGAATTTCGAAAATCTGTCCATGAGGTAAAGCTGTAGATGTTATGCATAAAAGGTTAGATTTTCCATCTGCCAACGATTTCACAACAAAGTCAAATCTTTATTTTTCCATTTTTGGACATTTAATTGCAAAAACATGTTACGTTATAATAATATTTTTAATGTTTTTATATCTTTGTATAATGAATTAAAGAAAGAATTGTTTCTCTGGAAAAACAAAGATTTATTTACAATACATTCATATTTACATGTTTTAAATAATTACAATAAATTTCAACTAAACATTCTCTCACCTGAAAAAACAAAGAAACAGCATTCAATGTATTTACTTTATCTTTCTTTCAAAATTAAATTTAAGGGCTACCTTAACTCAATACACTGTAATCGTAACAAAACTATTCCCTCTCGGATCTTTTATTTACAACAGCTATTGGGTCAAGAAGGTTTTTTCGCTCTCGCAGCAATACAGAATTAAGAAAACTTCCGTATATTAACGAGGATTTTATTTACATATATGTAAGTCGTGAATTCAACGATTTAACCAACGAGGTGAATAGAATAAAACAATTTTGGATGCAGTTCAGAACTGTAATTAAAAAAAATATATTTACAAAATTATAACTAACTAAATAACTCCAGGTATCTTTAATTACTTTACCTGAATCAACACAATAGTCGATATTCAGTAATAATACTCAATAATCAGATTTCTATTACATCAATATATAATCTACCAATGTCAATTATAACCTGGCTCACATTTGTTCCTCGAGGTTATCTCACGTCCGCACCATATGACTGCTATGTACAGAAAGAAACCTCACACTACATGAGGGGTAGAGGATGGATTGTGATGATGACATGATGCCATTTCACCTATCATCTTCCTATTATTTTTGTTAACTCCCTAACATAAAAGTAATGTTCAATTGATATGTTGTAAGGTAGATGTTTGAGAGATATTATTGTTGATTTTAACTTTAACAACTGAAAACCTCACTCGCATTTTGTAGTTAACAACCATCACTGATCCACTATTTTGCATTCCTAAATAATTTGTTGCAGAAAATATTGTTACCAACGCGTCTTTCGCAAAAAACTTATAACCTGCACTATATTGCTTTCATAGGTTTTTATATGTTTTTCTTAGATTTAGGTGGATCTCGTCTAACTATCATGTAACAACAAAAATTAAAACTTAATTAATTGAACACTCCTGTTCAGTAGCGTAACATTTTAACATTTTTATGTATTCCAAAATTGTTACCGAATCACTGCCGCCATAATCCATTGCCATCTAAATAAAAAGTAGTGCGAAGGCACCATCTGTTCACAAAAATTAATTCACTTGCTGCTCAACCGTGGACGGATCACCATTATGCCTAGAATCGCGGCATCAGACTGAGGAGCCACCTTGAATCTCTGCAACCCCCTCTGCAGAGGGAACGACAGTGATCATCTGAAGACGATTGCCAGGCATCTAGAGAACCTTGACGAGTATCAAACCAACATTGTATTTGCATTAACAAGTGCCCTTTGCGGTTAGAATTCTACTTAAAAGACTGTTTGGCATCGTCATCTGATATAAACAGTCTACCGTCCCTCGCCGAGTGGCCCCGACGCCCCAGTGTTGAGATTCCGCCATTATGAGACTTCATTTCTCGTAGAAGCTTTCTGTTGAACAGTTCTTTATAATATTATTTCAAACAAAAATTATGATCCTTGTTCACCTTTTTTTTGTTCTTGTTCTTGGTAGAATTTTTAAGTTAATTTGTTTATATAATTTTCTCAATGTATAATTTTGTAGTTGTTTTTCAATGCAATAAGCCCACAAGTTTCAGTATTTGATCTAATTTATTAAATTCATCGAACATATTCAATTAAAATATTTTATTATTTCATTTTCATTTTTTTTTCTATTCAGGCTAATCACGCCTCAACCGTGTATCAAACCGTGTATATCAACCGTCAAACATCATGTCCGGTAGACATTCTGCATTCAACTCAACCTTTTCAAACTTGTCAATTCAGTTGGCCTCTGACTTTCATAGAGTGCGGTGGTACTGTGTCGAATAGTAAAAAAAATAGTATATTTCTTTTGACATTTTTCTTTTATTTATCTTATTTTGTTTTTATTAATTAACATTGTTAATTAATGAGAACGGGGGGTGTAGTTAACTTGCCATGTGCATCTAACCCACACCAACCCACTTCGGCTACTAAAGAATTTTCTGATGAAGAAAATATAAATTCTAAGAAGCGAAATTACGAGGGTTCACCACTAAACCAATCGCCTATTAAAAAGCTGGGTAAATACTACCAGGAAATTGCACCGATTCCGGTGAGCAACAGGTTTAATATACTAACCGAGGCTGAACTTTCATCTAATAATCCGGTTGCTTCAGACCAGGCTTCTAACAATGAACAAAATATTACTGGAAATTCTTTAAAAATTTCCCCAATTTTTCTCCACAAAGCAAATAATTATCAACTCCTATTAAATGATTTAAAAGGATTATATTTAGGACCTTTTACCACCAAGTTAATCGGCACCAACACAAAAATAATGTTAACAACTATTGAAGATTACAGGAGAATGACTAAATATTACGACGAAGAAAAAATAGAACATCATACTTTTTCTACTGAAAAAAATAAACATCTGAATGTTATAAATAGAGGGGTTCCTTACACAGTAACTGACGTAGAACTAACGGCTGAATTAAATAGTCAAAAATTCGAAGTAACACATGTCTCCAGGATATTAAATAAAGATAAAAAGCCCACTCCCCTTTATTCTGTATCACTGGTGAAAAATGACCAGGCTAGCAACATTTTCAAGGTTTATAATTTATTTTATGCTATCGTATCAGTTGAGCCAAAACACAAAACTAATAATATCCCAATGTGTACCAACTGTCAAAGGTATCGGCACACAAAAAATTATTGTCATTTGGAGCCTAGATGTGTTAAGTGCAAGGAAAATCACCATTTTTCTAAATGTCCTCTAAAATACACGGATAAGCCGTATTGCGTCAATTGTAAACAAGCACACGCGGCTAGTTACAGAGGCTGCCCCCACTATCAAACAATAAAAAACAAAATAAACTCACCTGGACAAAGTGAAATACATAATAGCAGTACGACTGCAGCAACTACATATAAACCAGCTAGAAATGCCTCGTCGAAATTCACATTTGCAGATAAGGCTCGTCCAGCACACTCAGCGCAACAACAAACAGTTACTACAGAATCAAACACTGACAGCATCTTATCAACTATAACAAAAGTAATCTTAGAAGCGATCAAACCGTATTTACCACAAATTATAGAACAGTTAAGCTCACTAGTTACCTCCTTCTTTACAAATGGACCCTAGTGTAAACATTAAGTTATCTATAGTTACTAATTCCTTCTCAGCATGTTATGTTCGTTATATTTATTTTTTCCATTTTTCTTATTATTTCCTAAATGGTACTATATTTATTTGTACCCAGACGTCTGAATTGAGAAATATAAAACTATTATATTGGAATGCTTACGACATATCCTCTCTCATCGTAAATAGCCTGCCTCCTTTACGAATGGGCCATAATGTAAACAAGTGCTTATCTGATATTAGCAATTCCCTCACAACAAACTGCGCTTTCTTCCAGTCCACGTATTATAAATTAACTCCCTTATATAATTTTTTCAATTATGGTTACTGAACTCAGACAATTAAAATTGTTAAACTGGAATGCACATGGCATATCCTCTCAAAGAAATGAACTTAAAATTTTCCTTGAATCAAATTTCATTGATATAGCCTGCATAACTTAGACTCATCTATCTCAAAACATCAAATTCAAAATCACAGGATAAAAAATATTACGAAAAGATAGAGAGTGTTCGACTCCCTCAGGTGGTGTTGCCCTGATAATTAAGAATAATATTAGCTTCTCCGAAAATATTATTTTTAATATATCTAACCTAGAGGACATATCGGTTCGATTACATTCGTCTCCTCCTACAGTTGTTACAGCAGCTTATAAACCACCAACCAAAAAATTGCTTCAAGAAGAAATGTTTAAACTTCTACCACCAGCTGACCATACACTATTTTTAGGTGACATGAACTGTAAAAATATTTACTGGGGATGCCGTAAATCGAATTCTAGTGGCAACACCTTGTTAGAAATCTGTTCAAGGCACAATATACAAATTCATGCACCAAATGAATCAACATTCTACAGATCAGGCTGTAAACCAGACATCCTCGACATAGCACTAACGAAAAATTTTAGGCTTCCTCTCTCATCCCACGTGATCACAGCTCTAAACTCGGACCACATCCCAGTTTTAATTAACTTCTCAGCACAGATACACCTAGAAACGAAGAGAAAATCCCTCATTAATGGAGTAATCGACTGGGAAGTGTACAAAATTCTAATCGACGAGAAAATAAATATAAAGAATAATTATCCTACCGCAACAGAAATTGATACAAACATACACAACTTCAACGAACATATCTCACATAGCCTGCATGAAGCAACTGTACAATCTTTCCAGTTTAGGAGAAAAACATTCTCCAGTAAATGTCCAAACTCAATTCTTTTAAAAATTAAAGAAAAAAATCATGCAAGGAGGCTGTGGATGCGTAATAGTAACCCTGCTTATAAAAGGAGATAGAACCACCTAAAACACGCCATTAAAAAGGAACTAGATGAATGGACATATGCAAAATATCAGACTTATGTAGGTGATTTAGACCCTAAGGACCAATCGTTATGGAAGGCTACGCGACGTTTGATGAATAAACATGACAAAATTCCTAGTCTTGTAGACAACGGTGAATTCATCACCAGCGATGTAGAAAAGGCTGAAATGTTCGCGGATTACTTTGAGAAAACGTTCTCCAACACAGAATGCGAAAGAAGTCGACATATCGCTAATGACGTCGACGATTATTTAAACCACCCCGTTGCAACAGTGCAGCTTCCACCCAAATTCACGACCCCAAAAGAAATACAAGAATTAATAAATAAACTTAAAATAAAGAAAAGTCCTGGCCATGATTTGATTCCAGTCGTAGCAATAAAGAATTTGTCCAGGAAAGCTGTCGTTTTCATTTCGTCCATATTTAATAGTTGTCTCAGAATTGGATATTTCCCCAATACATGGAAAAAAGCCGAACTCATAGTCATCCACAAACCTGGTAAAAACCCTAAACAAGTCAGCAGCTATAGACCTATAAGCTTATTACCAATTATTGGAAAATTATTGGAAACAATTATAAAAAAGCATCTTTCTTCATTTTTTAACAATAATGACATTATCCCGGATTTTCAATTTGGTTTTCAGTATAGTCATTCCACCTCACACCAACTAGCCCGACTATCAGATTTCATAATAAACGGATTCGAAATGAAGAAACATACGCTGGTAACGTTCTTGGACTTCCAACAAGCGTTTGATAAGGTTTGGCACCGAGGTCTTCTGTACAAACTAAAGAAAGTAGTTCACCTGGACCGCCGCCTAACCTGGAATACCCATATCAATATTAAATTAACCCAAACCTACGCAAGATTGTCAATGCTCTATCCTATCGTGAATAGAAAATCAAAATTAAAACCAGAGATAACAATTCTCATTTACAAAACAATCCTAAGGCCCTTACTGATGTACGGCTGTGAAGTCTGGGGAGCAGCATCCTTTACGAAAAGAAAAATATTACAAACTTTTCAAAACAAGGTCTTAAGAATCGCAGTGGATGCCCCCTGGTTCATCAGAAACAGTCAACTGCACCGTGAACTACAAATAGAAACAATAGACGACCACATAAAAAAAAGATTCAGAAAATTTCATGCCCAACTACCAGCAGTTAAAGGAGCAATAAATTACAACGTAGGAAAGCAGACATCATCTCGAAGACTAAAGCCCAGGTTACTGCAGGACATCTTATTATGAGCTGTATAAATATGTATACTAGTGACATTACTACCTTAAATTTATTTAACAGCTATTTTATATATGTATATTTTTTATATGACACAATCCACTGTTTTACTCTTATCTAATAGTTATAACGATGTATTTAGTTAGGGGTGTCTATTGTACGGACTATACCCCCCCCCCATAATCAATTGCTATAAACAATAAATAATTAATATTATAACAACCATGTAAAGGCCCACGAGGCCGATCTGGTAAAAATAAAATATTAAAAAAAAAAAAAAAAAAAAACTTGTCTATTGCTCGGTTCTCTACTTTAATGAGAAGGTCTCCTTGTTTCATGGTTTGCAACCTAATAGAGAGTGTAATTAATTTTTGTTGAATAATATTATTTGACCTTATGAGGAAGAAAATGATCCGGGTGGAGATCAAGAAAACTCTTTTATACATAGAACTTTTTATTGGTAAGCCAACGTTTCTTTCCATATTGCAGGTCTTCTTCAGGGCTAAAGATACAAGATACAAATACATTAAAATAATACATGGCACAGAATAACAATATATTTAGTATCATAGAATAATGTATTATGTAGTAAGTAATAGAAATAAAAGCCAGAGTGGATTAAATTTAATAATGACAGAGGTTCATATCCAATAAAGTAACAAATGAAGAATCAAAACAAAGCAAAAAATGAAAAATTATCCATTAAAGTGTCCACAACGTAACAAATGAAAAAATTGAGAATTACGAGAGAATTATATTTAAAAAAAGATTAAAAAATAAATTAAAGAAAAATTGAAAATAATAGCTGAAAGAAAAAGTTTTAGTTAATTAAAGAAAATAATTAAAGTAGATATAAAATAATAAAATAATTAAAGAAAAATAAATTAAAGTTGATACAAATTGCTAACAGTAAATGATAAAAATATAGTTAAAAATTATATAACAAACAAAAGAATTATAGAAGAGTGAATTTCATGGAGTTAGAAAGAATTTTAGACAGAATGACTAATTTGAATTCTATAAAAATTAACTGAAGTGAATTTTATGAAGAATTAAACAAGAATGTTTTAAAAAGATGGTAAATTATAACAAGACATAATTATATAATGGATTATCCAATAATTGTTATAATAATGGAATAACAATAATAATAAGAATGAGGCAAACAAGAGTTAGTGCAAAAATAAAGTAAGCAGGAAGTAATGCAAAAAGATGAATTATTATTGACACGACATCAATTGATTATTTGAAATATTAATTTAAGATAGATTATAAAAAACAAACGCCAAAGGGGGTTTGAATAGGAAAGAGGTATAATTTGAGAATTTACGAAACTGTTGTAAATCTTGTAGTAGTAAATCTAATTGTTGGAAAAATTTTAAATCTCAAGTAAAGGGTTAGATAAAAAAAAAAAATGAGTTGTAGAGGGAATGGTAGCGGTGGTGGTGGTGGTGGTGGTGGTGGTGCTCTCTACTGGCGAAAAAGGCAACTAACAAGTATATTATACGTTTGACAACATTGCAATCTATTGCAGTTTTCATTAAAAACAATTATGGAACTTAGGAAATACAAAATTAATAAAAGATTGAAAATTATAAGAAAAATATAGATGGATCAGAATGGTAAGAAGAAAATTGACTATTTTATTTTATTTATTATATATTTTATATATATATATATATATATATATATATATATATATATATATATATTAAGAAAAGGTAGTGTAATGTGAAAATACAACCCTTTAAATTTTCTTAACGGTAGCACCATAGTGTACATCCATCTTTCTCTTCCTTCCCCGTCTCTTTTTCAATAAAAGTAAAAGGAGGAGCATATATTTATATTTGACCAGCATCTTCTCTCATCACCAGTGAACAATAGACTTCCAAGGGGAAGCGACGGGATAGGCCGTGCTGCCCAGTGTAATAGGATTGCTATGATACAATGCCCCGCCACAACCCTGAGCCACAAGTGGCTGTTGACCTGGTGGTGGGGCACGGCAACCAGTCAGCAGCCAATTTGTGGTGACGACACCGACTGCCCTAATCTATATCAATATTTAATACATATTATAAAATGCTTTTTTAGTACGTTAAAACACAGTTTTCTCTATCACCACAAACCCCAATCAACTTCCCTTTGAGGTGGTAACTACCCCTTGGTACTAAGGGAGTTTGGTCGCGGTGGGTGGAAGTGGGTGGGTTTGGGTGGCGAAAATCTGAAAAAATATATTTCTTCTGAAAAGGACTTCTGAAAAGATCTCATAATTTCTGAAATGGTCTAGAGAGTTTCAAACTGTGTGTTTCTAGAAAGTTCGAGAACTTTCTAGAAATTTCCAGATTGATCTAGATAATTCTAATATAAGTGGAAACTATTATATAATTGATTTAAAATGTTCGAGAAAGTTCTAGAAATTTCAGGAATGACCTAGAAAATTCTAAAATGAGTGCAAACTAATATAATCAATTTAGAATGTTTGAGAACGTTCTAGAAATTTTCCGATTGATCTAGAAAGTTCCAAAATGCGTGTGTTATTATGATGAAACAAAGAATATTTGTTTTTTTTAATTTATTTTTTATGATATTTTGAGTTATATTATGAGTTTATTTTTCGTGTTTGGCCTTCTTTTTAAATTTTGTGTGAATTGTAGAATAGCCTACTAGAAATTTTAGTGCCTGATGGTATATTAACTGGAATTCAGTGACTTTTCGTTAGTGTTGTCATCGTTATAATCAAGAGATTAATTTTGTGTAACATCATTACATTATATATATACCCATTGCCAAAGCGGAAAAAAGTATTTACCAAATCTAAAGTGGATTCACAAAGAAGAAAAGTAATACGTCAAAATGAAACAGAAGAACAAAGGGAAAAACGGCTTTCGAATATTCGTCAATGAGTGAAAAGACTTAGAGAAAATGAAACGGAAGAAGAAAGAGGAGGCGCTAACGAAGAAACCCGATCCCGAGTCAGTCTCCTGGCCAAGGCGAATTGGAAAAGAGAAATAGTAAAGCAAGAATGGTCACTCTAAGCCAACAACGAGTTGCTACTCATGAGATTTTAGAAATTCAGGCATTCCATTACGATTTCCAAAAAAAATATACTGAACATCCAAATATTGTCATCGGAAAATACGATATGCGAATATTGTCATGCACAGAAATTTAAGGTAGAAACTGCTGGTACGTGCTGCTCAAGTGGTAATGTCAGTTTACCAGCATTAGATGTACCACCACGAGAATTACTCGCATATATGAGTGGAGAATCACCAGATTCCAATCATTTTCTACAAAATATACGTCGATACAACTGTTGTTTTCAAATGACTTCATTTGGAGCTACTTTGATATGCCAGAAAAAAAATTTCAGTTCAGTTTCCAAGGCTCAAGGCCAAATTTATCACCGATTAGGATCACTCATGCCGATGTCCAATGAAACTCCAAATTTCTCCAAGTATACATTATTGGTGACGAAAACCTTGAAATAGACCAAGATTGCTCTCACATTTCGGGACTACAACGAGAGATTATTCGAAAATTACAACGTCCACTTCATAATCATAATCAACTAATCACTGGGTTTAAAACTTCTTTAGACCAAATGGTTGCAAACAGTTATAAGATAGTCATTCGGGCGGATAAACGACCAGAAGGTCACCCCGAACGAAGGTTCAATGCAACTAAAACGAACGTAGTAATTGTCGATAACGAATACTAACCAAGTCGAAGTAATTAATAGCAACGTATTGCTGAGACGTATCGTAGTTATGATAGTACTTAATTAAAAGCAAATCACATGAAAATAGTTTTTGAAACAACAGAAAGAACATGAGTGATTCGATTCTATTCTTTTGATATCCTACTAAACCCTACTAATATTATAAATGCGAAGTTAGTATGTTCATCTCTCACGCTAAAACTACTGAACGGATTTTGATGAAACTTTACAGTAATGTACGTCATACATCAGAATAAAACATAGACTACAGCAAGGACGGTTAAATAAGAAAGGAGCGAACGGGGGCACATGCCCCAGACAGTTTTTTTATATACTGAGGAGGTTCGATTGTAGTACATAATTAAGCCAAATCACAGGAAAATAGTTGTTAAAATAACAGAAAGAACATGAGTGAAACTATTGTTTTGACATCCTACTAATCCTAGTAATAATATAAATGCGAATTTTGTATGTTTGTCTCTCTTTCATGAAAAAACTACCGAATGGATTTGGATGAAACTTTTCAGTAATATAGGTTATATACAAGAATAACACATAGGCTACAGCAAGGGCGAATTTAGGAGGGGATACGGGGGCACGAGCTCCCCCTACAGTATTTTGTATTCTGTGGAGAATCCATTATTGTACATAATTAAAGGCAAATCGCATTATAACAGTTGTTAATATCACAGAAAGATCATGAGTGAAACTATTGTTTTGAAATCCTACTAATCCTCGTCCTAGTCTTACTAATATTATAAATGTGAAAGTTTGTATGTTTATCCCCATTTCACGCAAAAACTACTGAACGGATTTGAATGAAACTTTACAGTAATATAGGTTATAAAACGGAATAACAAATAGGCCGCAGCGAAGGCGTATTTATGAAATGGGATAAAAAGGCCGTACCCCAGACAGTTTTTTTTTTTTTTACTGTGGGGAATCAATTAGGGTATGTAATTAAAGGCATATCACAGGATAATAGGTGTTAAAGTAATAAGAAGAACATGAGTGAAAATATTGTTTTGGTATCCTACTTCGACTGTGAGGCTGCGGATGAAAGGAGCTTGGGATTCTGCAACTGGATGGCAGGAGCACGCGGCAGGCACTTATGGCAGTTGCTGCTTGATGTGGCCTCGACGCGCCAACGTTTTGTAGCGCCAGGCTAATAACAATAAATAACTAATCATACTAATATTATGAATGCGAAAGGTTGTATGCTTTTCTTCCTTTCACGCAAAAACTATTTAACGAATTTGGATAAAACTTTACAGTACTCCAGTTTATTCATCGGAATAACACATTGGTTTCAGCAAAGACGGATTAATGAGGGAGGTGTGAACGGGGGCACGTACCCCAGTTTTTTTTTTGGTTCTGAGGTGAATTCATTAGGGTACATAATTAAAGAGATATCACATGATAATAGTTGTTAAAATAACAGAAAGAACATGAGTGAAACTATTGTTTTGATATCCTACTAATCTTACTAATATTATAAATGCGAAAGTTTGTATGTTTGCCTCTCTTTCACGCAAAAACTAAAGAATTGATTTGGTTGAAACTTTTATCAGAATAACACATAGGCTACAGCAAGGGCAAATATAGGAGGGGGGTACGGTGGCACGAGCTATATTATATCTCACGGAGTAACACAAGATGATCTATCTCTTACAGATTCCGAAATAGCTGACACGATTTATAACTTAAAGGCAAGGAAAACTCCAGGTTTAGACGGCATAACCACTGAAATATTTCAATATACTTTTAAAATATTTCCCAATTTTCTCACTAAGTTGTACAAAGAGTGTTTCTCTAATGGAATTTTTCCAACAGGATGGAAGAAATCTGAACTTGTATGGATTCCTAAGCCAGGACGAAAAGATAATAGTATATCTGCCACAAGGCCGATATCGCTACTTCCGAAGGGATGCTAAGTTCTCGAGAAATTAATAAATCGAAGATTATTACACTATCTGTATACATAGATCATATTCATAAAAATCAGTTTGGTTCCACCCCCCAAACTTCTACGGCAGATGCACTAAAAAATGCAACTGATTTCATTCAATATGGCTTGAGTAGGAAACTACACGTTGTCCTAATATCTATTGATATTAAGGGAGCGTTTCACAATGCCTGGTAACCATCAATTCTACATATCTTACAGACAATGGACTATCCACGGAACGTTTACAACTCGATTTCAGACTATTTCAAAGACAGACAGGCTTGTATTGTATCATCTCATTGTCAACTACGAAAAACACAGACTCTAGGAACTCCGCAGGGGTCTGCACTATATCCGTTATTGTGGAATCTAATCTTAAATGGATTATTGATGAGAGAATATCCGGAGAGCGTGGTTGTGCTGGCATTTGCGGATGACATAATTTTACATACACAAGCTGAAAATGCTCGAACACTTCAAGAATTAACAGATCAATACACACAAAAAATTGACAACTGGGCACACGAAAACAAACTAACTTTCAATACTATAAAATCTACTTACATGACTTTCACCAGATCAAGGACTTCACCAACTTTACAGGTAAAAATTCAAGGACAGCTTCTACAACAAACAAATAAACTAAAATATTTAGGAGTAACATTTGACCCAAAATTAAGATGGAATGTACATATTGAATTACTGGAGACTAAACTACTGAGACTTACCAACAACTTAACGATAGCAGCTAGGAATACATGGGGACTAGAAGCATTAAGGATACTGTACAAAGGAGCCATATTACCAATACTAACGTACGCTATACATCTGGCACACAGGACTGCAGAGAAAACACAATTTACGGAAACCTCGACGTGTACAGATATTAATGGCAATCAAAATGGTAAAAGGTTTCAAGACATTATCTTATGAAGCAGCCTGTGTACTTGCAAAACCGATCCCCATTGACTTGATTTCTCAACAGTACACTGCATTATGTACCTTACTTCGGACCAACCAAGACTGTGACGGGATACAATAAACGAGACCTATTAACGATAAACATTGGAAGCATCCTGCACATTTCCCAGAAATCAAACAACCTACAAAAGAAGATAGTGCTGAAGCAGAAATTTATACAGACGGTAGTAAAGATTGTGAAAATGTGGGATGTGCAGCGGTAATGTTTGAAGACGGTGTACTGACTGATGTAAAGAAACACAGACTTGGACCTAATTGCACAAACAATCAAGCTGAACAATACGCTATACTGAAAACACTAGAATATATACAGACATTTAATTTCCGCAGGACATCTATTTGCATACTAACTGACAGCCAAAGTACGTTATACAAACTCATTAACCGCAAAATTCATGAACCGCTGATTGAAGAAACCAGACTTACTTTACTCCACTTACGAAATGCAGGATACATCAACTTCAGGTGGGTGAGAGCGCACTCTGGCAACGTTGGTAACGAATTAGCTGACAAGGCCGCTAAGTCAGCTGCCAAAGACGGCTCACTTTCAATACTCTACAGTAAATTTACTAAGACTTACTTGAAACACAGACAAACAGTTACAAATATGAATCATTGGCAAAACACATGGGATACGATAACTGAAGGACAACATCTTAAACTATAGATAAATGACTTACATGAATAGTTTAGGAATAACAAAATAACAACTGACTTCTACCTCACACAAATGTTGACCCACAAAATCCTACTTGTAATTATTTCATTAATTTGGTAAAACTATTTTCTAGTCAATTTTATTTATTTCAAAAATGTTTCGACTACATAGTCATTTTCAATGTTTCCTTTTTTTTTTTCATAAGCATTATTTTGGCTGTTAATAAGCCGATATTATAATTGTCATTCTACCACTTCTGTAATTTAACAACATAAATAATATAAAAATAACAAGGATATAATAAATACAACAGTTGTAAAAATATGTCCTGAAAGACTGCAATTAAGTATAGATACCTTTATATAGATGTCTATAATTTTAAAATTTCTGACTTGGAGTTTCATTATTCTCCATGGTCAATCTCTAATCTTATGGTTCGACTTTGGACTGTATTAATATATTTTATTTATACCTTGTTATTATTTTAACTTAATAAAATATATAAAATTCCTAAAAGTTTGCTAATACAAATGAACTAATTATTTTATTAGTTTATATTAATCTGATTTTATTTTTTATTTAAATATTTTAAAACTGTTGCATAGTATGAGTAATGAATATTAGAAACAATGTCATGAGGTTCTTTTGATAGGTTATACTTCAGTTAGGGTTCTCTATAACTGTAGGCTTCTTATTTATTTATTTCTTTTTTAATTTTAATATAACGAATGAATATAATTTACTAATTTCATTTTATTCTTTTCTGTCATTTACTAAATTGTCTATATTACCGTTTTTGAAATAAATAAAATTGACTGGAAAATGGTTTTACCAAATTAATGAAATAATTACAAATATATAGTCCAGTGGCACCCACATTAAAAATTAAAAATCCTACTTCTATAAATTAAAACTTACAGACAATAAGACATGCCCTTGTGACTTTACCATCGAACAAACTTACTTACACCTAATATATGACTGCAGACTAACCGACGAACCAAGGACTAAACTCATCAACCATGTGACGCAGAAGGACATTTGGCCAATCAGTGTTAAGGACTTATACTGCAAGTATTTTCAGTAATTGAAGTTGTTTGCTAAAGCAGTGTGGTTAATCATCACTACACGAAATCAATATTACAATGGTGAACAAGAATGTTAGTTTTGTTTTCAATTACTTTGTTGTAATTTTGTGCTGTTTCCTTTTTTTTTTTTCTTATATGGAATTTATTATGTGTTTTTTTTTCAACTGGCTTAATGTTTACTATGATCAACATATTTATGTTTAAGTTTTGTCTTTTAATGAAGTATTATTATATATATATAATTTTGAAAGATGGGACAAAAGAAAAAAATAATAAATTTTAATAGATACTTCTTGTGATCTGCATAATAATTCACAACTAAATTGGTCAAGGAAGGATCTGATTTCTTGAGCGCTGTAGGTTTGTGAGGGTCCATATTGGTTTATGTTCCATCCTTTACGTTTCTATTCAACACCAAGAATGTTGTTGAGAATATGAATGAAGTTATTTCTGGCTTACTAAGATAAAAATTGTAATATCATTATCAAATAATTTTGTTTATGAAGCGTAGAAATTGGGGAACTAAAACATTGTTTAATCTTGGTATTAACCATTTTTAAAAATTGAATTATTGAATTTAACCTTAATTATTGGTTTTATTATTAATAACATAAAAAGTAACTGCTTAAACTTCTCAGATCTCCTAAAACCATTTATTTATCATTATAGAATTTCTTGTGGAAGAAAATAGTCCGTATGGAGGTCAATCAATTTATCTTAGATCTGGAGAAATGTTGATTAAGTAGCCAAAGTTTCGACTTACTTTGTTGGTCTTCTTCAGGTCTAAAATGCAAAATACAGACAATTGAAAACTAAAAAATTGTTAAAAATTTCTAAACATTGTAAATATTAAGGTTAAAATGTATCAATGTTAATAGTATTAAAATACACAAGTATCAGGTATCTGAGTGGTGGACAATAAAGATGGGGGAGAGATCATTGTGGAGCATTAATAACCATAACAATCTTAATAACATTATGAATTCAAAAGTTTGTATGTCTGTTACTCTTTCAAGCAAAAACTACTTAACGGATTTTGATGAAACTTTACAGTAATATAGGCTATACATCAGAATAACACATAGGCTACAACAAGGGTGGGTTTAGGGGACACGGGGACATATGCCCCGCCCAGACAATTTTTTTTTTACTATGGAGAATCCATTATAGTACATAATTAAAGGTAAATCACACGATAATAGTTGATAAAATATCAAAAAGAACATGAGTGAAACTATCTTTTTGATATTTTAATAACCTTTTGAATTCTTTCTATAGATACTACAAGTATATTTGTATGTTATTGTTGATTGTTGAAATAAAACATGAAGGGTCAGATTGTAACAGCCTATCAAAATTTGTAAATTGTTCCGGACTCTTTTTTAAAAAAATGTCCTGCTTTCATTAAAGAAAAGTATATTAGGGGCATCCAAGAGTCTGAAGAAATAACTTATAATGCCGCAAAAAATAAATATGAATTATTACACCCACTATCGACCCGGGTGACGTTTTCAAATATTGTTAAAGCCAAAAATTGTGTTAGTGTACAAACTGATGACAGTCTATTTGAATTCAAAAAACGAGAAGAACTAATAGTAAAAATGACACCGGTACCAATGAATAGGCAAAAGATGAATAATGAAGCCGAAACCCCCACTCCACCTCCTCCCTACTACAACCCATCCTCCCCCTACATACCTTCCCTAGGTAAGTCATTACCTAACGTAATACAGCCGCCAGGACAATCATTGGCTAACATTAAGGAAGTTATCCCAGTCGCCAGCGAGTCTCCCTCAGGCTCAAAGGTTTTAACCTAAAAAAAATCACCTCTGGTGATGTCTCTTCTCCCCATAGTAACCCTCATGATAAGCAGGAAGAATGGACCTCAGTAAGAATAACCAGAAGCAGATCGCGGAGCAAAAATCGTAATAGAAAGCAGAGTAAAGGAAAAATGGACACCGATTGAAAACCAAATCTTAGTTTTTTTATTCTAAATATCTTGTTTTTGTAACTGGAGTGCATCTTTATTAGTTAATCATTCACATGAGTAAATTAAAAACCTTTTCCAGTCATTATTATTTTTTTTTTTTTTTTTTTTTTTTTATTCTAAAAAACGTTTCGACAATTCCTTGTCATTTTCAATTTACATCATTTTTTTTTAAATCTTTCAACACTATTTAATTTTAAAAATATTTTCTAAAAAATTTTTTGTACATTTTCAACCTTTTTGGTTAATTGTCATATAATTTAAAAATAAAGCTTAGAGTTATAATGTACTCCATGGTCAACTACTAATTTTTTTTTTTTTTTTAAAAAATTAGTAGTTGACCATGGAGTACATTATAACTCTAAGCTTTATTTTTAAATTATATGACAATTAACCAAAAAGGTTGAAAATGTACAAAAAATTTTTTAGAAAATATTTTTAAAATTAAATAGTGTTGAAAGATTTTAAAAAAAATGATGTAAATTGAAAATGACAAGGAATTGTCGAAACGTTTTTTAGAATAAAAAAAAAAAAAAAAAAAAAAAAAAATAATAATGACTGGAAAAGGTTTTTAATTTACTCATGTGAATGATTAACTAACCAAATCTTAGTTAAAATAAATTTTTATTATTTCATTCTAATAATTCAATTTATTATATAGTAATTATTATTATTTTTTCTTTATTTCTTAAAAACATGATTTTACCAACTAACATCATTCAATGGAATTGTAATGGTTTAAACGGAAAATACGAGGAACTGAAACTAATTGTTAATAAATACCAACCAGTAGCCATTTGCATCCACGAAAGTAAATTGTCTCCTAATAAAAAATTTCACTTGAAAGAATATAATATTTATAGAAAAGATGTTTAAAACAGCAGTAGAGGATGTGGTAATGTGTTGATAGCTGTGCATAAAAGGTTTGCACCTGAGTTGGTAGCGATAAAAACTTCTCTGAAGGCTGTAGTTGTCCACTTCCCTGTATTTCTAAGTAATATTTGTCTTCCTCCCGATAATCTAGATGAAAAATAATTGCTTAATCTTTTTAATAGGCTTCCATCCAGGAAAATAGAGCAAATTCCTGAAGATTTGGTTGAACACTTTGCAGAATTTTATTTCAATATCTACACACCTCAAACGCATTCCATACCACAAGATTTGGGAATAGATAAAAAAGGTGCCCAAATTGAAAACATATATAATCTTCCATTCACCGCATTGGAACTAATGGCCAATATAAAGGAGTTGAAATCGTCATCGCCAGGGATCGATGAGGTTCACAACGACATGTTCAAAAATCTACCAACACTAAATTGCTATGGGCGCACTTCTTCGCCTTTACAATTATATTTGGACCAACGGAGACTCTCCTGAAATCTGGAGGAGGTCCATTGTAATACCAATACTGAAACCCGGCAAATATATGCTGGATGCATCAAGCTACGGGCCCATCTCACTCACGAGTTGTCTATGTAAGCTGATAGAAAAGATGGTGTTTAAGAGGCTCATCTGGATATTAGAGAAAAATAAGTTATTCTTTGCCACAGCTATTAACAAGGTAACATCTAATTCCAAAACCCATAAGAACCTTTTTATTTGTTGACGACTTGGCCTTATTAATATCTTTTAACAACCCAAATAGGATGAAAATAATATTACGAAACTGTTTAATGAAATTAGAAACATGTTCAGCACAATCCGGTTTAGAATTCTCAACAGAAAAAACTAAATGCGTCCTTTTTTCCAAACGTAGAACACCGACTCCCTCTCCAGAGTTAACCTACAAAGAAAGGAAACTAAATTTCGTATCCAATGTCAAGTTTTTGGGATTAATTTTGAACACCAAACTGGCCTGGAAAGACCATATCAGGTGGCTAAAAGAAGAAGGTACTAAAGGTTCTAGCAGGGTGCTCATGTGGAGCCAATCGAGCGAGCATGCTAAAAGTATACACCAGTTTGATAAGATCTAAATTAGATTACGGTAGCATCGTGTACTCCTCAGCAAATCTAAAGCTGCTCTTTGCTTTGGACTCAATCCACCATGCGGGTATCCGTCTTGCAACAGGTGCATTTAGGACAAGCCCTGTCAATAGTCTATGTGGAGAAGCCGGTCTTGCTCCACTAAATGTAAGAAGAGGATACATTGGAAGGCTGAAATTCAACGAAGAGAACCCAGCATGGAAAACTATATTCGAACCAAAAACCCTAAGACTCTCAGTAAACCAAAAACTACCCGCGCCTTTAGGAATCAGAGTAAGAAGCCACATTGTGGAGATCCGCTGTCTGGAAACAACAGAATTTCAAAAAATTAAAGAAAGATATAACAGCAGCACGTACATATACTCAGATGGCTCCAAACTAAACAATAATGCCGGTTGCTCCATCGTGACGGGATCTAATATCATGAAATATAAATTATCACTTTCCACCATCAACTTTACTGCAGGCATTAGTTCAGCACTGTACAGTATTATGCAGAAAGAAGAAAAAGATTTTGTTTTATGTACGGACTCTCTTTCCGCAATAATGGCGAAAACGAACATATACTCCAAAGATCCGGTCATTAAGAAAGCTCAAGTCTACTCCTCGATGATAAGAAACCTCAATAAGAATTTAGTTATTGCCTGGGCACCATCACACGTAGGCATTAAAGGAAATGGAGCGGCAGATCGAGCAACGTTATCATCGATAGAAATTACAAGCGTATACACAACAGATGTATGCAGCCTTTTGAAACAGCAAGCTCTGGCGATTTGGAAACAACTTTGGCACCGACGAATCAAATAAACTAAAATGCATTAAAAGAAACACCAACGCCAGGAAAAGCTCCCACGGCATATGCAGAAGAGATGAAGTCGTTATCATAAGACTGAGAATCGGCCACACTCGACTTACGCATGTTTCCTTATGGAAAAAACAACGCCTCCGAACTGACAACAATCTGTCACTCGCCATATCCTTGAAGAGTGCCCACAACATGAAAGCTATTTTGGAAATTTAGGAATGGGGAGAAAAATTCAAACGATGCTGGGTGATAATAACACAAATTTTAAAACAATAATTGAATTCCTCAGAAAAGAAGGTATATTTCATAAAATCTAATAGACCAAAAATTATAGAATAAGGACACTGAAGACCTTAGACGTTAAGTGTCCATAAATAATCAACCTAACCTTTAAATTTGATAAACCTAAAATAATACACCAACAGAAAATAGTTTCAAACGGAACGGGCATGAGTATAAAACTAAACTAGTCTAGAAACGTCGCCTAAGAAGTTCATGAAGGACTGAAACTCGAGAACTAAAACACAATATACGTACATAACTTATCAATTCTTTGTTGTCATGATCACCACCCTGCTGTTGAGTGTGTAACTTCAATCTAGTAGTTCAAAAAAAGCAAAGATAATATCGAACTAACCAAAGTTTAGCGCTATATCTATCACATGTGTCTTATCAAAATTCCATCACACGTTATGATTCTAACAGTGTTGCTATCACATTGTAGTAGACTTACATTTATATATATATATATATAAATATATATATAAGTTATAATTAGACTGAATTTTCTCTTACTTCAGGTATTTTTGAGGCCGGATTATATTTAAATCAATATTACAACAAAACACTTTTATTTTAGAACTATCACTTTTTACAGATAGCATAAAACATATGATCTTTTAATTTACGAAATAATGGAGGTTATACAATTGTTAACATTGGGAGTCTATACACTGATAACTCCCCCCTCCAGTTCCTTCTCTTGGAGGGACTTTTAAAAAAATAAAAAGTAAATCGAAACAAAAAATAAATTACAACCTAATAGTTACATAAAAAGAAAATACAATGACTAATGTTACACTAAAATAAAGACCTATATTAATAAACTGAACGACAAAACAAAATATAAAAAGTAAAACACAAAATATTGTCCTAATTTCTGAAGCACAGCCTCCGTTCCGAGCTGGAACACTTTACGAGGAACTCGGGAGCTCTTCGAGATGAACTGTCCGGACTCTTGAGGGATGATTCACGTCACGGATGGTATAGAGATTGTGCACCCGTATGGTGATGATTTTATAGGGACCATCGTATCGTGCGGCTGTTTTATTACGCGTGTTACCCGCGGGATGAGGGGTGAGGGTGAGGGGTGAGGGAGGGGGAAAACTGGGTGAATAAATAAACCCCACACATTTATCTATCAACAACCAAACTATAATATATTGAACTACAAGTTACATATGACATATGAAAATGACACTCATCAAACCCCTTATCTATAACAACATTCCTATACACTAATAATCTTTACAATATACTTATTACCTAATAACCGCTAATAAACAACCTAATTCTGTTATAAAACATTTTCCAGAATTTCATGTTACATGACAGTTAATTAAACATAACACTCCTCAAACCCCTTATCTATAACAACAATCCTAATAATCTTTACAATGTACTTATTACCCAATAACCGCTAATAAACAACCTTAATTTTATTACAAAACATTTTCCAGGATTCCCTATTAAACGACAGTTACAAATCTATTATCCACCGTCATTGATCCTTATCTCATAACTGCTAATAACATAATAACTCTCTTTAAAAAAAAACCAGTTCCCTCTCTCATATTCGCTAAGTTGACAATTTCCAAATAAAACTAGATCTATCCATTATAACAATAATCCTACGTACTAATTATATTTATAACGTACTCATTACCTCATAACCGCTAATAAACTCCATAATTTTATTACAAAACATTTTCCAGAATTGTCTATTACACGACAGTTACAAATCTATCATCCACCGTTATTCATCCTTATCTCATAACTGCTAATAACATAATAACTCTCTTTAAAAACACCAGTCCCCTCTTTTCCAACCACAACTCTATGTGAACTAATACTTAAGTAAGATTTCTATCTGTCTTATGGCCAAACGCGACGCTTCTTAACGAAATAATTTACTGGCTCTATCTTCAACTGACCACCCACTGGCCTCACCCTAAGTCTAGTCAGACTACAGTAATTAGAGGACATAATACCTTTCTCTGGCGTCTTGCTCCGGAACCAAGGCTTCTCGCTGGTCCCCGTCCTCTGGTCTCGGCCCCCATCCTGCGAAGTTCCCAAACCAGCCATCGGCCGAGGTACTATTCTTTTTCCGGGCCGCTCGCTCGTCCTCGTCTTCTCGGCTTGGCCCCCTCCTGCGAATTTCCGCACCCGCCGCCGGCGGAGGTACTCTTCGATTCTGGGCCCCGAGAGGAAAACCTCCGGGTACTTAAGCTTCCCCGAGCTGTCGTCAGCACTCTTCTTTCTTCGTCTGACAGGTGCTGCCCCTGGTGGTCATTATTTTCCCAAGAATCTAAATAATTATATTCCAAGTGTCCAAGAGCCGTATATTTTTCGTTGAGAATTGCTGACGAACTTCCGGCTGAGCTAGCATTCCGGGCTCAGCGCCTCCAAAACGGACGTTCACCTCTATTAAAAATTAACTTTTACTTAAATGTTATAAAAACTAAATGTTAAGGACCTACACGGCCTTTAACCCAAAAACCCTATACAAAGAACATGGATGTAATAGTCACAAAGAGAAATACTTAACAAATCTTATCTGGCAGATGATAACATTTACCTACATATTAATGTACAAAATCCTTACAACATAAAGTCCCCTTTTTGTTTAAAAACCTATTAATGAGAAGAAACAAATAAATGCTAATCATTTTCTATAATACGTAAAACTAACAATAAACTTTTGACTGCAAATGATAACATACTTCTTTTTAATCACAAAGATGAGAATTCAAAATTTGTTTACACAGATTACTTTCCTTATAGACATATAAATTCGCTATCATTTCTAGTATTGAACAAAAGCTGTAATTAATGCACATTAACTAACTACCTTTACAAAAAATATTCTCAGCCCGTTACACGCGCGGTTCTTAATCGTCGGTATACGACCGTTCCCAACGGAAGCGGTCTTCTCGTAGATAATCCCAATCTCTCGTTGGTTTTGGCCACTCTAATCGATTTCTCACGAATTAGCTTCTCCCGTACAGTACGACACGAAGCTCTACGGGCTGCGCGTGCCTGCAAAAGATGTTGCCGCAATATATCATTATTAATCGTTATAAGATCCTCGCGATCTCGGCAATTCTGGCCAAACACAATCTCTACTGGACATAATCCAGTCACCAAATGGATAGTATGGTTATACGCGATTACCACCCGCGGCATCGCTTCATACGGGTCAAAATTTCGCCCCAACTTAAGAAGTCGGATATGCTCCCCCAGGGTGTTATGGAGGTATTCAACCGCGCCCCTGCCTGTTAAATGATGAGGAGTATTTAATCGCCAGGCGATCCCCGAAATCCTACTTTCTTCCCTAATCAATGCATTATCAAATTCACGGCCACAATCCGAAATAACTTCCTCCGGCACCCCGTAAGTTGGGCACCAATGGAGAACGCCCTCCCATACTGCCACAGGAGTCTTCTCCTCGATTGGGTATGCCATTGCGAGTTCACTAAAAGAATCGATGGCAGTGAGCAAGGAATGGCCCTCGTTGGAGTAAATATCTATCTGAATTAATCGCAGAGGTTCCGATGCCGTGGTAGAGACTTTTTTTTTTTCTCCCCCTTCCTGCCATTGCTGGCATACGGGGTTTCGGCAGTGGCGGGTTGATACGTTGTGTATAGGCACGCCCACCACTGCCAAAAAGCAACTCTTTATTTATTAAAAATCTTATTATGCATACTCTCGGGGGGGATATGTATAATTATGGGGGACAAAAATAAGAATAATAATCTGTGGTGCTGCCCAGTGCACGGGTGTGCACCTTACTGATGGGGTAGCACCTTTTAAGCCTCCTGGCCGGTCTGCATCCGTCCGGGTGCCGTCCAATCCTCCTGGTCCACCGCATCCGTCCGGTCCGCGTCCGGCCAGTCTGCATCCCTCCTTTCTTCCTCCCTCTCCTCCTGGGGTGACTCGTCGTCTAGTGGCTCGCCGGGTAGCCGTATCCTGCTGATGGTGAAGTGCGCATGACCGACCACCTCCTTCCACCCGTAGACAAACTCCCTGAAATGAGGGTAGTTGTCCTCCTCCACCAGGCGGGGGAAGTCTTCATTGGCGAGGGCGAAGATCCCGGTTTTCCTCGACAACCTGGCACGGTGTCCTTTCATCGCGGTGCAGGAGAGCATCACGTGCTCTGTCGTTTCTGGGACTCCACAGGTGGGGCACCGGGGGTCGATTTCTCTTCTATGCTCACTGAGCTTTCCCCAGAACCCACCGTGTCCCGTCAGCATCTGCGAGACCCAGTAGTCAGGGAGGACCCATGTGGCAGCCAATCTCGACTGGACGGTGGGGAAGAACTTCCTCAACGTAGAGCCCTTCTGGGTCGTCACCCACCGTCTGTTCCACTCCTCTATTGAGTCCTCCCTCAATATCTTCTTCCACAAGTTCGGGGTCTCGCCGATCCTCTGACGGAGTCCCTACGGAAGCGTCCCTAGCCCCTGCCTCTTCGCCTCAAACTTCAGGGCGTCCTCCCTCAGAACTAGGTCCAAGGGCATCGCTCCGGCAAGCACCTGCACCGCCTCGTGCGACACCGTTCGATAAGTCTTAGTGACTCGCAGCAGAGCCAGTCTCTGGATCTTCCGTGGTAGAGACTATCTGTTTTGCCATTGGGGGTTGTCTATCATACTTGGCCCGTTGACACACCGCACATCGTTCAATGCACTCCCGTACCGTTCTCCCCATGGACTTCCAGAAATACAACCGTCTTAGAGCCCGTAATGTTTCCTCGACCCCACAATGATTTGACTTTCCTTCGTGTTGGTCCAAAACGATTTGGCCTTGTCTCGGCTGATCAGATACCGTTTCAACCTCCCATAAGCACCTAACTATCGGGTATCCCATCCCTATTCGCTCTTGTCGCCATAATCTCCGTAATTTGTCAATGAGGAGCTTATTTTCGACAAAAATGTTTTATCTACGGCCGGGCGAATTTTGAAAACACACGTTCCATGGCATTATCCACCGTAGCCGGAGTGCGCACAATCACCACTGACAACCCTTCTGAAGTAAATGCCTCAGTCTCGACTCCCGATCCTTGCTTCGACTGGATAATGATCTGTATACGTTTATCGTTAATAATTTCGTCAACCTCAGGTAAGTCAGGAGGTCGATCCGACACACCTGAACTGTACTCAGAAAACTGGTGAACCAACGATAGTTCGGCGGGAGAGCTTTCCTCATCAATCGCGTTTATCACGAGGTCACGTGAGAGCCAGTCAGCCACCACAGTATCCGCTCCCTTCTTGTGGACGACCTGAAATGTGTAGGCCGCTAGGAATCTTTCTCCTTCCACCGCGATACGCGTGCCGATGACTCCTTAAGTGGGTTTAAATAAACTAACGGCTTGTGGTCCGTGAATAGCTCGAACGACCTCCCATAAACGTAGGGTCGAAAACATTCAACCTCCCATACTACCGCCAGGAGCTTCCGTTCTATAGCGCTGTATCGACTTTCTGCGGCATTTGATTTCCGGCTGGCGTACGCAATAGGTTTTTCCCCTTCTGAAAATTTTTGAGAGAGGACGGCCCTGATCTCGAACTCACTCGCATCTGTGGTAACTCGGAATGTTGAACGAAAATCGGAAAAGGCTAGTATAGGTTGGGAGGTTAGGGCCTCTCGACATTTCTTAATACTTTCCAGCTGAGCTGGCCCTAGAGCGAACCGTCTCCCCTTCTTCAGTACTTCGGTCAGTGGCTGCGTCAATTCTGCAACACCCGGAATGAACCTGCGGTAATAATTGACCATTCCTAAAAATCGCCGAACTCCACGAACATTACTTGGCAATGGAGCCTCCAGAATCGCTCTTACGCGTTCCTGATCAGGTCGCACTCCCATTCTTGAGACCACATGCCCAAGGAATTTAATCTCTTTTAGACCGAACTTGGATTTTTGGCGCGAAAGCTTCAGACCGAACTCTCTGACTCTATTGAACACTGTTTTTAAATGTTTCACATGCTCGAGTTCGGGTCGGCTAAATACTCATCATCCATATAGACCTGAGCGAAATCTTCCCCCAACCCTCTCTGGAATTCATCTATAAGGCGCTGAAAACTCAACGGGGCCCCCTTCAGCCCAAACGGCATCCTCACAGAATCGTAATGAGCTCGTTCCCAGGAAAAAGCGGTTTTCCCTATATCCTCCTCGGCCATTTGGACCTGGTGGTACCCACTCTTGAGGTCTAGCGTGCTAAAAATGCTGGCCCCAGCTAACCGATCGAGAATGTCTTCAACGCGAGGCAATGGGTACCGCTCGTCTTGTGTTGCCTCGTTTAGCTTCCTATAGTCCACTACGACACGATATTGTTTCCCCGCCCCAGGCGAATCCTGTCTTTTCTCTACAACCCATAGGGAGCTGTTAAAAGGCGAATTACTATGCCGTATAATTCCTTGTTTTAAAGGTTCTCTTAATTGTTTTGTAATAATATCTCTCATCGCTTGGGGGTACCTCCGGTTTTTGACGTACACGGGCATATCCGACTTGATTGTGATCCGGTGCTCCGTTTTTCCCGTGGTCGGCAATATTTCTTCCTCTCGGTAAAATAAATCCGTTTACTGGCTTATGATACCTTCAATGGCCTCCCTAATGCACTCGTAGCAACTTCTTTCCTGCTTCTTTCGCCGGTAGTCGGGTTCCCTACTAGATCGATTCTCGAAAAATCTTTCTCCACCACTGCGCCTGGACGGGCTTCGGTAGTTCTTCCTTGGGTTCTTGACCTCTATCCACTGTACCTCGGAGTTCTCGAAACGGGATTGCTTTCGTTCTCGTACATCGATTAGTTCATGTGCACAGTTGAGGAAATCCTTATCCCGCAAAAGTGAACCAGGACTGTCGACGTAGTGGTTCAATTGAACCTTTAGAATCCCCCTTATGAATTCCATACATTGGGCTCCTCCAGCCTGGCCATATGTCTCCACTGACTTTTCGACGAGTTTATTGTGTAATATTAATAAGTTTTCAGGGAATTCGCCTTCGGACTGGCCTGGTTTTCTGCGTTCTTTCGATAAATAGAAGGTGTCCTCCTCAGGAGTCCACCGACCTCCGCCGTAAAACTTCTTCAACCTTGCCTTCAGCGTCTCTCAGGCAAGCGAAGTGTCTCCTTGTATCGCATTCAGGACCCTCCTTGAGATATGACCCACCAAAGATGCCTGCAATAGCACTACATCTGACTCTAACAGTGTTCCATTCTCTTGCCGGGATTGTATGAGCCCCACTATCTGATCTCCCCCTTTCAAAAAGTGGTCCAAGTCTCCAACAACATCGGTGAAGGATTCGAGTTGGCCGATAACTTCATGAATGAAGGCAGAGTTTGAGTTCTAACCTTCAAAAGCTCCATCTGTCAATGTCGTCAGTGTCGTCTCAGTCGCCTTTTTCAACTGAGACTCAAGGTTTGCTATTTCAATTCCCGCTTGAGTCAACTGATGTTTAAGTTCGGCGAGTTCATCTGAATCAGTCATTCTTACGAGTAGAAACTTTCCAACTCTTTTCAAAAAAAAAAAAAAAATTAATTAATTTAGGAATTACTTACGTAACGGCAAAATAATTATTTGGTTTCGGCACCAGTTAAAATTAGACTGAATTTTCTCTTATTTCAGGTAGTTTTGAGTCAGAATTATATTTAAATCAATATTACAACACACTTTTATTTTAGAACTACCACTTTTTACAGATAGCATAAAACATATGATCTTTTAATTTACAAAGTAATGGAGGTTATACAAATGTTAACATTGGGAGTCTATACACTGATAACTTATATATATATATATATATATATATATATATATATATATATATATATATATATATATATATATATATATATATATATGTGTTAAATAAAGAGTAATAGGTAATAGAGTGCAGGGAAACAACGGTACGAGTTATAACGATACAAGCACAGAATTTATTATGATATAAACACCTGACAAGACACTTCACACAAAATGGCAGATGCAGTCCACACAACAACCAGACGCTAACAGAGTGACTCAACACAACAATGGCTGTTGTTACCAAGACACTGTGGTGCACAGCCAACATGATCTCAATTGCCACTACAGTGTTATCTGTCTATATTACAATATATACATAAGAGGAATTACTTCAACGCACCCTCCTAATTCCGCATTACAAAATACAAATAAAATACACAAAAGGAATTATTACAGCTAGCCTTCCTAATTCACATTATACAATATAAATAAAATAAATACAACTAATAACTTTAACAACCTAATTACAAATAAAACAAATACAGGGAATTACTGAAACAGAATTACTTTAAAATCCTGATTACAAAACAAATACAAAGAATTCCACATTACACAACTCAAATACAATTAATATCCTAATTCCATATATACATGTTCACTTTCACAGATTGATACCTAAAGTCCAATTCCAGTCCTTTATAATATATACAATTTATTCCAATTAGCGGTGTAGACCTCAATATTTTTTTTTTCTTACTTTCCACATTAAAATATTAACATCATCTTTATTACTAGGACTTCTAATTATTTTGAAAACACTATGATAGTTTATTTTGTCAACACTTTTCAAACTCTGACAATTGGCCTTTCTTTTATTCTTATAAATGATATAAGGGAAACTCACAATTTCTTAATTAGACACTCTCGACATGTCTACTGATTCACAATGTACCGAAAATTTCTTATACGAGCATATTCCCTTATCTCCTGTTGACTTTAAACTAGACCAATTAAACACAAGAAAATTATCTTCAACAGTGTCTTTCATCTTGTTAAATTTGTCCGAATTTACCTCTTCTTTCTGATCCCATACTTCTGAACTGTTCTTCATTTCCTTAATATTTAACTCTTTCATCTTGTTTAATAAATCTGGTTGGTTTGCTTTGACTTCTTTATTAACTTCTTCCAGATTTAACTCTTCACTAAAGTTTATTTCTTCCGGATAATAGTCTGTTCCATCTTGATGACTTATTTCTTCCAGATTTATACTTTCACTTGAGTTCATTTCTTCTAATTTGTCTATTTCTTCTACCTTTATTTCTTCACTATAGTTTGTTTCTTCCTTTGTATTATATGTTTCTTCTGTATAACTAATTTCTTCAAGATTTATCTCCTCACTATGGTTTATTTCTTCTATAAAACTAGCTTCTTCTATCTTTACTTCTTCATTATAGTTTGTTTCTTCCTTTGTATTATATGTTTCTTCTGTATAACTAATTTCTTCAAGATTTATCTCCTCACTATGGTTTATTTCTTCTATAAAACTAGCTTCTTCTATCTTTACTTCTTCACTATAGTTTGTTTCTTCCTTTGTATTATATGTTTCTTCTGTATAACTAATTTCTTCAAGATTAATCTCCTCACTATGGTTTATTTCTTCTATAAAACTAGCTTCTTCCATGTTTAAACAAACTTTAGAAATATCATCAATACCAATAACATTTGCAGTGGCCCCAGAGTCTATCACAAAACAAGCTATCTCTGATGAACAAGGGGCTTCAGCACTGTTATCCAAGTAGGCGGTGAAGTGAAATTCGTTATCAAATTTAAGATCGGAAGTGGCAGCAGAATTCTTATTTTTTAATTTCGGGCAAACACTTTTAACATGACCTCGACCTTTGCAGTAATAGCAAACAACATTTGATGTTTCTATGGGGTTAGTGACCTTTGAATTCCCATATTTCCAGAATTTACCTTTATTTCTGTAGGTTGCAAATACATTCTGTGATAGATCATCCTCCCTTCTCATATTTCTCTCATACTCCGACAAAAGACAGTTTTTCACATATTCCAAACTAAGTCCTGATTTGTCCTTATTGTACACAATGTCTAATACTGACACCACGGAATCAAACTCTGATGGCATTGCAACAAGTAATTGATTTACTATCTCTTCTTGTTCTAATTTTAATCTAAGTAAGCCCCAAGCGGCCAACAATAATTTAATTCTGGAGTACCATATACTAAAGTTGTATCCATCAAATTGTTCAACTGTAACATTCGGAACACTTGAACTTGCCATTGTAACACGGACCGTAAGCGTCTAACTTAAACAAAATGGCGTAACACTGAAACTCAAATCAACAAACAAATAACTATTGTTTTGTAAAACTGACTGACCAAAAACGTGTGTCCAAAAAGTTATTTCCAAACAAATAATTAACCACCAGTGTCTGTCCCAAAACTTACATCCAACCCAAAATTCGGCTCTACCGTCAACAAAACATAACAAGTACACATAATCCTGTTCCACTGGGCCCATAACCTGTTAAATAAAGAGTAAAAGGTAATAGAGTGCAGGGAAACAACGGTACGAGTTATAACGATACAAGCACAGAATATATTATGATATAAACACTTGACAAGACACTTCACACAAAATGGCAGATGCAGTCCACACAACAACCAGACGCTAACAGAGTGACTCAACACAACAATGGCTGTTGTTACCAAGACACTGTGGTGCACAGCCAACATGATCTCAATTGCCACTACAGTGTTATCTGTCTATATTACAATATATACATAAGAGGAATTACTTCAACAATATATATATATATATATATATATATATATATATATATATATATATATATATACTAGCTGACCCGGCCACGCGTTGCTGTGGCTTCTTTAAAAATGGTTATTTGTGTTTTTCCCTAAAACGCACCGATTAGGAGATACAGGCCAAAAACTGATATAATTCCGAAAATTTTGAAGTTTTTCGGCCACCAAAAGTATTCCCGTCCGTTTTTCGGTTGCGGACTTGGATATAGACTGTTCAGACGTGCCTTTACAACACATCAAAAAATCATCGACGCTTAATCGATAATAATAGCCGACACGTATCACTTAACGTTATGAAAAATAGTTTACATCCTATTCTCAGACCTACCTACTGAATATGGACAAAAAATTTCATAAGAATCGGTCAAGTCGTTTCGGAGGAGTTCTGTTACAAACACTGTGACACGACAATTTTATATATTATATATATATATATATATATATATATATATATATATATATATATATATAGCATATTATCTCCTGACTATTTTTTAATCTAGGTTCCAATAACAAATTTATTTAACAGACCTATAAAACTCGATAATCAGTAGTCAAAATGTTTGACAAATGGTGACTTTCTTTGGTTCCTTATTTATGATTCATTAGCAGTGCATATTATTTAAAAAAAATATTGGGTAATAAATTAAAGATTAACTAATGATATGTCTAATCAATATGAGATCATCCATCTCTTTTCTGTGAGCATTATGAATGGGCATTCTTCCTGGAGACTAAATTCAAATTTGTCATAATTATCATGGATAGAGTTATCCCATGTGATACAATTTTATTGATAATTTTTTACTACCCTGCTGTAATTTGTTGGTAGATCTAGGTGACTGAGAGTCCCTAGTTGCCAAGTGTTAAGGTGTCACCTTAGTTTCCTATTGTATTGTTGAATATTTTTAGATATATCTTTCACTGTGTTAATATGGAAATTCCCAAATAAGCACAGAATATAATGCTTCACACGGAATTGCTATGAACATTTCTCATAGATTACTCATTTCCAAGTTGCGAAGTCATATATAGTGTTCTGTCACTGTTTTTGGGCCCCTTAGCATTTAACTTAACTATTATATTTGGTATTGACTTGACACATATATAAAATCACTTTAATTTAACATACAAAACGATTTCAATAAAATTAATCACACTGCTTTAAGGGTTATTGATAAAAAACCAATTAGACTGTATCAAAAGTTCATAAAATGCACCTGTTTTTGGCACCAACACTCACGAATCCTAGTTGTGTATGTAAGCATAGTAGATTGGCTGCTTTAGATTCATCGGTTGAATAAATGTATCACTTGTCTACATCCATCATCGATAACAGTACAAGTTTTGAATGATTAGGCTAATTGTTATTAAAGGTGGTATATTAAAAACAAATTAGAATATAGTTCAGGGAGAAACCAATATTTTATCAATAAAGTTACTGTTTAGGATGGTTATATATGATGAGCCTAATCTGATTTATTTATTAAGTTAATTCTGAAAATTCAACACAGTCAGAATTAGGAAAAAAGCTTAGTTCTGTAACAGAACCGTGGCGGGACTGGCCGTAAATAAGTTTAATTAAATCATTTAGTCGAGCGATCGTGGGGCTGAGACCGTCAAGGATGCTGAGGTGGCGTCTAGACGGTGGCCAGCGTGGGAGAGGGAGATCGCGATCGCTTAGAAGTCAGTCAGTCTGTCCCGTGTGCAAAGAGGTGTAACGTCGCAGTGTGAGAGGTTGGAGACAATTGGTGTTGGTTACTGCGGAACCGATCAGATGGGAGGATCGCTACACGTTATACAAGGTACATGTGAACAATTTAATTTCTGGGGATAGACTCATTGATTACCGTGGAGTATCAGGCTATAATTTTTGTTCTGAGACTTATAATATTCCCTTATTGTTTTTTTTTGATTTTCTTGTCCTAGCAAATAAGTGGGGGAACTGGTTGTACCAGTAGTGTAGTAATTACAGAATTTTTAACCATTCTAATATTTTTCAACAGTTGGGTTTTATTATTAATTTATTAAACATTTTTTTTTATATTTGTCAATAATTTGGTTTTATTATTAAATAAAAATAAATATAGTCATTTTCTTTATATTGCTTAGTTCTTAGTAAGAGTACGTTCTCCTAATTTTCTTTATTCTTCTTATGTGTTACTATTCTTTCCTTCCTTTCACAACCCCATTCCCTTCCAAATAAGCCGGGGGCGCTACAGTGGTGTCAGGTGTGGGGTGGTTGCAAAAATACCACAAACTAAATTCACGTTTTTAAAATGACGGCTGAGAGTCAATTAAGGGCTAAATTGGATGAGGTGTTAAAACTAAACGAGGAGTTTCAAAAGCGGGAGGGGGAACTCAAGCAGCAGATTGTAGAGCTAGAGACAAATCAACCAGATGCTAAACTGGTTGTTAAACCACCTCGCAGAGATCTATCGTTACAGTCACTAGTGAAGCCATGGGGAGGGGAAGCGACTGCGCGGCCAGTGGAGGAGTTTTTGGACTACCTGGAGGAGGTAGCGGCTTGTGGGGCTTGGGATGACGGAGATAGAGTGAGGATATGTCGGTTAAAACTTCAGGGACAAGCGGCGACGTTCGTAAGGGGCGCTGAAGAGCTTAGGGGTGAGGTTACGTTCCAGCGACTTTCGGAGGTATTGAAGGAGCGGTTTGGCGATCCAAACACCTTCGAATATTACGGCAGAGTGCTGCAGGACATGAGCCAACAGTCTAAGGAGAAGATACAAGAGTTTGCCGACCGATGTATTACGGTGGGTGGAAAGATGGCCAGGCCAACCTTAGCCGGAGACGAGGGAACGTGGTGGGCGAGGGAGGTAGAAAGGAAGGTGTTAGAGGCGTTCACTAGGGGTTTGACTGGGGAGGTAGGTAAGCAAGTATTGTTCGGCCGCCCACAGACCTTAAGGGAAGCCCAGAAAATGGCGTTGGAGCTGGAACAGGCCCTACAGGAGCATCAACGGGGAAAAAACATATATGTAGTAAGAGAACCACAGGTAGAGCCGATGACGGGCGCACAAGAGGTGCAACCACCCGTATGTGTTTTGCGCAAACTACCGGCAGCCCGGAAGGAACGAGGGGCGGGTAAACGCTCGGCCACCACTTTCGGAGGTCCAATGTTTTAACTGTGCTAAGAGGGGGCATTTGTCGAGAAATTGCCCTAACAGAGTTGGCCAGACCCCACAGCGAACCAGGAGACGACCAGACTACCCTGGAGCTTGTTTCAGATGTGGAAGAATAGGACACTTCGCTTCCCATTGTACCACCGCCGCTCAAAATGGGAGTGACCCAAAAGCCTAAGGCCGCCCTTTTGCCCCGAAGGGAGGCCCCAGGAGAACAAAAGGGGTAAGCTTGGTTTAATTCCCTGTATATCTGGCCAGGAGAACGACGGGTTAAGTCTTGAGGTTGTGATAGCCGGGCAAAAGAAAATTCTGCTGGTGGATACGGGGGCTCAGATCTCCTTGTTAAGGGAACCGGTCCAAGGTCATAAGGTGAGATGGTCAAACCTGAAGGCCAGGGGAGTAACGGGAAGGGCCCTGCGTATAAGAGGGGAACAGGAGGTTGAATGCCAAATAAAAGGGAGAAAAGTAAGCCATCGGTTTACAGTCGCGGACCTTGAAATGGCGTACGACGGGATATTGGGGCTGGACCTTATGAAGAAGGTCGATATAGAAATTCACGCTCGGTCTAACACTGTACTGGTTAGAGGGGTGACGGCTGAGGCAGTCAAGCGTCAGACAGGGAAGAAGTGTCATCGGGGGAAGCCAAGTCCTAGTGAGTCAGAACCGCTTCAGAAGCCACAGCAGGAATACACTGTACGGGCCGTTGCGAGGTCTATAATCCCAAAGTACGCTGAAGCCATAATAGCTGGGGAGCTGGCAATGATGGACGGCAAAGTGGTCATGGTAGAACCTGAAATCCAGCCGCAGAAGGGGTTGAGAACGGGGAGGGGCGTTGGCAGAGTGGAAAAGGGGATGGTGAACGTCCGGGTGGTCAACTTGACCGGAGAACCGATCGTGGTTGACCGCAGACAAACCTTGGGGAGGGCTGTTGAGGCGGACATCTGGGACGGGGAGGAGACCGTGATAGGAGTAGTGGGACTACACCAGTCTAAGGAGAAAGTGGACCAGCGGAATTGGGACGCTGAGCTTGGTCATTTATCACCGAACGATAGATCGACTATTGAAGAGGTGTTAGAGCGGTATGGGATGTTGTTCGACCCACCAGATGAGAGGGGTTGCACCCTAGGCGTCGAGCACTCCATTGAAACAGGCGGCGCGTCACCAGTAGCAAAGCGACCGTATCCAGTACCCTTCCATCAGAGACCTATTGTTAAACAACACATCCAGGAAATGCTGGATAATGGGATCATCCAGCCATCATCGAGTCCCTGGTCGGCCCCCATTGTATTGGTTAGAAAGAAGTCGTACCATGGGGAAACCAAGTTTCGGTTCTGTACTGATTTTCGTGGTCTCAATGCGGTTACAAAAGTGGATGTTTATCCACTGCCATTGATAAATGAAACGTTGGAGCAATTGGGGAGAAGCCGGTACTTTACGACGCTAGACCTGGCAAGCGGTTACCATCAAATATCCGTCGCGGAAAAAGATCGGGAAAAGACGGCGTTCACCACAGAAGGTGGCCACTACGAGTACCGTAGGATGGCTTTCGGGTTGGCTGGGGCTCCTGCAACATTCCAAAAATTGATGGATTGCCTATTAAGTAGGCTGAAAGGGGTAGAATGCTACGTGTACCTGGATGACGTCATTGTTTACAGTGCGACTATTGAGGAGCAAGCACGTAGATTAGGGAATGTATTCAGTAAGTTGCAAGAGGCTAACCTCAAGGTCAACAGGGAGAAGTGCCGCTTTGTGCGGAAGGAAGTTGCCTATCTTGGACATGTGGTAAGTGAGCATGGGGTAAGAACAGATCCCACAAAGATAGAGGCTGTGAGAGCCTACCCTCGGCCAAGGAGCGTGAGAGAAGTAAGGTCCTTCCTGGGGTTAGCAGGGTATTATCGCCGGTTTGTAGCGGGATTCGCGGGAATCGCTCAACCACTGACTGAGCTCACGAAAAAGAATGCCACTTTTAGATGGACGTCGGAGGCAGAGGATGCTTTCAATGAGCTAAAAAAGCATTTGGTGTCTGACCGGGTTCTAGTTTATCCCGATTTCCATGACCCGTTCATCTTAGCAACCGACGCCTCCTCGATGGCATTAGGAGCAGTGTTGTCTCAGGTGCGCGATAGGGAAGAAAGACCCATATGCTACGCCAGCCGGCAATTACGAGGCCCAGAAAAAAATTACTCGGCCACCGAATTGGAACTGCTAGCGGTCATCTGGGCAACCCGCCAGTTTAGGTGCTACTTACTTGGGAGGGAATTCAAGCTTGTTACTGATCATTCGGCTTTAAGATGGATGCTAAGCTTAAAGGAGCCTTCTTCTCGGTTAATGAGGTGGACACTAAGGCTCCAGGAGTTCAATTATGAAGTAGAGCACAAGGCGGGGAGGAGGCATACGAATGCTGATGCCTTGAGCAGGGCGGTGCGGGGAGTACAAGTGAAGACACCGGGGTTTAATGAGAGCGAGCTACGGATAGCCCAGCGGGATGATTCGTGGTGCCAAGATCTAGCACAACAATCAGGATCAGGAGGAAAGGATGCACGGGGCGTATTGTATTGGAAAAACGGTAGTGACAGCATGGGGGACTGGAAGTTGGCAGTACCAACAGTTTCAAGAGGGGCCATTTTACAGCAGTGCCATGAAGCCAAATGGGCTGGACACCCGGGTATAGAACGTACGACGTCGGTAGTACAGCAGAGGTATTACTGGCCCACACTGGGTCCAGACGTAAGGGAATACGTCGCGAGGTGTGATAGCTGTCAGAGAAGGAAATCCCCACCAGGTTTGAAGGCCCCTTTGGAAGCCCCTTTCTTCCCGACCAGACCGTTTGAGCAAATTTCAATGGACATCGTCGGTCCGCTTCCCAGGAGCGGGCGAGGTTATAAGTACCTGCTCACCATGATCGACAATTTCACGAGGTACGCCGAAGCAATACCCTTGAAGGAAATCACAGCGGACGAGACGGCAAGGGCCTTAGTAGAGGCAATAGTAACCCGGCACGGAGCCCCCGATCGATTGCTGACTGACCAGGGGAGAAATTTCGTTTCCTCCCTATTGAAAAATACATGTCGGCTGCTGGGGACACAGAAAATTCAGACAACCCCCTACCATCCAGAGGGCAATGGAATGGTGGAAAGATTACACCGAACTCTGGCTGAGTCGGTGGCTCATTATGTACGACGGGACGGTCGTGACTGGGATCAATGGGTACCCTATGCCCTGATGGCTTATAGGGCCATCCCGCACTCGTCCACGGGATACTCGCCAAACTACCTTCTGTATGGACGAGAAGTGCAGATGCCTGTGGGCTTCAATATCATGCCACTGGACGGTGAAACGCCAGCAGAAGAGTTCGTGGAACGGCTGCAGGAGAGATTAAGTCAGGCTTATGAGGAGGCATCGAAGAGGATGGAATTGGCATGGACCCGTCGGACGAGGCAATGGAACAAGGGGCGAAAACACAGAGAACTCGAAGTGGGGGAGTGTGTGTTCCTGCATGTCCCCATTACAAAGCTGGGACATTGCAAGAAATTTCATCGTCCTTGGACGGGACCGTATGAGGTAATCAGGAAGATCTCCCCAGTCACGTATGAGTTACAGTTGGGATCGGGCCGAAAAGTAGTGGTACACATCAATCGGTTGAAACCAGCTATAGGTGATAGGCCTACTGAGTTAGGAAGGGAGGAGGAGGAGAGTGGAGACGAGAGTGACTGGGAGGAACATGAACATCGGGACGAAAATGAGAGTGAGGAGGAATGTCCCCCACACTGGAACGAGGACAGCGAGGATGAAATGGAAGAAGTCAAGGACGACAACCAAGAGGAGAGTCAAGCCGACGGAGCTTACTCAACTGTCCGCAGGGAGTCCCCGGTAACGGAGCGAAGGACGCCAGAAAAATTGTCAACCCCCCGGGGCATAGTCGATCACGTTACTCCTCATTGGATGAGGAATGACCCGAGTTCACCAGAGGACACCCAAGAAACAACCTGGGCCCGCACAGAAGATGACCCAGGTACACCTGAGGACCCACGTGACACCTCGTGGGCCCCGGAGGAGGATGATTCCCTGGTCACCCCCCGATCCCCCATACTGCTGAGGCCAAGAAAGTAATCTAATGTTAAACGACAGTGTTCACAGGATGGCTGGTGCTGCAGTTGGCCCTGGGACACAGCGGTGTGAGGTTTTTGGATGAAAGGGACGTAGTAGTGAGCAGTGAGCGATGGCGGGTAATAGTGGAAGTGAACGTGACTCGCTTGTGTGGTGAAGCACTACGGATGAGGGAAGTAATAGAGGAAATAGAAGCTGAGTACCGACGGACACTGAACCATATCCCTGAACTTAGGGGGTACTGGGACGAGGTGGAGAGGACCAAGGAGATGGTCGCAGAAGTGGATGAAGCTGTTTTGTCCATCAGGAATCTGCTACCGGTTCAACGAGGGAGTAGAGGGCTGCTAAACATTGGAGGGAAGGTGATTAAAGCGGTGTTTGGTAATCCGGATGCTGACGACTTAGAAGGGATAAGGGACGATCTGGGGAAGCTAACAATGCAACAAGGGCGATTGGTCCACTTGGCCACGGAGCACCTCACAGTCACACGGAATTTGGGACAACGAACCGAGGAAAATACGAGGAACCTAGTACGCTTCGCAGGAATGTTGAAGAAGGAAATGGAAGCTACCCACCGGCGGATGTTAACCCTAGAGACACAAGTAGACCGGCTTTCCCTTTATACTAACCTATCCTTAACCTTGATATCCAACCTCCGAAATATGGAGGTGACGGCTCTGAAAGCCAGTGGTGATTTGAGGGAATTGTATTTGGGATTAGAGAGGGTATCATGGGGGGCAGTGAGTCAGGCCCTTCTGTCTCCCCACTCCTTGAGTGAGATTCTCCAAACGGTGGTCAATGTACTGCCCTCAGGAATTGGTTTGTTCACAGGTACTCGTCCCGAGGATGCCCACCATTATTACCAGGCCGCTGCAGTCCATGGAGTGGCCACATCCACTTCGGTGCATGTTGTTATAGATCTCCCTTTGATTAGGTCAGGTCAAGCCTTCAAGCTCTATAGGGTACAACCTATGCCGATACGGAGTGTGGATGTGCCGCACAAGGTGGTATTAGAGACGTCAGTAGACAGTTTTCTTGTGTCAGTGGATAGACAATATTATGCACTTCTGCAGAAAGGGGACCTGTCACGGTGCCGGACATCCCAGCCGTGGGTGTGCCCCGCGCTGTTTCCGTTGATGGTGCGGAGACGAGTGACCTGCTTAAGCACTCTCTTCTTTGGGGATGAGCAGAGTGGTCAACCGCTGTGTAAATGGAGGGCACTACGTGACCCGCAACTGGATACTTGGATTTGGGACGAGGCAAGAGAGAAATGGCTCTTTAGTATCAACGAGCCAACCAAGGCAACGATAGATTGCAGAAATCAGCAACCCAGAGAGATTATTTTGGACGGTGATGGAGAATGGGAGGCAACAGAGTCTTGTACACTGAAAACAGCGGATTACTGGCTGCTCCCCCGCTCCAGAGGGACGACGTACACGACGTTGGAGAAGGAAATACAGATCGTGGACCCTATATCTCTACACATAGGGTCAGAAAAAACGACAATTAGGAGGGAAGACCTACCAGAGGCTTGGAAGTCCTTGGAGCAGCAAGGAGACCTGGGAGCGGGTCAGTGGGCCGCTGATGAAGTTCGGGTCTTGGCCCTTCGGCGTGCGCTTGAAAGGATACAGGAAGAACGGGTTAACCGAAGATGGTGGACGTGGAGTGCCGCAACGACCTTGGCGCTATTGTTGCTGGGTGTCCTTGGAACATGGGGCCTACGCAAGTGGCTGGGAAACAGACAGTCCAAGGCTACTCAACGAATACAAGATGCCAGAGCTCTGGAAGAATTGACAACCAGGACCATACATCGACCCGGTGGGCGCACAGAAGCCAGCACCAACTGACAGGAGTGTATATAGTGGCAGTGTATACAGTGTAGTGTAGGATTAAGTTTCAGCCACCATTGGTACTCCACGGCGTATTGTATGAGTGGACCCCGTGGTTCCACTCTTTTGTAAAGGGGAGGGTGATGTAACAGAACCGTGGCGGGACTGGCCGTAAATAAGTTTAATTAAATCATTTAGTCGAGCGATCGTGGGGCTGAGACCGTCAAGGATGCTGAGGTGGCGTCTAGACGGTGGCCAGCGTGGGAGAGGGAGATCGCGATCGCTTAGAAGTCAGTCAGTCTGTCCCGTGTGCAAAGAGGTGTAACGTCGCAGTGTGAGAGGTTGGAGACAATTGGTGTTGGTTACTGCGGAACCGATCAGATGGGAGGATCGCTACACGTTATACAAGGTACATGTGAACAATTTAATTTCTGGGGATAGACTCATTGATTACCGTGGAGTATCAGGCTATAATTTTTGTTCTGAGACTTATAATATTCCCTTATTGTTTTTTTTTGATTTTCTTGTCCTAGCAAATAAGTGGGGGAACTGGTTGTACCAGTAGTGTAGTAATTACAGAATTTTTAACCATTCTAATATTTTTCAACAGTTGGGTTTTATTATTAATTTATTAAACATTTTTTTTTATATTTGTCAATAATTTGGTTTTATTATTAAATAAAAATAAATATAGTCATTTTCTTTATATTGCTTAGTTCTTAGTAAGAGTACGTTCTCCTAATTTTCTTTATTCTTCTTATGTGTTACTATTCTTTCCTTCCTTTCACAACCCCATTCCCTTCCAAATAAGCCGGGGGTGCTACAGTTCATTTTGACAAATTGACTCATCAAGTTCATTTTTTCCTTTAATCAAATTAGTTAAAACAAATTATTAGTATTTCTTTTATATTTAGTCAATAGGGCAATTGTGGTATTTTAACCTTGCCACTGAGACAGCACAATCCAGGCGTTTCTCCATCGAACTTCAATGCCCCACAATGGTTGCTCACAATCTCCATTGGGCCAATTCGAACGGAAGGATGCGAGCTGTCAATTTTACAATTGTAATGAAACGCTACTCGATTTAAACCAACACTGAAGAACTTCTTACGCGTTTATTTAGATTTTCACGATGTTGAGTTGTTTGATTTGCTCAACGATTGCTCATTATTAACTGAGCCGTTTCATTTGCCATCTGTCTTTCTTCTTGTGTTTGTGATGCACGAAGTCAGGCCATACTAACACGGCGCTGTTCTCGTGCGATTTCTTGTTCACCCATATTCAATTGATTGGCCATATTCCGAACTGTACTTGCATGACGGTTTCGATAGGAAAGATTAGATCTTCTGGTTAGCGTCATTGTGAATAACACTAAAAAATGAATGTCACAAAAGCAATTAAGAAATTATCGATACATGAATAAATAAATATAAATGTCATAACCTCACAAAATAAACATCGATGAAAACATGTGCTCAAATGTCGTAACCTAACAAGATAAACATATTCGTTGGCTACTTACCGTTTAAAAATAGAATTCCACATCAAAATGATAAATCAGAATGAAATGAACAGCGAATTCGAATTGGTTTTCAAAGTAACCCATGTAAAAATTAATTGCACAATCCGAAATTAACGTTTGGATTGTTTGTCGATATGTACTACTCTTCTAAAAGCGAGTTCAATATTTGCTGTATAATATATAGCTAGGAACTAATGTATAGGCTGATTTGAATTATTAAACATATACCTAATAAGGATCCAAAATTTCTTCATAATGAAATTGAAGAGGGAGATGGTAAATCAATTAAAGATCTATAATTATATAATAATTTAAATAGAGGATGCGTTTTTCGTATAGGTTTATTCATATTTTAATTTTTTATTCGTAATGGAATAACAAAGAACATAACCATTCACAATGTGTACTTCATCAAACTCATAAAGTTTCAAAACAATGTATTCAATGCAATATTTGAAACAACAATTATTGTAAATAATATATAAATTATTATTACATTTAACTGGACAGTTATTATATAGAAAATTCTAATTAACCTTAAGCAATCACAAAGAACATAACCATTCATAATGTGCACTTCATCAAACTGATAAATCATTTCAAAACAATGTATTAAATGCAATATTTAAAACTACAATTGTTGTAAATAATAAATAAATAATTACCACACAAAATTATGAAACAGAAAATTATGCGATGAAAAGACTGCAAATGAATCAGCTGTCAAAAGTTGATGCCTTAAGTCGCTAATGTGTTATATGCAAATTTTTCTAAAATGCGTTTTGTTATATAAATAATATTGTAAAGTTGTGATCAGGAAGTCATAGATCATATGTTGATATAAAATTAATAGAGAAGCTGTGAAGGTTACAAAACTATAGTATGAGTAGTTATAGCGCCACTTGGGGCAGACATCACGTGACCTAGACCTGTTCAAACCTGTTTTGTGGACTTTGATCCCTAGCCACTCCTAACCACTTGGGCCCAGACATCACGTGACCTAGACATGTTCAAACCTGTTTTGTGGACTTTGACCCCTAAAAACTCCTAACCACTTGGGCCCAGACATCACGTGACCTAGACGTGTTCAAACCTGTATTGTGGATTTTGACCCTTAACCACTCCTAACCACTTGGGCCCAGACATCACGTGACCTAGACATGTTCAAACCTGTTTTGTGGACTTTGACCCCTAACCACTCGGACCAGGCATACCTCCTCGGATGCTAGCTGACGTCGAACTGATGAAACATTAAGTAGGACTCGTGTTATATTTTTAAATCCTGCGTTTCTATTGGCCATTCTATCCCCTCCACATAGTTAATGAGATTGCGCAATATGTATATTTTAATAATATTCAAAAAATAAACGTGCAGGTTCAAGCCTGTCTGTCTACATGCACCAACAGGTGGATAGCATACGGTTTTTGTGGATATTGAAATTAGTAAACAATATATACAATATAAAATATAGGTAAGAAAAACTACAAGTTTTATGAATATAGTTTTCTTTATTTATATTATTTAGAATAGAATAGAATAGAATAGAATAGAAAATAAACTTTATTCTGGGACAAAGTCCCTTTAGAATAACAATAATGAACAAATAAAAAAAACAACATAAAATTCATTTGGCCAGAAGGCTACATAATAACACAAATCATGAAATAATTAAGTGTGACAAAGCATTGTAAAAATAGAAATAGATAAGAAAATAAATAAATAAAATACAAAGAACTTGACTGCTTATTAACTAATTGTCGAAAATAAATATAATTATATTAACAAAATAATGATTAATGATATTAATACAGTAGTTGATGACGAAATTGCTAACTAAAATAATTGATTAGCATAGTATGCGATAATATATTTAAAAAGTCGGTATCATCATTGTTGTTGGAAAAATAAACAAAACAAAGGGTAGCGAGATCGAGTTTACAATACTGATATATTCAAGCCGACATTTGACCTGCTTGGAGAGCGACTTTTTGAGATGCCAAGAGATGATGGAAAAGCAGGGATTTAAATGAAGCTAGTGAGGAGGAATGGCGAATGAAAGGAGAGATTGAATTCCACACAGTGGTGGAGCGGGCGAGGAAGGAGCGCTCAAATGCCTTAGTTCTGTGGGAAGGAATGTAGAAATCGGAAAGGCGAGATCTTGTTTTGTGGTGCTGGACAGAGGATTTGAATGGGAGGAGACTATAGATATATGAAGGGTGTTGCAAGTTGATGGATTGGAATAGAAAAACGCTTAGGATATATTGTCTACGGATGGGAGGGAAGAGCCACTTTAACTCATCATAGTGATGTGACACCCGGGATCGCCTCGGAGTACCGAGGAAAAATCTTAAAGCGCAGTTCATTATTCTTTTTAAGAGGCTCTCAAGCATTTTCGAGAGGCCCCCGTATACCACACTACAGTAGTCGAAGTGGGGGAAGATGAGGGATGATACGAGCAGCTTCCGAGTAGGTTGTGTAAGGAGATGCCGAGAACGATGGAATAATTAGGGAACTAATTAATCGTCGGGATATTTGAGTGACATGTGGTTTCCAGGAAAGGTTTTGGTCAATGGTAATACCTAGGTTTTTAACGGAGGAGTTGAAACTGATGGGGTGGTCGTTTAGGATTAATGTTGGAAGGGTGGGGATAGTTGCAAGGAGGGAGTTGGAACCTAGAACAATGGCCTGGGTTTTCATTGCGTTCAATTCCAGTTTGTTCAGCTTTGCCCAGGCACTGATTCTATCTAGGTCTTGCTGAATACTGGCGAACGCATATGAAAGCTCAGATGGAGGAAAGGATAAATAGATTTGGAAGTCGTCAGCATAAAGATGGTAGGAACAGTGGTGAACGGATTTAGGAAGATCGTTGATGTAGCAGTTGAAAAGGAGAGGAGAGATGCTTGAGCCCTGAGCCACACCTGAGGATAGAGTAAGGAAACGGGAAAGGGGTTGGTTGGGCATAGAGACCGCTTGGGACCTATCAGAGAGGAAGGATTGGAACCATAGAATCTATTCTATGGTTCCAATCCTTTCTCTAACTGTAGGAAAAAGACAATGACTTTAGTTTGGAGAAAAGGATAGAATGGTCCAAGGAATCGAAAGCTTTGGAAAAGTCTAGGAGGATTAGCACGGTTAGTTGTCTGTTGTCCATGGCTTTATATACGTCATTGGTGATTTTGGTAAGGGCAGATTGAGTGGAAAAACCTGGGCGAAAGCCTGATTGAAGCGGAACGAGGAGTTTGGACTGTTCGAGAAAATTTGATATTTGAGACTGGACTATTCTTTCAAGAGGTTTGGAAAGGTTGGAAAGTATGGAGATTGGCCGGTAGTCCTTGGGAGATAATGGGGTTGGGGTTTTATTTATAGGATGGACTAGGGATTTTTTCCAGGAAGTCGGGAATACTGCTTTTTGTAGTGAGAAGTTATAAATGAAAAGTAGGACAGGTAGGATATCAATGAGGCATAGTTTGAGTAGTTTGACGGGTATCTCGTCTAATCCGGTATGGCGTTGATGAAAAGACGGAGGAGGAGGATTTTGATGTGTTAATTGAGGCAGACAAAAAATATGAGTTCATTTCGTCGGGAGAAGTAGGGAAGGCTCTGGAGGATAATGGATTGCAGAGGGCGAGCTTTCGTAGGAGTTGCCATTTAGATTTAGGATCGGGAGCAGTGGAAAGGGCTTCGTGGAAGTATTTGGATTTTGTTTGTCTGATTGTAGATTGTGTCAAATTGCGAAGAGCCCTGAACGCTTGGTAGTCATAGGTAAGCCTAGTGCGTCTAAAGCGTCTACGAGCAGCATCACGTTTCCTTTGCAGGTCTTTAATTTTTTGACACATCCAAGGAGCAGGAAGGTGGCGGAAGGTTAAGGATTTGAGAGGGGCGTGGGTATCCAGGATGCTTTTAAGATTGGCAGTGAGTATGTCGACCATTGAATCGACGATGGTACAGGAATAGATTTGGTTCCAATTCAGGGTTTCGAGGGAAGGAGATATATTTTCAGAAGTGAGTCCATCTAGGTTGCGAAATGTTATAGTTTTCGGTAGGATTTCTGGGGTTTGGATGTTATATGAGATTTGGATTAAATCGTGAGAGGACAGAAAAGGGACAGGTAATTGTGAGGAAGCAAGGAGTCTCTGGGATGAGTCAATAATGAACAGGTCTAACCAGGTGTCAGATCGGAGAGTGTGATGGGTAGGAGAGAAAGAGACAATGGAGAGGTGCAGAGAGTAAAAAAGGTTTTCAAGATACATTTTATCATTTGATTGGACCAGAAGATTGGTATTAAAGTCACCGGAGATTATTATGTGGTCGTAGAGAGGAACATGGTTGTAAAGGACCGACTCAAAGATAGGATCAAAAGGGACCAAAGGAGGGCGATACACTACAACGTATAGGAGAGGATTGGTTTTGCATGAAATTTCGACGCCAAGGAATTCTATGAGAGGGAAATTGGACACTGGTGAAGAAAACAGGATGCGTGATTTTAGGGAATTATGGACGTAAAGACCTACACCTCCTCCAGTCCGGTCAACTCGGTCGTGGCGGAGGAAGGAATAGTCAGGTAAGGAAACAGTGGAGGACGGGATATAGGGTTTTAGCCAAGTTTCTGATATTCCAATGGTGTGGAAAAAATTTTGGGTAAAATATTGCTGAAATTCGTCAAAGTGAGCGGGCAAGGATTGGGAGTTAATGTGACAGGAGGTTAGGACATTAGACATGGTGGGGAAGCAGAAGAGAAGCTCTCAGTATTTGGGAGAGGAAGCTATGAGGAGTGAATTTTATTGGCAGAGGTAATTGAAGAGATTGAAAATGCGGAGAGAAGATTCTCCGGGGCGAGTTATTACTAAAATCCGCTATAAATCTTGGTGCTAATGAAGGGAAATTGAAATTAAAGAATAGCGAAAGGATAAATGATACATAGATAAAAAAATAAATTAAACAACAGACAACAAAAAAAAGATATAAGATAAAAGAAAGAATGAAAATTAGTTTTATGTGAGGAAAAAAAAGTTAATTTCGCAATATAATACTTTGGAAAAAATAAAAATTGTATAGAACATTTAAGTTTGTGGGGGTAATTCAAGATGAACCCGTGAGCGCCGTTGTGATAGTCATGGTTATTGGTGAGGCTTGAAGGCATACCGGTCTTCAGTAGTCATTCGAAAATATCCAGGTCGTGAGCTTGATCGATGTAGACCACTCGGTGTCCATCTTCTTTTCTACATCGCACTCTACCCCCCGAGAACCAGACATATTTTATTTCCCCCGCTGCCCTCTTCTGACGTGCAAGCCAGTAGAGGTGCCTATTAGTTCCTGTCATTTCCTCGCTGAAGTAGATGCGGTGGCAGTCGTTTTCCTGCCAACCTATATCTCGGGTGGAGAAATCTCGCTTGACTTTTCTTTTTTGTATTAGGTCATCCCTCACTGATTGCCGTGTGAAGCGTGCGATGATTGGTGGGGGTCGGGGGTCGTCATTCCTCGCCCTACGACGCTGCACCGTGTCCAGGTCCTCGATATTTAGTTTTAATCCCAGGCCTGCTCCGATGCTTGCGACTAGACCAGAAGGAGTCTCTCCGGCTCGTATGGGGATCCCACGTATCTCAAGGCACTTGGACAATAAGCCCTGTTCGCTTTTGTTTAAGCGTACCTCCAAATCCCCCACTCGTGCCTTGAGCGCTTTATTTTCCGCTAAGATCTCCTCGATATATTTATTTTGTCCCTCTAGGTGTTTTTCGATGGATGTTAGTCTCTCATTCATTTCAACCTTGATCTTTTTTATCTCCCCCTGGACATTATGATCGGAATGTTTTATTGCTGATAATATTTCCATGAGTGAGGGTTGTGTTGTTTTACCGGAAATTTGTTTTTTCCCCGGCATCTGAGTTTTTATTGGCCTGCTCACACTTAGCGCACAGCCATTGTGTTTTTGACAATTTTAGGCCCTCTATCTCCTTATCGCTGAGACTGCAGCACCGCCCATGGAAAATTAAATTGCATTTTGAGCAGCATACATTATTTTTATCGTCACGAGCAATGATGTTATTGCACTTGGAGCAAACCGCCATTGTGCGTAAATAAATAAATAGATAGTAACTTACGGAAAGAGTAGTTGTTACGGCACCTGGTTTTAATTCTGTTGGGCTTAAGAGATAGCCCAATGTTGTGGCTCGAACTGTTTATACGTGGGATCGCAATAATTTCCAATGTTCCTTCACTATACTCCACCGCCCGTGGAAATATACTTTACAAAGTATTAAGATTAAATAAATTCAATTTCATAGCAGCATTTGTATACAAGTGATATTTTTCGTGGCATTTTGTCGTATGACGTCAGCACTTCATCTGTTTCGGAAGAAAAACGCTTATCGAAGAAGAATTTTCAATGTACGTAGGTCCGAAGTATTCGAGGTCCGCAACAATGGCATCGCCGTATTTGGTTTGGATTTTGGCCAATCCCTTCACCTCGTTAGCGAATCCTACATTCAAATCGGAAATCTTTCCAATGCTTCTTCGAGTTTTGATTTGATTGAGAGCGCTTACGAGTTTCAGATAGGAGTCCATCTGTGAAATTCTGGTAAATCAATATTTATCCAAAAATAAAACAAAAAAATCAGCATAGCGGTTTTATTTACCTTATGTAATAAGTCTTCCTCGGATGCTAGCTGACGTCGAACTGATGAAACATTAAGTAGGACTCGAGTTATGGCCACCTGCACTAAGATTCCTAGAATCCTCTCCCCACTCCTACTTAGCCTATATAAATCCCCGCCTATCCTCAGCAATTAATCTTAAGAGTTCAATTAGTAATAAAGCTATTCTTGTTTAATCTTTTGTTCAAGTTTTTTCAATAAATTCGTTTTTAAAGAAGTGAAGTTGAGTGTTACTACCATAACTGGCGCCCGCACAGCAGGAACTGGAATCCTAGAAGAAGCGATCATTTATCCCTTCTCATCATTCGATATCCTCAAGATTTCGTCGAGGTCTTCCACCCCGAAGTATCTACAGTACAAAAATGGACTTCAGTAAGATTGAACATTTATTTGAAACATTTCTTTAATAAATCATATATTATACATTAAGTTATATATTATACAAATAATTAACAATTTAAGAATATCATTAATATACTTTATTTTTATTTCATTAATTGTAATTCATTAAATTCATATTTAAAAATGGCAACTTTTATAAATCATGACATAAGACGAGAAGACTATGACCCCATTCCAACTTTCGACGGAAATTCCAATGACCTGCTTTATTTTACAACGACAGTAGAAAGTGTTATTAGCGTGGTATGCGATACTAGGATAACACAAAAAGATCTTAATCATGCATACCTACTCAAAAAAAGTAAAGAGTAGACTGATCAGTTCAGCTCAATCGCTAATTTTGACACAAACAATAAATACTATACCTGAACCCTTGACAATACTAAAACGGAACTTCGCAGAAAGTAGATCGTACGAATCCCTTAAGGCAGAAATTTATTTAACAAAACCATTTAATAAGGAAACTCCCACTGACTTTTTAAACCGACTAGAAAATTTACGACATCTCATATTGGCTAGATTAAAACGACGGCTTGACTGGTACATCATTAACTTCTGCCATGACATATGTAGAAAAAGAAATAATTCATCATATGTATACGTGCCTCCCTTGGCAACTCTCAAATCACATTATGACTTTTAACCCTAGTACACTTGAAGAATATAGAAGGACTTTAAATCTCAAGTGTTCATTTGTAATTGACCAACTTTACAATAAGAACAAATATCCTAACAATAACAATACCCAAAGAGCTTCTCCACCATTTCAACACTCCTTCCCTCGTCATCAAACACAACAATCTCCTTTCCCTTATCACCAAACACAACAACCCTATTTCTCTCATCAAACACAAAAACCATTCTCATTCCACCAAAAACCTCAATTTCCTCCTAAACCACGTAGTGGACAGAGACCACATAACCCTAACGATCCTAGACACCTCTTCAATAATCCCAACAGACCAAATCCGAATCGAGAATCCCAAAATACCGTATCGATGAGGACTTGGAATAGACCCAATACGAAAAAAATGATCTCTCCTTATGAATTAACGTACATAAATGAAGAAGTCTCGATTAATGAATCGCCTGACCTGTTACAAAAATTGAGCAATTAGAAGCACAATTAAGAGAATTCCAACTAAAACAAGAGCAAGCAGAAAGGACAGAAAGACAAATACAAGAAGAGGAAGAAAGACAGGAACAAAGAAGAGCAGACCTTTTTCTAGATACAGGCTACGCTCAGAACGACTGTGTAAGTCCAAAAAACAGCAGACTTTTGAATTAAATCTAATCAATAAAACTCTACCATATTATAAAGACTTCAAAAGTAGAACATGGATGATAGATACCGGATCCTCTCAAAATTATTTAAACCCCGAAATCGTAAAACCTGAAATCAAACTGAAGTGCCACGAATAACCGAAAACTTCATAGTAACTACACCAGCTGGAAAAGTTCACGGAACAGAATATATTTTGGTAAATGTGCAAAATTATTTAGGTATAGATGAATATATTAAAGTATATTTACTAAAATTCTCTGATAAATACGATATGTTATTAGGTAACGCTGCTTTAAGGAAATTAAAAATTAAACTAGATTTTGAAAACAATGTTTTAGTACATAAGGATAAGCAAATACCACTGTATTTCGAAAAAAACAAAAAATGAAATTACTTTAAACAAAGGGTTAAATTATGTTGAATTAGAAGTCAACAAAAAACAAAAATTAACAAAGGGATTGCTTAATGAAAAAAAAGAAAACAATTATATAATTAAAGAAGGGCTATACACCGTACAAGAAAATAAAATGAAATGCCTCATTTACGCCTCAAAGCTCATGACCATTTGTCCCGAGCCCATGGACATAGATGAAGTAGATATCATAGACAATAAAAATATCAAATATAAGATAAACAAAAATGAAATTGGAAACCTCATTCGTAGTGACCATATGAATAAAGAAGAAAAGGAAGAAATAATTAACTTAATTTGCCAATTTCCTCAAATAATTAAACGAAAAGACGAAAAATAGACAGCATCACACATTTTGAAACATACTATTCGGAAAACAGTATACACCCGTAATTATCGGTATCCACAGATTTATAAAGAAGATGTCAAATTAGAAATTGAAAAATTACTAAAAAATAAAATTATTCAAGCATCAAACTCCCCGTATAATTCCCCAATTTGGGTGGTTCCGAAAAAACTAGACGCCTGTGAAGAAAGGAAAATCGGTATGGTTATAGATTATAGAAAATTAAATGAAAAAACAATAGACGACCGATTCCCCCTACCCAATATGGAAGACCTGCTAGGAAAAATAGGACGTGCCACATACTTTAGTGCTCTAGACTTATCCTCTGGATTCCACCAAATAGAAATGGACCCAGAATCAATTCCAAAAACTGCCTTCAGCACAGAAGACGGACATTATGAATTCCTTAGATTGCCTTTCGGCCTAAAAAATGCTCCCCCTACATTTCAAAGAGCTATGAATCTCATTTTTGCTAATCTCCCCAATACTTTGGTTTACATGGACGGCATAATAATATTTTCTGACAACCTACAAGAGCACATAAAACATTTAACCAGTGTCTTTAAACTACTACAGAAATATGATCTAAAACTAAAATTAGACAAAACTGAATTTATCAAACGAGAATTATTATATTTAGGTCATATCATTACAAAAGAAGGAATCAAACCTAACCCCCAAAAAATAGAAGCCATCAAAAATTTCCCCATCCCAAAGGATCAAAAACAAATTAAATAATTTTTAGGACTTACTGGATATTATAGAAAAATGATTAAAAACCACGCAAAAATAGCAAAACACATCACAAAACAATTGCAGAAAGATCATAGAATTGATGTTAATGACGCTATGTAAACTATGTAAATGCAATAAATGAACTTAAAACAATTTTACAAAATGATCCTATCCTAATCATGCTAGACTTCAACAAAACATTTACTATCACAACAGATGCATCAAACTACGCAATAGGAGCCGTACTCTCACAGACAGTGGACAAAAAGGACTTACCAATATCATACGCTTCACGGACTTTAAACAAACATGAACAAGACCTAAGTACGATAGAAAAGGAACTATTAGCTATTGTATGGGCCTGCAAATATTTTAGACCTTATGTTTATGGACGAAAATTCCTAATACAAACAGACCACAAACCTTTACAATATCTCTATAATATGAAGGAACCCAACTCCAAAATATTAAGATGGAAATGCCAACTATCAGATTATAATTTTGACATCAAGCATATTCAAGGAAAAACAAACTTTGTAGCAGATGCATTTTCCCGAAATCCTATTCATGACCTAAACGCTCTGACTGATATTGAACTAAACCCGCAAGAAGTAATTGATAACTTCCTAGATTCACGACACAATCCTGACATTGACACTAACGACATAGAAGAATTGGCTCGTAACTTAGACATATTCATACACGAAAATGACAATGACTGTTCACTCGCAATTAAGTTCGCATGAGCAAATCTACATAGTGGACGATCCTACGAAAATAATAAATATAGAGAAAAACCAAATAATTATTGAAAGAGGAAACCATAACAAAAATGAAACTAAAAAATTATTCGCTGGAACTAAAACTAGACATATTCGGTACACCGCCTGGCCTTATAACAATGATCTGGAATAAACCTGTTTAGAATATTTAGAACCACATAAAACCTATGGAGTATATTGTTCAAACGCAAAATCCGAAACTGAAAATCAAATTCTGGAAGGAATCTTTAAACAATTCCAAAACATAATCGAAATGTCATTTCCCAGCGTAAAAATAAAGAAATATTTAACCTTTGTACTAGACGAAGAAGACAAGGATGAACAGATACAACACATAATAAATCAACATTGCGGACATGCAGATCATGCCATCGTGGAATAAACGACGTATATAACGCCCTTCGAAAAAAATTATACTGGCCTGGAATGCTAACTGACATTACTAAATACATAAATAACTGCACAATATGTAAAAAATATAAATATGACAGGAACCCTCCAAAACCTAAATTTCAAATCACAAAAACCCCTTCCAAACCTTTTGAGCAATTACAAATTGACGTTTTATTTTATAACAACAAATCCATAATCACCATAATAGGCGCATTTTCAAAAACATTATATGCTTATTTAATACCAATTACCAACGCCATTTCTATCGTTAAAAGCTTACAAAATTACCTAAGTCTTTTCCCAATCCCCAAGAAAATTCAAATGGACAATGGACCAGAATTCGCCAATAAATGCGTAGAAAACTTTTTACAATATAACAATATTCATATAAATTTCACCACCCCTAATCATTCAAATTACAATGGATTAATAAATCGCGCACATTCCACTCTCATCGAAATCTTAAACATAATCAAAAACCAAGAACCATCTCTACCTCTTTCGAAACTCATAGAAATATCCCTTATTGCATATAACAATACTCCCAATTCTTTAACAAAACTATCACCCAACGAAATCACCTATGGAAAAGTAACTGATAACCCCACGCTAGAACCTTTAATTTATGACCAACTCGTTAACGACTATCACAGAGAAAAACAAATTATTCATAATACTATAAAGACATTAATCCAAACAGAAAAGGAAGACAGAACTAATAGACTAAATGAAGACCGAGAAATTTTAGAAACACCACAAGGACAGATCTATATTAAAACTCATACTAGAAACAAATCTAAGCCCACATACAAAAAAGTAATATATAACCCGGCGACACAAAAAGCCCAATCTAAAAAAAAACAAATTGAAATTCTTCCTAGTCAGTTAAAACGCCCATCTAAATATGAACGACATGATTTCAGGAATGAACCGGAAAATGATTCTCCCGCTTCTCCTACACCTGGGACTAGCAACACCATATAAGATAACAGACTTATCCAACGGACCTGGCATTGTTCCAATTCAAATACAGAACTCATATATGCTAACGGAATATCACACGTACATGCATTCCATCAATTTAACTATGATCCAGGAAGAACTGACTAACATTGCCTTTACTTTACCGCTATACAACCCTTATACTAAATCTATTAAACAACACTACACCGAATCAATTCAGTCGCTATTAACCAATTCTCAAAAATCGATGTTACAATCCCATCTTAATTATGCACAAGACAAACTTGACCATATCCTTTTTAACTCTTTTCCCAGACGAACCAAACGTGGATTATTTAATGGATTAGGAACTGCTATATCATGGATAACAGGTAACATGGACGCTAATGATATATAGCGATACGATACTGTTATACGCACACTCGAAACTAACGAACGACACTGAGAACATAATATCAAAACTCAAGTCTCACTGAATTCTAAATTGATACATGAATTTAATGAAGAAATGAAATTTATTAGAACAAATAATTATAAAATTAAAAAATTATTAATTGCTAATGTCACACACGACATACATAACAACTATTATTACTCTTTATTATATTCCACTTTAACTCTTTTAATAAATAAGATTAATGACATCCTTAGAATTTTGTAAAACAAATGTAATTCATAATAGTATTATTTCCGCATCCCAAATCCAATCACTTATAGACACCCAACATGTACGGTTATTATCAAACTCACCATATGTTCTATGGCAAATAGGAAAAGCACATTGCTCTTGAACTTCGACTCAGCTTCATTATTTTGTAGAACTGCCCTTAGAAACACCTCTTATAGAAACTTATTTTTTATTATCTTATCCATATATGTTTAATAACTCTGTACTTACTACTTACGTACAACCTTCTTTTATTTTACGTACTACTAAGTTGTATACAGGAAATTGTATCCTAATCTTAGATTACTACTATTGTACAAATGTTTCTAATTGTTGAGACAAGCTCGAAGGTTCGATATAAATTTCTTAAAAATGCAGTTTTAGTTAAATGAATCTCGCTCTGGATGTGGACTGTATGAGTAATTTGAAAAGCGTTCGATATTATAAAGAAATAATAGGAAGATATCCAAAACATAGAAAATAAAAGTGACTCACCCAAAACGTAGGCCGGGCAGCATGAAGACAGGAACTTTGCTCCTTGAGCGCTCAAAGACCAAAAGAAGCTGGCCACGTCCCTTGGTCTTGGTGGATTCCTATGCTTTTGAAAACCTCCAGGGGAATCCACACTTATTTGCAGGTGAAACGGGAAATAATTGTAACACATGAATAAAACGGAAATTAGTAAACTGGTCAAGAACTTGTGGTTAAAATTAAGCTGGATAGCTGGATTAAACAAGGGAACATGTGTCTCGCTCAGAGGTTGCACGCAGAAGACTCCGAAGCACGAGATTCAAAGAAAAAGGAAACATGTGATAAGAGTACTCGTATCGCCATCTGCCTATGATTATAGATACTAATTGAGGAGTTAGTTAATAACACTAACCGCTAGATGGGGTGTAGTGTCTATTTTAAGATTTTACCTATTCATATTGCATGGAATTAATTTATTTATAAAAAGAACGCCAAATGGCGTGAACACTAATGTTAATAACAAATGTATCAATAACCTTATGTATCATAATAATAACATATATTGTAATCATTAGCAACTAGCTAATCCTAAATCATTTATTACATACGAGAACATTCCTATTGTCCTACAAATACTTAGTTTTTAATCAATCTCTCTTAATTATTGTTAGACATTATGTTAGCCTTGATTTAAGTTTACGCCCTACTTCCCTTCTAAGCCTACAACTCTCTGAATCCATTCCTGAATTCCCATCTCCATTTTCCTATACAGAAAATAATTTATCCTTAAGTATATCCAACGAGTTATCGTTAGATGAACCTAAAGCCTTGAATATCACTTTTGACGAACTACACACTATCAACCTGCACCAACTTTCTCTAGAAGAACTTGAAGATTCTCCATCACCTGAACATGATTCCTCTACTATGTTAATTCTACTTCTCTTCATTATTTTACTCATCTTCATTTTTCTTCAGTATCGAGCTACACTACGCCGCTGTTTTCTTCACTTGTATCACCGTCCAAATCAACTGGCTCATTCTCCAGAACAGGAACCTGACCTATGGAGGTCGATGAATCAGCTCCGGAACCAGAACTTCCGCAACAACTTCGAGTTTACCCCCGCATATCTTCTTTTCTGATTTCGTGAGGACACTTCAAACTGAGCTGGAAGGAGTTATGGCCACCTGCACTAAGATTCCTAGAATCCTCTCCCCACTCCTACTTAGCCTATATAAATCCCCGCCTATCCTCAGCAATTAGTCTTAAGAGTTCAATTAGTCGTAAAGCTATTCTTGTTTAATCCTTTGTTCAAGTGTTGAGTTTTTTCAATAAATTCCTTTTAAAAAAAGTGAAGTTCAGTGTTACTACCATAACTCTCGTGTTATATTTTTAAATCCTGCGTTTCTATTGGTCATTCTATCTCCTCCACGTAGTTAATGAGATTGCGCAATATGTATATTTTTAATAATATTCAAAAAATAAACGTGCAGGTTCAAACCTGTCTGTGTACATGCACCAACCTTTTTATAACATGTTATTCTTGTAAATGTAATAATTTAGTAGCATCTCGCTTGGTTAGTACAATCTTATATATTGTGTGATCCTTAAGATTGTACGTTAAGCTCTCCCACCACGTCAAGGTAGAGATGCGTTGAGAGAGTTTTTTTGGAACGTTTTTTCTCCAAACTAGTAACCATCATTTATGGGTTTCTGAAACCACTCCAGAGACCATTCATACAGGTTTGTGGGTTTTTAAACCTCGACAGGGACCGTCATTCATACAGGTTTGTGGGTTTTTAAATCTCGACAGTGACCAACATTCATACTGGTTACGGTTTTCTGAAACCACTTCAAAGATGTGAAACCACTTACTAGTCTCTAGGAGCCGTCAAATATTCAACGTATGGTAGGAAATTGGTTTTCTATATAGCAACTAAAAAAATATAATACATGACAATGTATATTAAAAAAATCTATATAAAATGAAATTAATCCTTTTTAAACGAAAATAAATAAATAAAATTCAATCATTCTTATAGAAAAAAATAATGATATTATAATATAAAACAATTTTTTTTTTTTTTTTTTAATTTTTATAGTTTTTCTAAAAAAAATATTTACACGCATCCAATGGGACAGTGCGTACACCCGGAAATGAGTATACATCCATGGGATCGTGTTGTTAAGCAAACATTGCGTCCCTTGCTCGGAAGGCATTAGTTCCCTAATTTGCGGACACCCATAATCTTCTAGATTTATTATATTTTCCGAGTAATGCGAAAGAAACCGTTTCTTTTGGAGACCTTTAACAAAAATTGTTTTATACTTGCTTTAGTAACGATTTATAATGACATTTAAATGATCATAGTCCACATCCCCATCATCCCATTTAATTTTATGAAAATATTTATTTAACCAGTTGTTGGTTCGGAGGCTAGACTCGTTCAAATCGCATTCGTCTGGAGGTTGGAATATCCAATGTTGACTCGAATTGTAGTCTAAATCCAATATTGATAATTCTTTCACTATATAAAAATGGCTATTGTCAACAAAACATTGAATTTCAACAACAAAGGCACTGTTCAAAGTCATGATTGTGACTGAATTAACATTCTCCGATTTGTTTTATTTATACCATTCTACGAACGATATTTATTAAGGGATTATATTCGATTATTCGATCGTGTATGATGAGACGATAAGCGGTGGTATCAGGAGGAAACGGTTTACTCGCTTCGAATTCGAGCCTTACATCGACCGGTCCAGTTTTTATAGATTCGGATTGTTTTGAACAATCGATAACTAAAATTGGAGCATTGTCTCTGAATTGTGATAATGAAAGTAAAGATGATGGATTAGGCTCCGAATAGAAACTTTTTTGAAAGTTTGAATACATGTAATATAACATTCCGTATTGATTAGTTGAAAAATTTACGTTTTAATCGTCGTACGGATAGGATTCCGAATTTTAAAAAAGTTTTACGTTTGTCAAACAGCAATGATCGAATTTACTCGATTCTAGCACCGAAATATTTTTTCTTTTGGTTTGAAAGGCCAAAAACACAAAACGCGGTTTTTCCATTTGAGTTGAAGTTTTGACCGCCCACAACTGTCTTTGGGCTGTAGGAAGTAGAGGATAATCATTGAGTTCCCAACTTCTAAACGGTACCGATATGATTTTTTCCTTTTTTCAATTGTCTCAACATTAAAAGTCTCTGATATTCGTTTAAATAGAGATAATGTATTTTCCACGATAGATTAGTCAACTCAATTTTTGCTTTTTCCTCTGCGTCCGTAGAAATGTAAGAATTTTCGTCCCTTCTGGAGCGTATCAATATGAGCTCTTGTTTCACGTTGATGATGACCTTTTGGTAATCCTCCGCAAATCCGAGTAGCAATCGTAATGGAATGCAGGCGTAGAAATGACCTTCTGTCGAATTCATACTTAGGTTATTTGATTCTGGTGAAGTCCATCCAGCATTCTCATTAATTCTACCTCGTTTTATAGAACTCTACCCCTTTGAAGTACTGGAAATCCCAGGATTTTTTATTTGGCAGGCTGGAGGCCATCATAATTGCCCTTGGCGGCCTCCCTCTTGGGCGGGGGCACTCCGGAGGATCCGGCGACCACCTTCTCAGGCTCCACAGGGACCTTAGCCGGCTTTTTCTCTCCGTTGTCGCTGCCTTGATCCCTGTCGCCCGTTCTCCCTCCTCGATCATAACGTCCAGGTCCTCTATCAGACCCTGGACCTTTTTCAGTGTGGGAGAAACCTCACAATCTCCTATCGCCGTCACCACAATGGGGATTACTCCGTTATTTGGTCTTGTATCTTCTCCGCTTTTCTCACGGGGGACAAATCATCTTCGGTTCGAGAGGATCAACTCTTCTCCCTCTCCCTTTTTATCTTCCTCCACTGGCCCTTACTTCCTTCCACTTCAGCCGATTCCGACCTGGTTATTTCCTCCAAGGCCGCACCCTGACCTTGGGGTGGGGTTTCCTCCTCTTCACTGTTGCTAATGAGCTCTACTCTAACAGCCTCAACAACGCCTCTCAACTCGTCAACCATTTCTTGCTCTTCATCTATTTTCTGACTGTTATTAAAAATCACCTGAACTTCTCATTGCCCCCTTTCTTGATAGCACCAAGGTTTTTATTGCTATTGATTATTATTCTTATGCGGATAACTTCTTGCTCACATTCCACAAGGGCTTGCTACAGCTTGTTTTTTTGTGTCCGCGATCAGGACTATATCATGGGCACAAAATGGGCTTTGAAACATAACTTTTCTTAAGTTCCATTTGCCGATGGCCGTCCAAGCAGCATGACGCTTTCAATCTTTTTGAATTTCATCCATGTATAATATAAAGACTTAGACTCCCTTTCGTTGATACTCACCACTTCTGTAGCTGATTTATATGGTGATTTAATTGTAGAGATAACATCTTTTGGCATCCGCGTATCTGGTCGAGGGACTTGTTCTATGATCAAAAACCAAGAAACAAAAAAAGAAACAAGAAAATCATTTAATCTGATAATAGCACCAATGTCACAGATTACTGCTAGAAAATCTTCAGACTTCATCAATTTAAAAAGGGCTGCATATAATCATATACCTTATGTAATGGTTGCAATTGATATTTATGAAATTATTCAATAATGCAATAGTTTTGAAATAAATGTATATCATTCTCTGAAACGATTCATTTTTTCTTTTAAATGGAAATAATCGTGATTTATTTCATCATAATTGGGTGTTATGTAAGTGAATAAGAAATTCGTAATTTTTTTAAAAAGTTACCGTTAAAACATCGTATTGACAAATAATTTGTTGTAGTAAATTGAGTCAAATCACAATCGATGGATGTGACCACATTAGATCACACAACAGGCCGTGTTCTGGAATATCCGAAGGCCTGTATATATCTAATATCTGTTGTATTGATTGTAAGATTGGGCTTGGCCCTCCATTTACACAAAATAGTTTCCTTTTTATAATTGCAACGACTGGCAAGCAGTTAAAACTTCCCATTATAATACTATATGTTCGTAATTTATATAATGCATTACCTTTTCAATGGAACAAAACATAATTGTTATTTTTGGCAGTGGGTATCATCTAGGTTCCAACTTAAAGAGCACTAGTTGTTTAGTAAAGGGTAATAGTTTATTACTAAATCTGTTTCTCTTTATAATAATAAATTTTATTTTAAACAATAATAGTAGTGAACTCTTCTTTCGGCAGTTTTGGCAACTTTTAGCACAGGGTACACTTCTGAGTTAATGTCAGCAACATGCAGGAAACTGGCGACACCTTGCGGTCTATGCATGAATTATACGATTTGTTTTAATCAACTTTAGTGTAAAGGTTAGAATTCGATCGGTATAAGAATTATTATATTGAAGTAATAGGTCATTTAATATTAGTGCCATTGATATGCGCTTGATACTTGATAACTTTTCGTTTTTCCTAGAAGATTCTATTTAAAGTGTAATAGAATCATAATCATTGATTATCATTTTTTGAATCACTATACAGGGCAATAGTGAGTACTTAATATGTTTATATATTTATTTAGAAAAATAATAACAAAAACAAAGTATTCATTGGCGAGCATTTCCAAAATTATTATTGATATTTGCGTTGTAAAATTGTCGGTATTTATTTTTCATATATTAGCTATTAACATCACACATTAATTATTTCGTAATGGCATAAAATGTATCTTGCTTGCCAGGTAAAACAGAATTCTAGTAGTTCAATCGGATTTTTGAAGAAGATTTAAAAAATTAAGATTCTATAAAATTGTTTGTACTTCAGATTTGGCAAATCACAATGAACAGTGATCAGCCATTGTTTAGATTCTAAACTTTAGAACCTGAATATTGATAATACCCACTTTTTATTTATATTATTAGAAATTTAAATTGAAAAAAAATTAAATAATAGAATAATAGATTTTAGATGTTGCTTTTCTTTTAGCATGTTATTCCTACATTTTGGATCTCCTCAACATCTCCCTTTTATATCTCAATATTTGTGGAATACAGGCTAATGTGAATAATTTGAATTTAATAATTCATAACTAATGGCATTTTAATAATTTAGATTATAATTAATTTATAAATTCTAGAGTGAACACAATTATGCTAAAGTTTTAAGTTCTCGCTTCTGTTGGCTGTAATCATGATTTTTTTTCACTTGTTTCATCTTATTTTCGGCATTGGAGACAGTTATGGACCCACAAAATCCTACTTGTATAAATTTAAACTTACAGACAATAAGACATGCCCTTGTGACTTATGTGTGACCATCGAACAAACTTACTTACACCTAATATATGACTACAGACTAACCGACGAACCAAGGACTACACTTGTCAAATATGTGACGCAAAAGGACAGCTGGCCAATCAGTGTTAAGGACTTATACTGGAAGTATTTTCAGCAATTCAAGGTGTTTGCTAAAGCAGTGTGGTTAATCATCACTACACGAAATCAGTATTATAGGTGAAAAAGAATTTTAGTTTTGTTTTCAATTACTTTGTTGTAATTTTGTGTTTTTTTCTATTTTTTTCTTATATGTGTTTTTGGTTCAACTTGCTTAATATTTACTATGATCAATATTTTTATGTTTAAGTTTTTTTTTTTTTGTTTGTGTAGTTCTTCCTTTTTTCGTACTTAATCCTTGTACATTCCATGTTCCGATTTTCAGAGTCCTTTTCCTGTTCCGTTGTCGTTTCCTATTGATCAATCTAACATCCGAGGCTATCTTTTTGGTTTTGAAAGCGAAGTTTCTTTTTTACTCTGATAGGGTGCTGGCCTATCAGAAATCCCCAACCTGGAGAACCAGGGTTTTGATTTCGGGGTCTCCTACCCCTAGACGAGCTGCCTTCACTACGGCTGGGAGCCTCATCTGCCCCTGGAGCAACATTTCCTTCACTCCACAATGGTTATACCGCCATTTCTCGGTCCGTCTCCGTTAGCGTTATCCAGGGAGCACCACGTGGAGGTGGAGATCGGATTTGCTCCCCGATGTTTTTGTTTTTTTAATGATGTATTTTCAATTTAGCGTTTAGTTTTATATATAAATACTACAAAAAAAATGTAAACGAAACAACAAAAGAAAAAAAAACAACATGAAAGTACAATTGTATGTAATATACCATAAATGTACGGAACATGGTTTTTATATTCTGGACAAATAAACGACGTAAATTGTTAGCAACAGCCGAGGCCACATTTGCTGTTGCTTGTAAGAGTTTTCCGACGGCTGTTGCCAGCACAAGGTTGTTTACACTTCTCAGGTCTGTTGTTTTGATATCCTGCTAATCTTACTAATATTATAAATGTGAAAGTTTGTATGCTTTTCTCTCTTTCACGCAAAAACTACTGGACAGATTTGGATGAAACTTAACAGTAATATAGTTTATACATCAAAATAACACTTAGGCTAGAGCAAGCGCGGATATAAGGGGAGGGAGTACGTGGGCACGAGTCCCCCTACAGTATTTTGTGTTCTGTGGAGAATCCATTAGGGTACATAATTAAAGGCATTTCACAGGATAATAGTTGTTAAAATAACAGAATGAACATGAGTGAAACTATTGCTTTGATATCCTACTACCTACATCCAACCCCTTTTTGCGGCGAGAGCCTCCCCCCCCCCGACAGTTTTATGGTACTGTGAAGAATCCATTATAGTACATAATTAAAGGAAAATTACATGATCATAATTGTAAAAATAACAGAAAGGAGATGAGATAAACTATTGTTTTAACCCTAGATTGGTAGCGTGAGTCGAAAGGATTCATTGGAGGTACAGTAAAGCCCCCCAATATTGAGGAGTGGGGGGAACATCCTAAGGCCCCCCGCTATTCCTCAAGAAGTTAATTGTGCATTTGGCATTGCGAGGTGACCTTAGAAAGACTACCCTGCTATAGTGAATCTGATATTAAAGGTAAGAAAACGCTTCAGTAAGTAAAAATTACTCACGCTACCAATATATGTTAAGCTATTAAGGAGTCAAAGTTACTCACGCTACCAAAATAAGTGCAAATATTTTTTTCTTTTCTTCTTCCAGTTCATCAAGATCTCTTCGAAGTTTTCGTTTTCTTGTAAATATTTGAATACACATTATGGAGAAAAACATATTTAACATCATGGACTGTTCTGATCTTGAAGAAGTGTTACGCATCATCACTGAAAAAGAGGAGGAGACAATTTCCGAGGCTGAAGATAATAGTGATTACGAAACAGAAGTTCGTCATACAATTGGATGAAGATAATGCAAGTTTGCCTCTTGATTACGAAGAAATAGAAGACAGCATAATAGACCGAGTAAGAGAAGTAGAACTGGAAGAAGATGGTGCATGCTTGCCTCCCAATAAAGAAGAAATAAAAGGAAGCATATCAGAGCGCGTAAGAGAAATCGAAGAATATGAAGAAGGTGAGCCCACTTCTAAAAAGAAAAGGTGTGAAGATAAAATCACAAGTGTCAAAGACAGTTTGGTTGTTAATCCTGGGAAAGAATTTTTTTTTATGGTAAAAACCAATTTGAGTGAGGAACTAAACCATTAGCAAAAACAGGAAAAGTTCCCCACAAAAATTTAGTTCACATTCGTCCTTTTAATAATAGTTAATAGTTACATCATTTATGTGCACAACTTTTATGGCTACCAGCAGAATTCAAACTTGAGACCTCTTAGACGAATCGATTTTTTGTTAAAGCTTGGTGAGCAGCTGAAAGAAAAATGGCAAAGAAGACGACTGCTCCTACCCAATATTAGTACAGAACTGGGAAGCATAATTTCCACAACTGTTGGACAAGAAACTATAAGCGTTGATTTGTGGTGACCACATAGATATGACCACATATAGTATATATTCTTTAATTGATTAGTGATGTATTATTTAATGGTATAATGATTAGGAATTGTTTAATTATGTATAATTATGTATATAATATGATTTGATTATATGTATCCGTAGTGATAAGTATAGTTATATTGATTGATTTGTAGCTATTATATACAATGTATTCATGTATCAAGTTTATAATAATTAGAATTATATGTCTACGTGTCTCTTTAAGAGGTAGAATTGAGTATTCGATATTGTTGATTGCTAGATTGTATATTTTGCCGTTTCACCTCTGTACCGGGGCGAGATAACAATGTGTTACTTATTAACAAGTTTGTATTCAAATATATGAGAATGTCTCGTCCCTATTGGCCGAGAAAATAGAGGGGGAGGTAATCTGGGATAGGGGGAAGCACTGGGCAGTATTCTTTTTAAAACACTCTATCTCTGGGACTCAACACTGACGGCCCGTTTACCTTTGCTCATCTCAGATCCCCACATCCAGGCTTGTATTGGAATAATTGTATAATTGTATTAAATATTATAAGTAATTGCATGTCAGATTGTTTTATGTGTGTATATATATATATATATATATATATATATATATATATATATATATATATATATATTTGAGAATATATTTTATTTTGGGATTTCCATTATGGACTCGTTTGTAATTGGCCTTATTTTTCTCCTCCTTTAGGTCCTTCCACGGACATATTAAATAATTATTATATCTATATATAATATTATTATATTATATATTATATGGTTTGATATCCTACCAATCCTACAAATCTTACAAAAAATACTAATATTATAAATGTGAACGTTTGTATGTTTGTCTCTATTTCACGCAAAAACTACTGAACGGATTGGATGAACTTTTACAATAATATAGGTTATACATCAGAACAACACATGGGCTATACCAAGCAGGGATTTAGGGGGGCGGGAGCACGGAAGTACGTGCCCCCACGATAGATTTTTAGCTACTGTAGAGAATCCAATATAGTACATAATTAAAGGTAAATCTTCTGATCATGTTAAATGAGATGTTAAAATAACAGAAAGAACATGAGAGAATCTATTGTTTTGATATCCTACTAATCCTACTGATATTACTAATATTAAAAATGTGATTGTTTGTATGTTTGTCTATTTTTCACGCAAAAACTACTAAACGGATTTGGAGAAAACTTTACAGTAATATAGGTTACACATCAGAATAACACATAGGTTATATCAAGCGGGGATTTAGGGAGGTGGGCGCACGGGGGTACGTGCCCCTCTGACAGTTTTTAGGTATTGTGGAGAATCCATTATTGTACATAATTAAAGGCAAATTACATGATCATAGTATTAAAATTACAGAAAGAAGATGAGAGATACTATTGTTTCGATATCCGACTATTATTACTAATCTTACTATTATTGTTTATGTGAAAGTTTGTCTCTCATTCACGAAAAAACTACTGAATGGATTTGGATGAACCTTTACAGTAATATAGTTTATACTACTGGAGGGATTTGGGTGAAACTTTACAGTAATATAGTTTATACATCAGAATAACATATAGTCTATAGCAAGCGCGGATTTAGGGGGACCGCACTGGGGCACTTGCCCATCCCCTACAGTTTTTAGGTACTGTGGAGAACCCATTATTGCACATAATTAAGGGCAAATTACATGATCATAGTATTTAAAATAACAAAAAGAACACGAGTGCAACTATTGTTTTGATATCCTACTAATCCTACTAATCTTATTAATATTATAAATGTGAAAGTTTGTATGTTTGTCTCTCTTTCACGCAAAAACTACTGGAGGGATTTGGATGAAACTTTACAGTAATATAGGATATACATCCGAATAACACATAGGCTATACCAAGCGGGGATTTAGGGTGGTGGGTGCACGGGGGCACATTCCTCCACGATAGATTTTTTATGCCCCTATGACAGTTTTTAGGTATTGTGGAGAATCCATTATAGTACATAATTAAAGGTAAATTACATGATTATAGTATATAAAATAACAGAAAGAACATGAGAGGAACTATTGTTTCGATATCCTACTAATCCTACTAATCTTACTAGTTTTATGAATGTGAAAGTTTGTATGCTTTTCTCTCTATCACGCAAAACTACTGAACGGATTTGGAGGAAAATTTACAGTAATATAGGTTATACATCAGAATAACACATAGGCTTATGCAAGCGCGGAGGCGCACGAATGCACGTGCTCACCCCCCACAGTTTTAAGGTACTGAGGAGAATCCATTATAGTACATAATTAAAGGCAAATTACATTATCATAGTATTTAAAGTAATATAAAGAACATGAGTGATACTATCGTTTTATATCCTACAAATCTTACTAATATTATAAATGTGAAAGTTTGTCTCTCTTTCACGCCAAAAATACTGAACGGATTTGGAGGAAATTTTACAGTAATATAGGTTATACATCAGAATAACACATGGGCTTTAGCAAGCACGGACTAGGGTGGGAGACACACGAGGGCACATGCCCCTACGATAGATTTGTAGGTACTGTAGAGAATCCATTATAGTAAATAATTAAAGGTAAATCTTAAGTAGTTATAAATGGCGGTTTGAGTAATGAGCACGAAGGAAATGTCCTTGAGCCGTGCTGTGGTAGGGTTAGGTGTGACCTTGAGGTCATTGACCGTCTTTGCTTGGGCGGGAGGGGTGATGTACCAGGGCGAGGGGGAATTTGTTTATGTTTGGAATACCGGTGCGGGTTGACCTTGAAGGGTTCAATAACGTGTCGTTGCACGATGTGGCAACCTTGGATCTTAGATGTGTCAACAGTGCGGCGCCGCGCTTTCTGAGCCCAGGGTCACCAGCTGTTCATCAGGTGTGAGCTAAGTAGTTTTTTACTGATTACTCATAGTTTTTTTTACTTGCTGTATTAAGATCTCCTCACCGTTAATTATTTCAGTTAAAGATGGGGAAGCGAGCAGGTTGGAGCCTAAGGTATGAGAGTGATCATCTGTCGACATATGTTGGCTGGAGGTCACCAGTGAGTGCTTTGAAGCTAGCGGCTGCAGGATTTTATTACTTGAAGACCTCTGACCTAACAAGGTGTGCATTTTGCGGAATAATTTTGTATAAATGGGAACTTTATGACAATCCATTAGAAGATCACAGGAAATGGTCTGAAAAGTGTCCATTTATTGAGTACTTGGATGAGAATGATGAGGATGAGAAGAATGAGGTGAATGAACTGATAAAAATTCTAAAAAAAATTCATCTCCTTCTCCCTCCACTCTGTTAAATCTTTTAGACTCAACGTTGAAGCCTAGTAAGATGGTTGGACTACGACGATTGGAACTAGTGACTGATTACCCCATCACTAGTAGTAAACTAGTCCGAGTCGGTCTTTATGATTTTGTACCCACTGTCGCTGTCATCGACAAGAAAACTACAGTGCGTATGGATATGGAAGAATGGAAATTCGTTGCCGATCAGGTTCCAAGGATGTTGTCACTTTTACAAAGCAGATCCAAGAAGGTTGAGGTCGAAGATCGAGTAAGATGTAAAAATGTATATTGTGTATTTTCCAAGAGGAGAAGAACAGAATGATGACGATAGAACAGGTTGTTATTTGTTTCGCAATGTTTAACCAGAGTCCATCAACTCTTCAGCCGAGTCCACCTTCGACATGTTTTAACAGGAATGAAACGATGAAGCTTTGTAGTAGTATAGAAAACATTAATGACTCACTCCACTTGATAACCAAGATGGCTGAACTCTATAAGAAACAAGAAGAAGGTCAGCAGACTGAAGCAGTGGAATCTATTTCAATGGACTTTAATATTAATACTAATACCCTTTTTTATAATTTAAATGAGCTCAAGAAATATGTAATAATACCCACTTAAGTTTTAATTTTTACTCAATAAATAATTTTTATGTATATGCATTTGTTTTTATTTACTACCCTAAGTAAGAAGGAGAATAAAGGTGAATAAAAAAAATTTAATTTACATGATTTATTTGAAGTAAAACATGAATAAAGTACAGATATAATAATGATACAATTAATAATTTATATATTCATTGAGGTATGAGAGTCTTCGTTTCTGGATAAACTCCTCGTCCTCTTGCCATTCCTCAGGTAAGTTGTCCCAGATGTAGTTTAAGGTGTAGTCATAAAGGTACAAAAGTAATGATCGAGGTAAAACTGTCAATTCTTCAGTAGTTAAAGTTTCGATACCTTCCTCTCCCAAACGACGTATAGCTGACTCCATTCTATCCATCATACTGATACATCATTCCTTGGAGCTATTTATAAATACTCCTCCTCTTCAAACCACAAACACTGGGGACTGTTTTTCTTATGGTACCTGAGAGGGTTGACTAATGAGTTGCTGACAAATATCAGTCCGCAGTGTACAGATCTAACTCTATCCTTGACTCCTCGAATAAATCCAGCATATGAGAGCAGATGATGAGGCGATCCAATGTTGTGAAATGTTTTTCTTCTTATTTCTTCTTTTTTTAAATTTACAGCTTCAGAATTTTTTCCAACCCAAGCAGCCAAAGGATGAGCTTGATTTAAAGAACAAATAAAGGAAGTGTTTAAATGAAAATGACAAGCCATCTGGTCATTATCTAACTGTTTCAAGTTTGGACAGCCGAAGGTCGTAGACTGGTTTATTAATGAGTTCTTCTATAAACTTGCACTTTTCCATTCCCTTTCCCCATAATATATCATAGTCTTCTGTAACGTATGCTAAAAAATATTTCATATCTTCATATTGTACATCACCATAGTCCCATTCCAATCCATGATTATTCTTTTTTACCCAAAGATTCGTCTTTGACTGACTCACTTCTTTAACATCTTGAGGTGGTTTAAAAAACCAATGCCATGATGAACCATGACTGATTGAGATGATAGCTAGTTCTTTAACAATTAATGAGTTAGAAGCCGTGCGATAGCCCTGAAAATCGATGACTGCTAAACACATGGTTTATTTCCTACGGTGAAGTGGTACTAGTGTGTTGAATCCACTATGTTGTCATGAATAATGAGACAGTATGCCTTAGTATTAGCCGGGAAGTTTTCACTCGCCTCTAGTTGCACACGAATATCAATGGTCGTACTTTTTATTGCTTCAGACTGTTTAGAACAATCTATAACTACTATAGGTGCGAGGGTTTCAAATTCGGATCGTGATAGCAATGGTTGAGAATGTCGATTACCATAATAACGCGTTTGAAACTCATTATACATTTTGTAGAGGAGAGCCACTTTTCCTTGTGTGAAATCTAAATTCAAATCGTCATAAGGATATTGTTCACTATTCAGATAGAGTTTCAATTTACAGGTATCAAACTGACTACTATCTGCTATACTGTAGTGTTTCTGTTCCGATCAGTCTGGAATGTGATTATAACATATCGTGACTTTTCTAAATTTGCTGATGTTTTGACTGTCCAATTTTCTTGCTGTGTCGCAGGTAAATTAGGGTAGTCGTAAAGATCCCATCATCAGAACGGAATAGAAATAACTTTGTTTTTCTCAACCATTTTCAACAACCTCAACCGTTCTTGATCAGAAACACGAACATGAGGCATCCTCCAAACTACTTTATCTAATTTTATTTGTACATCATCGCTACCCTTCACACAGTTCAAGTCTGTACTCGATCGGATTAAGACGAGTTCTTGTTTAAGATTAATTAAAATTTTTCGATAGTCCTCACATATTCCCAAGAGAATATCCAGTGGCAAGCAAGCACTGAAAAAGCCGTTTTTATCTATTGAAAGAGTTTTATCGGGACCTGGAATTATCCATCCCGCATTTTCTAGTCCTTTTACTTGATTAGCTGAAAACGATGCATGGCCTTTAAGCGATGTAGTTATTCCAGGATTTCACACTCTATCAACTTCATTGCCATTCAATTCGTATCTGATCTCATCAAACAAAAACGCACATGCGTTATTAGTCCATTTAGAAGTAGTTCCCGGAGTACCGTTTTTTTTTTTAAATTCGACCTTCCAATAAACAAAACTTAATGAAGGGAATGTGTAGACATCTTGTTGATGAACAGGTATTCTGATTTCTTCGGACTTGTTAAAGGTGTTCCCCGCATATGGCTGATGTGAATGATATTGAAATTGTGTAAGAGAATCATCAAATTTCACGTCTCATGCGATGTTTAGTATGTTATTCATGCTTTTTAACCGAAAACCACACTGTTTTAAAAATTTAGCGTTTGCAGGTGTTAACGGCCTCGGTGTTTTAGGTTTATTAATTTCAATGGGGTTTGACGTCTCCTTTTATAAGCAGCTAGATTTCGGTCCCGTCTCTCTGTGGTAAAATCAATCCCCATTTTTCTTTAAATGTAATCTTATAGTAATTGTTTCTCCTCTAAAATCAATAAGCTTACCGTTCTGATCTACTAAACGAACAGTAATATTGTCAACAGTCCTCACGTTAGTAGGAAAGTAAATGACAGGATTTGGGGTTTCTATTATCTTATATCCTGGTTTCACTGCTGGAAAGAACTGGTGAATACTATGATCAGGATCTCCATTCACATAAGATCCCGACGCGATGTTACAATGAACTGAAATAGTATTAACACTAAGGATTTTCACAATGTCGTCTGATTCAGTATACCGTTGTGTTGGGTTAATGACATGATTGGGACGGGTAAAACCCAGTAGGGGACCGATGGAATCTGGCTTATCGGGAAAATTGAAATAGATTGGTTTAGTTGTTCTAAGTTCTGACTTTAAAGTACTCTGATTTCCTCTCAGTATTAAACCTGCAGCAGGATCAAGGTGGTTAATTTCTTCACGAAGAAAAGAATCTAGAGAATCAATATCATATGATCCTTCTGGTATCTGGATTGTCAGATTTCCAAAATAAAACTTATCGTTAACATCTTTCATAACATTAGGAATAGTATTATACGTATCGAAAGATAATAAACCGATGGTATAATTTGACTCTAATTCTAGCGGTGGTAAAAAGTTTGCATGGAGAATGCTAGAATTGCCTGTAAACGTTACTGTATAGCTCATGATTATTGAATGATCAAAATTTACGAGAAACCTCGGCTAAATACTTTAAGCAGAGATGACCACAAATCGGAGTATTCCACTTTTGATAGCGTCGTCTATTGTAAGTTATTTTTAAATCTTTAAAATAGTCGAGTAGTTGCGGCGGTGGTTTCAAATTTCCAAACGAATCAAAGTATTGCACAACATTATCTTTTTTTACATAACAGACCCAATGAGAACCAGGTTCTGAACTTGTATTTAAATTTACAATAGCTGACTCATGTTTTTTTGGATATTTAGGAAGATTATCAATCATAAATACTCCACGAAAATTTGGAACATTTAAAACTTTTGCTAAATGATTTAATTCTATATCGCTCAATGGTTTATTTGGTAGTCACATTTTTAAAGATTTTTTTTGTTGGCTTATAAACAGACCGTAACCATTCTTATACGGTTTCAAATAAAGTCCGTTTCCAAATTTCTGACCTTCCATAGTCAAATTATGTCTCTTTTGCTCATCTAATTTTAGCTTGGCTTCTTTAGCCTCATTGATCGCCTTGGCTACACTCGCGGCTCCTCCTGCCAATGATCCCACAGCGGAAAGTCCTGCCATTAGCGGTACAAGAAATTGAAGAAAACCTCCTTCCTTTGGCAGGGGGAGAACTCTCGGCGGTGAGGGTTTCGCCTTGCCACGTAGATTCATTTTAGCCTTTTTATATGCCACTTTTGATGCTCTCATAATAGATGATACGTCATCGTCATTCATTGACGATTTAACCAAATCAATGAAACTAATCTTCTTTTTCTTTTTCTTATTGATACCCGAACCAATTTTTCCTTTTGCTTTCATGGCATTTGTAACTAACCAAGCTGCAGCTTTTTCTCCCCATGACGAATCTTGAGATTTTATTTGTTTCCAAGCATTATCAGCTAGAATCTTGTCTGCTTGTTTACGACTATTCATATCCTTATTTATGCTAAAAGCTATATCGTGTTCTTTACAAGCTCTATCAAGCGCGTTTATTCTACTATCTCCTCTAATTAGTCGTTTTTCAAGTTTTGTACCGGGACCACAATACTGGTATCCTGGCAGGTGTAATTCAAACGGTAACTTATTTATAACACTGTTCACGAGGCCTCTTCCTTTGTGAACCTTGCGCATCATACTGTTCTTATAAAATGAAAAACTGTGGTATATATAGGATGGAAAATGAATGTTGTTTGCATTCAGAATGAAATTAGTTAAACAAGAACAATGTTCCTCTACTACCAACTTTACCCCAGTTAAAGGTGAATCGGAGGAGAGACATGGTGCATTATTACCAAACACTATCCGAGCGTCGATATGTGGGCCGAACGGATGTGGAAAGACCAATATTATGATTGGACTCTTATTAAACCCTAACGGTTTAAAATTTAAAAATGTTTATCTTTTCGGAAAAACTTTACATCAGTCTAAATATCAGTATTTAAAAAGTGTTGTAAATCTAGTTCCTGAAATAGGGTTATACTACTTTGAAGATGCAAAGGAACTGCCTAAAGAAATCAAATCCAATTCAGTCTGCATATTTGATGATGTCGCAATGGAAGATCAGGATATAATTAAACGGTACTTTAGTTATGGTCGTCATATGAACCTCGATTGCTTTTATTTAACACAAAGTTATGTTTGTATCCCAAGACACCTCATCAGATGTAACTTTAATTTTTTAATAGTATTTTCTCAAGATGAATTAAATTTAAAACATATTTATGAAGAACACGTAAGCACACCAGATTTAAGTTTTACTCTTTTTAAAGACATTTGTTCGTTATGTTGGAAAGAACCATTTGGTTATCTCGTTATTGATAAGACTAAAGACCTGAACAATGGACGTTTTAGAAAAGGAATTGATACATACATTGTAGATAGATAAAGAGCGATCCTGACAGTAATTATCATTAACAATCATGGATCCGAAAGTCACTCGTAAAATAATAAAAGCAAGTGAGATTTTAAAAAACAAATTTCGAGCATTAAAGCGTAGTCTCCAGGATGATGAAAAAGGTCGACAAGAATTTTTTACACCTGTGCTTCAACCTCTAGAAGCCATTAAACAGTCAGTACAGGTGAGCAAAGAGACCAAATCGGAACCCACACCTATAAAAATAAAAAGGAGAGATGTGTGGGACGAATCGCCACTCGAGGCAGAGTCTGCAAGTATTTATCGAAAATCAACATTATTGCCAAAAAGAACACCTTACTTCAGAGGAGCTTCAACAATTTCATCCGATGATCCAAAAACACCGCTATCCCACTTTCCCGTTCAAGAGTAGGAGAGCGAGTATGAGGCTGATGATCCACTATCAGAGCAAGTCAAAGAATATGCTAAAACTCCACAAGGAGAAGCCGAATTTAAGGAGCATCTTGCAGCATTTGGAAACCTTCAAAGAGAATACTTGGATAAAATGTTGAAAGGAGATAAGGCACATGATTCTCTTTATGGAATTATAGTCATGCTTTCTCAAGGATGATCTATTGGAGACACAAACGATGTCGAGCTGTTTGCAAACAGCGATGATATATCTATTAACGGAATAGTTTATGAAGGAACGCCAGGATTATTGCAGCTACTCTACTTGAAAAATCCCCAAGATTATACCGAGTCCGACTTGGATAATTATAAGAATATTTTACTCTCAACAAAGGCTCACAAAAAAGGCTATAGTGCAGAGCAAGGAGTGTTCGGAACCAGATCTGAGAAATATAAGAATATTATATGAAAGCTATTTCCTTCACAATCTTTAAAACTTCGTCCTCATTCCTCCACAACATCAGCTTCGAGTAGGCTAACTTCACTCCGTCGCACACTTACAAACGGGGCACTGGTCTTATGAGAGCAAATAAACCATTGTACGAGTATTGGAACGATCCTAACGAGCTAGTAGATCGTCTAAAGCTGTTAATGGCTTCCACTTATGCCGGACATGAAGGACATCATAACGAAATAGAGTCATTAGTTGAAGAGCTACGAGAAGAAAATATTATATATTGAAAAAACAGGTTATTCAGATTTAGTATAAACATGACGATAAACAAGTTCGGACCCCACATGTCATTAAAGCATTCCAAGTATAAAAAACGGTATTTTCCGTTTAGCATATTGAAGTCTGTAAAGGACATCGATGCACATAATTTACGAATAATCAATGTTGCAAACCCAATCTCAGCTCATGATGCTGCTAATAAAGTGTACTGTGATACTCTAGCAGCTACCTACACTGATTTAAAAAATTGGCCTGGTAATTGGATAGATGGAAAAAGAAAAAGACTTGTCAACTTTGCACCACCTATATATAGATATGATGTTGTTACCAAAGAATTTTTAAACAGCGTTGCTTTAAGCTTGGTTGGAGGTATATACGACTCTCTTGGTAAGAGAATAGCAAACGTAGCTGAACCTGAGGAGGAATATGATATGGTCACACTTGGTTACCTTAACAAAATACTTAAAAATGAGTAGATGGGTTCTTCAATAATAAAAAGAACTGTTGTAAATGAATTACATAAGCCAGCTCGCAAGAAGTACCCCAGAAGAAAGACAGTTTTGAAAGGAATAAATGACTTGTGGCAAATAGATTTAGTAGAGATGATACCTTATTCTCGAGAAAATAAAGCGTACAAATATTTATTGACAGTTATCGACTGTTTTTCCAAATATGCTTGGGCCGTGCCCCTAAAGCTGAAATCAGGAGACAATGTGGGTAAAGCAATGGAGAGTCTGTTTCTTTCGAGTAGACAAAAATATTCAATATCCGAAAAATATTCAAAGTGATCAGGGAAAGGAATTTTACAATTCCAATTTTAAATCTCTAATGAAACAATACGCTATTAATCATTATTCCACTTTTTCTAATATGAAAGCTTCCATTGTAGAAAGGTTTAATAGAACATTAAAAGGGAAAATGTGGAAAGCCTTCAACATTTTCAGCATGCAAGGAAATTACAAATTTTTAGATATTCTACCTCAAATTTTACGAGAGTATAATTCATCATTCCATAGGACTATAGGTGTGAGTCCAATCGATGCTTTCCAAAAAAAGATGGAGAAATATTTGCAACATAATATCTATTCTTCATCGAGTGAATCAAAAATAGTACGAAAGCAGAAATTTAAAGAAGATGATTTTGTCAGAATTTCTAAACAAAAATCCATATTTTCAAAAGGATACTTAACAAATTGGTCAAGTGAAATTTTTAAAATAGTCAAGATTCAAAAGACATATCCTTACACTTATTTACTGGAAGATCTAAAAGGACAGCCGATTAGTGGTGCATTCTATGAAGAAGAGCTACAAAAAGTGAAATATCCAAATGTTTACCTTGTAGAAAAAGTTTTAAAAAGAAAAGGAAATAAATTGTATGTGAAGTGGCTAGGAGTAGAAGAACGCAGCTGGATTGACAGGAAGGATATTGCATAATGTTGTGAAAGAAAAAAACACTTACAATTATAATAAAATTTATTAATTTTTTTACAAAAACTTCGTATTTTATATATTTATTGTTACTATACATTTAAAATATATAATTTATTGCTTGCACATTGTTGTTCTTTTTTAACCAAAACTTACAATAACAGTACTACTTACTACTAGTACTAATACAATACATTAAATGATTTAAAAAGTACATTACAATAGCAATTTCAGTTAATGGTTGTTTCTGTCTTCACCAAGGCTATAGTGACCATAAGGGAGTGTTTGCACTCCATCGCTTAATGTATGCCTTTTGTCATCGAACGAGCATAAAGACTTTTTATTTATTAGTGAGGTTTGAACGTTATGTTTTTTAGATTGAATTATATAAAACGAAGAATATAGACTTTTACTCTCTTTAAGTGTGTTTAAGTAATCGTTAAAAGTAAAATCGTTAACAGCTTATTTTTTAATTCCCTTTGACTTTTAACCGTTATATCATTGATTGTTATGTAAAAATACATTTTAGGTATCGACCCAACAAATTCCACAATAGGATCTCCAAAGGTTTCATCTTTCAGCAGACCAGCTACTTTTTTGTTTTTTTCATTATAACAGAAATAAGAAGTGGGAAAATTGCTTGTATCAAAATATTTTTGTAACTCTCTAGACATATCAGAATAAATATCATCGGTCCTAATATTATATAAAAATGAATCGGTGTCCATATAACATAAAGTAACATTTGCTACACCATATTTTTTTAAGAAAACATTTTAGTGGTAATGATACATTAAAACTTTGCTTAATTCTAGCACGGATAATCCTACATACAACGGTTTATCAAAAATAATGCTTTCTTTTTCCAGCTGAACCGCTGTAACATTATCTGCAAATATAATCCTGCCTTTAAAATTTGGTTTATTGACTTGTCGAAATAAAGATTTTTCATTTGTTACTATTTTTAAATCGATTCTGTTACGCACGTTTTCCATAAATTTGCCGAAGCAGCTGTTATTCATCAATTTGTAAAAATCTGACTCGAATGTATTTTTTGCTGATGCTCTCATCATTGAATTAATTTCTATGTATGGAGCCAACCAATTTTTTTTGTTTAAACTTCAACACTCTATGAATTTTTGAAATCTTTACCCCAAGTTGTAAAGCTTGTTTTAAATTCACATAATGTATTATATAACGTGTTTTGGGTATCAAAGTCGTCATTAGTTTAACAGTTTTAGTATTAGGCGGATTATTTTTTTCAGGTAAAAAAGTAATTGTGAAAGATTATCATGAATTTCTTTGGGGTATTCAACATCAACGTCTAGCACATAACCGGTTTCTGATTCATTTTCAAGATCTAATACATTTTATTTTTGATCAGTCCACTCAAAATCGGTATACAGCAGGGGAAGGTTCATGGCATAACCATAAAGATTGTTGACATCTACATATAATAAATAATTACTGGGTTTAGTCGAGTCATATTCATCTAGATATTTATTGTTAGCTTTCGCATACCGAGAAACAACTTGGCAAATACTCCCCCCCCCTCTCCTCTTATCCCCTTTTCAAAAAACTTTACCATATCAATATCTTTTATTACATCTAATTTTATTTTCGTATATTCAACATTGCATTCCGAAGATAACTGTGGTAAAGTGAAAAAACATGCAGGATCCAATTGATAAATTTGTTGACAGAGAAGTCGAAAGGCTTCAAAAACTTCGCACAGCAAAATTACGACAGTTTGTATATACAATTCTGCATAATCTTTTAGCGTTTTGATGTTGAAGGTTTTCCAGACACTTTTCGCGTGCTCATAGTCCACGTCGCTAATGGATATTTTTGTTAAATCATTAAAAAATGAATTTTTGGAAGGTAGTCGAGATTCCTTTAGACGATCAAAAGAATTGTATAGAAATACACCTTTCCTTGTCAATAATTTAATTTTGTTTTCATCATTAATAGTATTTGTCATATGAGGAAATATATCAGTAATTGATTTAGATTTATTTTGTAAATTGTTCACTAGTGTATCCAAACTTGATGAAAGAAATTTAAACGAGTCAACAAATCTTATTTTTGTCCTATACCTGTTAGGTTATCTTCCGGTTTCCTTACCATAAATCATTGTTTGTTATGAAGATGCCTAACCAAAAAATACTCTTCTTCAATTAATTCTTAATCAAATAATAATATCGGGCGCCAATAAATAAATGTTAACTTAATAATATTTTATATTATAAGGATTCATCAATGACATTAAAATTTACGAATATTTGCATTTCTTACGACTAACATAAATCGGGTTTTACCCATTCATTTTACATGTACACTTTCAATCATTCAAATTCTAAATCTTTGCTATTTTAATCCCCACTTTATATCACTTCACTTAAGAACTTATGATGGTTACAGTACCTTATGTCACTTGGCTTCTCTCATTTGCTTTGTCCTCTTGGGTCCAGTCACTCCTCTACCTGCTTCCTCTCACCTCGGCACTCCGCTGCATAAGAACGCTCCCTGCCTCCCTTCTTTTTCTACCACCTTTTCATCCCCTCTCCACATCTCGTCGATCTTACAATCGATCTTTTGCAATTTTGACATTTACTTATTATAGCAACAAAGCAATCGACATCACTTAACCTATTACTATATTCAATTTGTCTAAATGCAAATACTCGTCTATATCTAATTAAATATATATATATTTTTTGTTTATTAATTTTATTTTATTAATTTTATTTGATACCTTACATACCCTTTAAATTTTATGCTAAAACTTATATATTTTTCAGTATTACTAGGAATTACGCTAATATTTTCACAACGGCCCAAGAAAGGAATTATAAAATGATAATCATAGCCTTCTAAGTTGTGCATGAAAACAGGAATAAAATCAGCCTTTTTCGCCCTTAAATTACATGCATTATGTGCTGCTCCAACAAATTTTCTTGATAAGTGACAGTGATGCCGTACTCTATCGTGTTCGTCTAAAGGGTATTGACATAAGATGCAGTCTTTAGCAGAATAAAATATTTTATTTTCCCCTTTGCCCATTTCTTCCATTGGAAGAGGATTACCGTATATTTTATCAGCTTCAACTATAGATTCGAGTTTTTCTAAAAACGCTAGCATACAGTTTTCTCCCGTATAAACCAATGGTTTCAAATCAAATATATTAGACTTGACCAGAAATGAAAAAGAAAAGGCACGATGCTCGTGTACAGCTTTGTTCCAAGATGTTGACGGATTAGGAATAGGCCCTGAAATTGGTATTAAAAGAGATTCAATATCTGCATAAATTACGATTGGAATGGATTGTGTATATTCCACATGTTTAAATTCAATTTTTTCTTCTTTCGGAAAGTCAGATCGAATCGGTTTTTGATCACGGCAAAATAATTCATGTTCCTGCTTTCGCTCATCACCATTTTTCCCATACTTGTTTACATATGTCTTCGGAAATGCAGTCAGACATCTGCGACAGATAGTATATGCACATTTCTTCAAAGATATTTGAGAACTTACTAATCGTGAAAGATTTGTGATCAAACAATAGTGAAATTTTTTTACATTTTGTAAAAACAATAAATCAAACATTTTACCATAATTTTCCTTTTTACTAATTCTAACTGGATACACATTATGTTTCTCGTCTAAGCCATAAGCATTTATAGACACGTTATTTAAATATTCAAATCGTTTTATATCCTTTATTGGAGTCGGGAACGATATCATTTCTATCATTCCTATCATTCCTACTAACCCCATTAGCAACTTTACAAGTTAATTTATGGTGATCAACATTAAACTTTCTATTAAATTCTTTGCCACAGCCTTGCCAATAGAAAAACAACCATTTACACCTGTTACTTCTATTTGCTACTAATATTCCACATTTATCACATAAATAATTATTTGTGTTGCTTTTACTATTCATTTTACTCCTTAACACTAAAATATACAAAGCCAAAACCAAACTAATAAAAATATAAAAATATAATAAAGACCTCCTAAATAAAATTGCATCAACTATTTAAAAAAAAATTAATGTCATACGTATTTTTCTTTTTTCCGAGGTATTGAATTTTCAGCTCTCCTAAAAACGAGAATAATCACTTAGCTAATTAAAAAAATATTATATTTATTATATACTTAAATATACTATACCTCTATAGCTAGCTAATTCTTCCTCAGTGAACGCATATGTATATCGTTTTGGTAGGAAGGTTCGCACTTTTCCTTCTTCATCATCTTCTATTATGGCCTCAATGGATGGACCATATTCTGTCTCCTTTTTGATCAGTTTTATTAACTTGTATGTCCGTCCAATAGTCGATTCGCCAACGTTCTTATATACAGGATTAATTTCGTTCAATTTTTTAAGGAGAGACATCTAAATACAATAACATTTGGTTGGTTATATCTCGAAACTTTATAGCAGTTTAAAGACAAAAAAAAAAATAAAAACTTACTTACTGCGTGTTTGTGAGGAGAGCAAATGTTCAGGAGAGCTGAAGCCGTTGAGCACTAAAAACCATACTGAAGAGCACTACTGTGCCGGGGGCCTTATAAACGGGAAAATGTTTTTCTTTTTTACAAGACTTCTTTGTCGACTCTAGGAGTAATTAAATTAAATTTACCTAAATGCAGACATGAGAAATATTATAAGATTGGAAACAACTCTGAGTACATTCTTCACCTCCTCCATTACCATATTTGATGGATATAAGTGTCTAAGTAACCCAAAACAAGAATTCCTAAGGAGCAACAAAATTTACTTTTTACATGTTACCATGACACAAGCAAATATTACTACTAAGTATTCTTCACCTGCTTGATATTAATTACTCTATAGCAATAAAAGTTAAACATAACAAAGAAGAATATTATAATATTATAAGAATATTATATATTATATAATATCAAGCGCATCCAGCTGTTACTTTCTATTCTTCACGTGCTCGAATATTAATTAGTCTACTGGATGCCTATTAGTTTTCACAAGACGAAGATTCGGAGACAAAGGCCAACTTCATCGATGTCCAGCTGCTACTGACACCTGCTTAGTCTCAGTTGAAAATATTGCTCGTTATTAATTAGTCCATTAAATGCCTACTAGTCTTCACATGCTTCGAGATTCGAAAGTTGACAGAAATTTATATATATAATTACTTAGCAAATAAATAGTCTTGTTTTCCGTTTTACTCATTTCCAAACATCTGTCCTAAGTATATATATAGCTCGTTATATTCAACACACTAGTACCACTTCACCGTAGGAATTAAACCATGTGTTTAGCAGTCATCGATTTTCAGGGCTATCGCTCGGCTTCTAACTCATTGATCGTTAAAGAACTATCTGTAATCTCCATCAGCCATGGTTCATCATGGCATTGGTTTTTCAAACCACTTCGAGATGTTGAAGAAGTGAGTCAGTCGAAAACAAATCTTTGGGTAAAGAAACATATTCACGGACTGGAATGGGACTATGGTGATGTACCATATGAGGATATGAAATATTTCTTACTATCCATCACGAAAGACTTTGACACATTATGGGGAAAAGGAGGGGAAAAGTGTCATTTCATAGAAGAACTTATCGATAAACCAGTCTATGATCTTCATGACTTCGGCTGTCCAAACTTGATATTTTAGAAAATGATAAGATGGCTTGTCATTTTCATTTAAATACTGCCTTTGTTTGTTCTTTAAATCAAGCTCATCGTTTGGCTGCTTGGGTCGGAAAAAATTCTGAAGCTGTAAATTTAAAAAACAAGAAAAACATTTCACAACATTGGTTCGCCTCATCATCTGCTCTCATATACCTCAATGAATATATGAATTATTAATTGTAACATTATTATATCTGTACTTTATTCATGTTTTACTACAAATAAACCATGTAAATATTTTTTTTATTCACCTTTATTCTCCTTCTTACTTAGTGTAGTAAATAAAAACAAATGCATATACATAAATCAAACTCAAATAATATTGATATAATAAAATAATAAATATAACTCAAATAATTAATGGCGGGGGAGATCGTAATAAGACAAGTAAAATAACAACTTATGAATGAACTTAGGGATAAAACTGAAACAGATGAGACAGAACCGGTTAAAAAAAAACCTGGTAAAAAACAACAACAACTTATGAATGAACTTGGGTTGATTACATCGCACCAACATTTGTAATCAATTAGCCATCTGCAGTCACACCTGGGATCAGGCGCGGCGCCGCGCTGTTGCCACATCTAAGATCCAACGTTGCCACATCGTGCAACGACACGTTATTGAACCCTTCAAGGTCAACCCGAACCGGTATTCCAAACATAAACAAACCCCCCCCCCCCCTAGCCCGGCTACTTCACCCCTCCCGCCCTACCAAGGACGGTCAATGACCTCAAGGTCACACCTAACCCTACCGCAGCACGGCTCAAGGACATTTCCTTCGTGCTCATTACTCAAACCGCCATTTATAACTACTGGTATGTAAGGTCGAATATTTTTTGAAGTGTCCCACCAAAGTAATTTGCCTTCAGGGGTCCTAAATTGTTGAAATTTTAGTGTTGTTGATAGATCATGACGAAGATTGTGTAATTCAGTATCAGAAATGTGTTCCACCGCAGTTGCTTCATAATCTATCGGAACAATTTCTTCCAAACGTGACAAATGATCGGCTACTACACTATTTTTTCCTTGAATGTGCTGTATATCAGTCGTGAATTGTGCTATATACTGGAGATGGCCAAGGCGTCTGGATGAAGCTTTATCATGTTTTTGTTGGAAGGCATAAGTTAACGGAGCATGCTCAGCATAAACTGTAAAGTTTCTTCCTTCTAAATAATTCTTGAAATGCCTTATCGCTAAGTATATACTAAGGAGTTCACGATCGTAAGTTGAGTATTGCTGTTGCGTTTCTGAATTTTTTTTGGAAAAGAAATAAATAGGCCACCATCCATTCTCTTCTAATTGCTGTATTATCTCCTGCAGCAGTATTTGAGGCATCCATCTGTAGAGAAAGTTTATAGATGGTATTAGGACAAGTGAGAAGGGTGGCATTAGCCAGCGCCTGTTTGGCCTCCTCAAATTGTTGGCTAGAATCCTTATTCCACTCTATTATTCTCTTATCATTTTCTTCGAGTTTCGTAAATATTTATACAATAATGCTTGATTTTCTGCCGCATTTTGAATATGGTGACGATAAAACATTATGACGCCTAAAAATAGTCTGAGTTCTTGTACTGTAACTGACTTTTTAAATTCCATTATTGTCGGAACACGCTCTGGGTCTGGTCTGATGCCTTCACCAGTTATCATATTTCCAAAATAAATTACCTCTGACGCGCCAAATACGGATTTACTTAGAATAATACGAAGTCCGAAAGAATTCAGTCTTTCAAAGACTACTCTCAAATGTTTTAAGTGCTCTTCAGGAGTTCTAGACGCAACTATTATGTTGGCAAGATAAACGAAAAATATGACAATCCAAACAAGACATCATGCATGAAGCGCTGGAAAGTACAAGGTGCGTTTCTTAAGCCAAAGGTTCATAAAGCCCAAAAGACGTTATGATGGCAGTTTTATGTTTGTGTTGTTCTGCTACTGGAATAAAATAAAAAGCGGAATGCAAATCAATCCTTAAGAAATATTTTTTATTCTCCAAAATTTCAGTGACATCTTCGCCTCTCGGAACTGGATAGCAGTCTGGCTATGTTCGCGCATTTAAAGCTCGGTTGTCTCCTCATGCACGCCATTGTCCGTTTTTCCTAGTCGTAAGTAAAATAGGACTTACCTACTTTGATTTTGATGGCCTAATTATGCCCTGGTTTATTAAGTATTGGAAATCATTCTTAGCTACTTTTAATTTATGAGTCTTTTTATTATATTAACACTTTATTGAAATATTACAATCTGCCACTTGTGGGCAATAAGTAATAGTGCTGTGTAGCTTACAGTCATTCCATAACAAAACAATAATATAAACAAAATAAAATAAATAAATATATACATGCGGTAACAGAAATTAATTAATGCGGAAATGATAATAAAATAAAGTAAAAAAAAAATAAATAAATAAGAAAACAAATAATAATAATACTAATAATAAAAATAAAATAAAATGTACACATTCATACCCTATTTACAATTTGCCTGGGGTCCCCGAACTGAGCTTCTTCCCCAGGAATGAGGGCAAAGCAGGAGTTGGGGAGGCCCCTGCCCCCTTTCCCTGGAATTAAACTCCAATGGAAGCTGGTTAAGGGCGCTTTACACACACAGGTCGTGAGAGGAGAATCTGGCCGGTGCCAGTACTCCAAATAACTCTTTAGTCTAGTCGAAGTGGTTTGCAGTAAACGAATTAATAGAAGTATTAATATAGTGTTCAACGCTGTGGGTTTAGTAAGATCTGGAAATTCGTTTATCAAATCTGTAAATGGATTTGTAGATATTAAAGAACTGACTGTATCTTTAGCAGAAATTGTGTCAACACAACGCAGACACTGTCGCTTTGGTGGCATTATCTACTATTTTTTTATTTTTCAAACCAATTACCAAATCAAATTTACGAAGAAAATCAGCTCCTAGAATTGCTTTAGATCCCTTCGCAATAAAAAATGGCCATTCTAATTTCCGGCGAAGCCCTAAATCAATGCTTAGAATTTTAGTACCAAAAGTTCATATTTCAGCGCCATTAGCCGCGTATAACTTGAAATAAGTTGGCTTATTATACTTAGTAGCGGGAATTACTGACACATCCGCACGACTGTCCACAAGAAATTTAATACCAGAACAAGGATCGTAAAGAAATAATCTATGTTGTTGGCCTGGAAAGGCATCTCAGGCAGCACACTCGGTCTTTACTGTGACTCCTGGCTCGAGTTTCTCTCCCTCATTACTTTTTTTGTTCCATTGACAAGATTCATTGCATTTTTCTGGTTTGCATTTGTTTCCAAAATGGAAGTGTCCATAGCAATTTTTCCATTAGAGTCAAATCGAGACCTGGATCTTGAACGAGACCTTGATCTTGAGCGATACTTTTTTTTTCTGTTTCTAGGGCTTCTATTCGATCACAAAGTTCTTTAATCAGATGTCTGTGATATCACATTAACTTGAGTAGGCGTACTTGACATTTCCCAGATTCTATCTCCAATCTCACATAATTTATCCAAATTTCCATCGGACATTGAAAGTATTCCTCTAATTTGTGGTGGCAATTTATCCAACCAAAATGTATTTAGCAATTTTTCACTAATCTCTGTGCTAGCCCGGGCTTTCATTTTTAACAAAATTGACTGGGTTTAAGTGTACCTAATTCAATTTCACTCAATCATTTTTTCAATTGCTTTTCATCACTTTCTTTAAATATTTTTAGTAATCAATTTTTGGCTTATGTATATTTATTAGGAAATTCAGATGAAGCAATATCCCATATATTTTCTACCACATTAAGATCTGATTGAGATACTAAGTAATTAAATTTAGTGGTTCAGTGTTACATTACTCAGTTCAAAATGAGCTTCTACTTGAAAAAAACAAATTTCTGGCTTATCAGTCCAAAAAGGTGGTATTGTTACACTAACACGATCTACAAAATGTGCAGTTGTAGAATTAATATTTGAAGGCACTGAAATATTTTTAGGTGGAGTCTCTGAAAGAATATCCTTGATTTTTCTTCACCATCAGCCATTATAATTAATATAATTGAAATAAAGACACACGTGATATTATTAATGAAAGCGTTCCAACAAACACAAACACGTCGAAAACCACTGCGGAAGACGATATATTTATATCGAAGATACTTAGATCACGTCGGGGTCACCAATTTAGGTTTGTTGGTAACTGTTGTTTATAAATAATAAGTCTTTCGTAATATTAAAACAGTATATTGATATAATTTGTGATAATACATTGTATTATCACTTCAACAACTGGAAAGGTTCATAACTGTCCGGTTACCCACACTCAGTGTTACCAGCAGTGTTGCCAGGCTCCTACAGATGAATAAATGATAAGACATTTTATACTATTGGCCTTCGTAATTTATTATACGTTTATATAATAATTGTTTACTTTTAACAAACGGACACCTTTGTCTATGATATGTTTATGCCTGGCTTTGACCGGGGTCTCTTGTTCTCCGACTTAATCTATTTGTATATTTTCATTGATTTAATTCTTGCCACTTACATGATACTTGACCAGCGTTTTGTTTCAAATGATTTTTTTTTAATAAATCTTTTTCTTTAATTCTTACCACCTTTCCAATTATTCGATTTAACAGTTTTTAAAAGAAATTTAAATAATTTTAATAAAGGCAATTATATTATTAACCATTTTTATTTTTAATCCCGCTTTTTAAATAAAGAAAAAAATACAAACATATTATTTTGGTATTTTTAACTTTAGATTCATAAGCAGCAACCGAAAAAATTCTAAATACCAAATTTTGGATAGATCTAATTTTTTTTTTCAAATATATGTCTTCCATATTAAAGCCGCCATTTTGTGTTTTCGACTTTTGATTTGTAATGTGCGATCTCGAAAAGCCCTATATACACTATATACCAAGTTTCGGCTAAATGTGCTATATTTTTTGTACTTATCCGCCATTTTGTTTTTCGAAATTTTGACTAAGGATTCGTAATCTGCGATCCCGAAAACTCCCTTATACAAAGTTTCGCCTAAATCTAATATTTTTAACATATATGTACGCATTATTGGATGCGCCATTTTTTTCATAATTTTGACTTTTGGTTGGTAATTAGTGACCTCGGAAACTATCGGTTAATATACCAATTTCCATTTAAATTGAAAAACGGTTTCTTATTTTGGCCAGGTTTTTGGGATTTGGGACTATTGTGCGATGTGGAAGCAGACCTTAAGCTCACGTGGATAAGAACATAGAGAAGAGCAGCGGAACATCGTTCAAACTGAAGGAAAATTGTCAAGGAGGCCAAGGTTCTCCACTGCGCCGTGAGATAATGATGATGATGATGATAATCTCAATCTAAATTTAGTCCCACCTCTGGCAATGTTGCGCATCTGAATAACTTAAATAACCAAGAAACTTTTGTTTGCGATTGAAACTACATGATGACGCAAAAAAACGTAAAATATCAGTTTTCCGCTTGATTTTTAAATACGACTAAACATGTTCTTGGCAGCAATGAAAAATTTAGATTTCCGAAAATAAACAAATGATCTCCCTGGCCTACCTATCACCTCCATCACATTTATAGCACATTGTGATACATAATAATGAACCTAAGTTAACTATTAATATGAAGGTTTCCACATTCGTCTAAAAACCCATAAACATGAGATATTCTTTCACAATCATGATTACCTCTGAGTAAATAAACATTTTTAGGATATCTTATTTTCAAAGCAAACAACAAACAAACGCAATCAATCTGTTTGTAGCCCATATTAACGTAATTACCTAAGAATAAATATACTGTTTTCGGTGGAAATCCATGAATGTCAAGAAAACGAAGAAGATCGTAATAATGGCCATGTAAATTTCCTATGTCATCAATAATTTCTTAGTACATACTGAATATTAATGAAAAAATATAACTCATGTTACAATAAAACATTTTAAAAAAAATAGTATGTATACTAAGGAATGTGTGTGTGTATATACACACACACATATATATATATATATATATATATATATATATATATTGGTTTCTACTTATCTTGACTGTTATGGAAATTATATTGTATTTTAGTTCTTGAGTTTCAGTCTTTCTTGAACTTCTTAGGCGACGTTTCGAGACTAGGTTAGTCTCATACTCATGCCAAGTTCCAAAGAATGAATCAGTTTTTCATTAATCAGTTGCCTCGCAAAACAGCATAAAATGTTTGTATTGCAATTGCTATGATCAATGAGTGATCACTAAATAATAAATAATAGTCAAAACTAGTTTTATATAATCTACTTAATATTATTCTATGATTATCTACAGGAATAGGTGGTGTTGGGATATTAACAATTTCTGTAGGTATATTTAAATTGTTGTGCTTAGTACATTTTCTTTTATAAATAAAGAGAATAATGGTTATTAATATTACAAAGGTCATAAAGATACATACACTATAAAAATAAATGTTATTATCGTCTACAAATGTAAGCGTTTCCAATGGTGGTATTGTATAATTGTGTGTGGTTACAAGAGTAGTGTTTACAATTAAAGATTTATAAAATGGTAGCATAACTGAATTAAAATTATGAATATAAATTTTATTAAATTGTGGGAAACATTCCTGTTTAATAATACTAATTAAACTTATAGTAGGTAAAAACACACTAGTATTCTTACAATCTATGATTTTATTGATATTTACAGTGACATATTGTTTTATAAATTCTACATATCTAATGCTAGTTTGATTACTTGGTATTAATTTACAATCTTCTAAAATTCCATTTTGGATAGAGTATACACATTTGGAATTTGTTTGTTTGAGATTTAATAATTGTCAATAAATATACATTGCCCAGTATACAGTTTTTGTCCTTGTTGTAAATAAAGATCACGTTGTAAATCAATTTCAAATATAGTCTGGTTTATTAGTTTTGGTACTGGTAAAATAAAATATCCCTTATACGAGTCATCGTGGACTGGTAATTTTATGAAAGTATGAATTATATTGTTGAATTATATTTCACCGCGTTAATAATAATTATCCCCCCGAACCGCTGCCCCGCCTAATATCGTTTCCTCGTTCCCGTCGTTGTTATCGCGGACCTTCCTCTGAATCAGAAAGACCGCCCCTCCACGAATTCCCACCTCTTACATCATGCTCTCTCACTGCCGGCGTGCTGTACTGGTACTAACGCTCTCCTATGCCTACGACATCCCGCTGTTATAGCGGTTGCTGCTCCTCCGATGAGTCCGCTTCTCTCGCCACTCGTTGTTGACTTCCATTGATTCAGGCCTGGAGTCCCTTCTGTGTGGCCTAGAAATCCGTCTCGGGCACTCTCGTGCTATATGCCCTTTCCTGCCGCATTCGTAGCACCGCGTCAGACTGCATTGCGCTGCTACGTTAACGGGCCTATTGCATTCATAACACTGACGCTCCGGTCTTTTCCTCCTCTCTTCAAACCTTCTGCTAGGTCGGTCCTCGGAAGGTCGACAGCTGCGCCTTGGCGGACTCTTATAATGTCTGCTTGCGGATCTCACTTCGGTCAATTTGCCATCGTACTTCTCTTGCCGTGTCTTGTTCCTGCCATGCGCGTCTACCAACTCGAAGGCACATTTAACAAAATCTCTGTCACGTGATCGTGAACCTGCTCGGTCCATATAATTGTTCAGCTGTACCTTCAGGACCACCACGTACAAATTCCAATCGCCGGCCGCCTTCCTCTTGACCAAAAGCTTCAACCATTTTCTCCACCACTCTATTGTAGAGAACTAAATTTTTTTCTGCAAATTCGCCCTCCGACTAGCCTTGATTCCGCTTCACATTCACCAGATAAAACATGTCTTCTACCGGAGTCCAGCGCCCTCCACCGTACAGCTTCTTTAATCGTTCTTTCAACGTGTCCCATAAATGAGTTGTATCGCCCTGTATAGCGTTCAGGATACATCGTGAGATACGACCGACCAATGCCGCTTCTAACATTTTCACGTCTGACTCGAATATGGCCCCATTTTCCTTTCTTGATATAATTAGGGTCATAATCTGGTCGGCGCCTTTTATGAAATGATCCAGATCACTAACCGTACCAGTGAATGGTTTAAACCTTTTGTAATTTTAACATTTAACACAGTTAAGCTAGAGATATACCGAGATACATACACTTAAATGATAGGACAAGTTATGATAACTTTATGCGATGGCGTCAGGTAACTTTAATGATTTCTTCAGTATATATTGTAATCAGAATGGTCGAAATGTATTCTATATATTCCCAAAATGCAATTATTTTTGGATTTACACACCAATCTTGGTACTATGTTTTTACTGTCAGTTAGTACACTAATGATAAATAATAATCCTACAAAACAAGTTAATGTATTCATGGAAACATATAGTAAACAATTATATTTAAATCGTAATCGAGAAAAAAATCAGGATTCCATACTATGTGGATGCAAAATCAAACTATAACTATTTACCAAAAACAATAATAGGAGGTTCCAATTTTAATAAAGAATCTTCCTTCAGTAAAATATTGCGTACATGTAGCGATATGTACTTAATTTCTTCTGCAGATAAAGGCAAGTAATGTGGTTGCTGAGAAACTATTATAAAAAAATACTGAAAGTTTGTTACAGTGCGGATTAAAATATCACTACTAAATAATTCAAGAGCTCGTATTTTACTTTATTGATTGATTTTATAAATATCTAGTAACATCGTTTATAAGGTTTCAAAAAACTTTTTACCAATATTTTTTTTATAAACTATAAAAATAATAAAATTTTTTGACCGTAAATGTTTTTTTTTTAATTATGTTACACCTCCAAAGAGCACTCAATTTAAGCATTAGTTGATATTAGTAGTACAAATAGGAGGGTTGAGCAAGAGCCACGACCTTGAGGTTAACCCGTTTTCAGGGAAAGAGGGTGACCTTCAGTCGTGTGTTAGGGCCAGGGGGGTTTAACGTAGGGCGAGGGTGTGACCTTGATAGGTGTTCTGCTCTGAAAAGTAAGATGTGGCAAGTAAGATGACACCGCAACATTAGTTGCATTAGGTCGTGGTTGGTTATGAATGGGAATGGTCGCGGACGAGCTGAGAGCTCTCGCTAGGGAAGCTGACATCATGGCTATTCAGGAGCCATGGTGTCAGGGAAATGTGGTCGCCGGATTCGGTGTCACGCCGAGGGTAGTCGCTATGGGCAGTGGAGAGAGGAGGCCTAGAGCGGCTATAATGATAGCAAATCCAAACCTCGATGTTATGGAACTGAAGTAATTACGGCGGATCAGGCGGCATGTTATGTCAGATGGGGTAGGATATCGTTCGCCCTCATGTCGTCATACATGGCGCCGAAGCAAACGATAGAGGAGAATGTGTCCGCCGTGGAGGCCATCGCACACCGTTACAGGAGTGTGGTGGTCTGCTCCGACACCTATTCGTGGAGCATGGCCTGGGGTTCGGTGCGCACAGACGCCAGAGGAAGAGTGGTGGACGAAACCGTGGCGAGTTGTCAGCTCTTGGTGATGAATGAGCCCTCTGGCCCAACATTCGTTGGAGCCAGGGGCCAGAGCTGGATCGATGTGACACTCGCCACGGCCACTATGGCAAGGCGCATTGCGGACTGGACCCTACGGTCTGACACGAGCTCCGACGACCGGGTCATTGCCTTCAGTGTGGCAGAGGAGGAAGACGGAGCCTTGCCCTCAGAGAAAGGCTATGTGACCCGAACGGCGAACTGGGGAGCCTTCTCCAGTGAACTGGAGGGAATACTGGTCGATAGAGAATGGGAAGAGATGGCGCCGATGGGAGGCGAGTCAGCCATTGACAGTAGAGTAGCGGAGTTGACGGTCGCCATTACAGACGCGGCAAATATGACCATCCAGCGCCGCAGATCGAGAGCACGTCCGGTCCCATGGTGGACGCCTGACCTGACGCTCCTCAAGAGGGAGTATTACAGCGCTAGGCGCAGGTACCAGGAGTGGTGGATGAGGAGAGGAGACTTGCACTCCGAGATGAATCTCAAGTTATTCATAAAATTCTCAAGAGATGAAGATAAAGTTAGGTATAGGGCATACCGAAACGGCGTGCGTCATCAGAAGAAGGTAGCCTGGGACGAGTTTATCGTCAAAGAGTGAGGGAAGAATCCCTGGGGTATCCTGTATAGGATGTCACTGGGCAAGGTGAAGCCGCTGACTATGATGGCGGCAATCAGAGTAGGAGAGGCCCAGGCAACCACCCTGGAGGAGACAGCTGGCATGTATATAGATTATACATACCCCAGGGATGATCCGTTCCAGGATACGGAAGATGACAGAATGGTAAGGCGCACCATGGGGTGCCCTCCAGGTACCGAACTGTAAATTAAACCGAAAGGAAAGCAAATTAAAAAAATAAATATTATAAACAAGAACACAAACATAAAAGTAAGATAGGTAATCTTCTAAAAGGAAATAAACCTGAATAACTTCAATAATCACGTTCTTCTGGAAGAGGAACCATCTTGTGTACTGGGCGTACAAGGACAGAGTTAGCTGTTCGAAGCTTTACTACTCGAACTACACCATCGGATCCTGACGTGATAACAGTTCCTTGTCAGAGAATCCACTGCGAGGTGAATTTGTTAAAATATTTCCACGTCTCATTAACCCTCGGTTTTGGAATAATAGTGATATATCTTCAGATAGAGATGCAGGATGATGACGGCAATCAGGGTGGAAGATGCCCAAGCAACCAACCTGTAGGAGACAAGGAGACAAGCTAATTTCATGAGTGACAGGTCCAAAAATTCCTGGAGGAAGTCGTTATATTGAGGTTCTAAATTTGTCCGCTTGAGCCTGCTCTCCATGTTCAGGAGTCGTCTATGAGCGATTTCGCGGTTATTTCCCAGCCTTGGAGCCTTGGTGTTTTTAAAAGGAAGAGAAACTATATATTGGCCAGAGGGAGTTCTGCGGTGGGTGTTCTTAAAATTTAGCTCACATAATTCGTATTCCGGGTTCCCCGGTTCTACAGATGCGACCTCTTCAGTCTTCCAGAAACGTTGAAGTGCAATGTCAAGTGGCGAGGTGCAATCAAAAAGCGTTACGACCCTATTTTCTGCTGGTTCGGTAATTTTCCCCAATAAAATCCACCCAAAGGAAGTTTTCACAGCTGATGGATTACCCCGGATGACGGAATTATTGTCGTCGGAAAGGATTTCGGGATAGAGATCAGCACCCAGAGGAAAATCTATTTTCCCTTTTACGTGGAAAGCCGGGTCAGCTAATAAAATGGAGGAAAATCGATTTTTAAGTTCATTTGAGAGCGTCGTAACCGGTAACTCTGCACAAATTTCATGGAGTACCACAGCTTCTGCTGAAATAGAGTTAGCTTGACGGTGTTTAGGGGTCAACATGCAAGAGACCATTTTTGTCTTGCTAGTCGTAATATGGTTACCAGTGCCTGTGATGTTCAGTGGGCAATTTTGGGGCTTTAAATTTAAGCGTTGAGCCATTTCCCTGGTTATGCACGACACCTGAAAGCCAGGATCCACAACTAGACGTATAGGAACATTCCTACCATCTGAAGCTGTAAGGAAGGCCTCTGCTGTGCCCAGCAATACCGTGGAGTACGCAGTACTGGATGGGGAAGTACGGGCACTGCAGGATAGTGCTTGCGTAGGAGGCGGATTTTCAAGTGATTCCCTAGGTGTGGCGTTGAAAGTAGAGCGGTGCAAATGTGAATGATGTTTAGAGGATCCACATGAGATGCATTTACCTTTGGAGTTACATTTTGACAACATGTGGTTCCCCAGGTAATTAAAGCATATTTTCAAAGTTGTTCAAGTAGTCTCCCAGCGGGCATCTACATTTTGCTTCAAAAATGTTTCACATTGATGTAGCTTATGTGAAGCTGAACAAAAAAGGCATACAATATGAGCGGTGGAGCATTCGGTGGAAGCAGATTTATTTGGCGGTGAAGAAGAAGTTCGGCTGTGATGCGGGTTAGTCGTGATCAGAGCGGCTTTTCATGGGAAAATTGCCCGTTGGTTTGGATTAGACTCGCTCCTACCTGGAGAACTCAGTTCGAGAATTTTGCAACGCTCGGTTAGAAATTCCGAGAATTGTTTGTACGTTGGATACTGAACCCCTGAATACTTGAGTTCGAATAATTTTATGCTTTCCGTATCCAAGCAACGAAGACCAAAATGAAGCAGAAGTGTATCAGATAAGTCTGGTAGATTCAATGCCTTGAGTGCAGCAAGATTTGTTAGGAAAACGTCAGATAATCTTTGCAAATTCTGAAGATTTTCTTGGGAAAGCGGTTTAAAATTCGTAATTTTTTCCAAGTAAAAATTTGTCAATAACCGGTTGTTTTGGTATCGATCAAGTAACGTTTCGAATGTAATCTGATAGTTATCATCGGACAAATGAATCGATTCGATTAATTTCAAAGGTGGGCCTCTCAAAAATGAGCGTAAATAGTAAAAATTTTCAGATTGTCGATTTTCATGAATAAGGGACCGAAACAGACAGTAAAAATTGGGCCACTCTTGAAGATCGCCGGAAAATATTTGTAAATTGATTTTTGGTAGTTTCGCAGTCCCTATATCTGGTCTCTCATTTTTCGTAGACAGGCTAGTACTAGTAGCTGGCTCAGCATATTGCGAGGCTACTGCTTTTGCTGAATAGTATAGCTCGTCGCAGGCTTGAGACCTAGCGGCCGTGTCGAAATTTTCGGGAAATTCCATTTTTGAAGCCATTTCCATAATTTGATCCTGGATTTCATCAAACGATTTGTAATCCATGTCAATTTGTTCCATTCGGGATAAAAAAATGGGAAAGTTTTCCTTTGTAAGATTTTTGGATAAGTCATAAACAGTTTGAATTTTATGAAAATATTTTTCCCTCTTCTTAATTAATAACTTAATTTTATCATCCGCCATCTTGAAAATTCAAAATAAAAATGTGACGAAAATAGTACTGAAAATATTCAGAAAAAACAACGTTTAACTTTAATTAAATTCAAATCTCAACTGCTAATTGTACTATTTTATGGGAAAAAAAATGAGTTTGCTAAATTGTTAAAAATTTATATAAAAATTGCCGATCGCTTCTTCCCGAAACTAAACGAAGCAGCGTGAGGTATCCAATTACAATACTGGTATCCTGGCAGGTGTAATTCAAACGGTAACTTATTTATAAGACTGTTTATCAAGCCTCTTCCTTTGCGAGTCTTACGAATCATACTGTAGTGAAAAATGACAATCGGCGATATATATATATATATATATAACTTAAGTACTTCACTTCACAAAATATAAAAAAAAGAATAAGTAGGGAGATAAACAACAAACTTGACGGCTGGTTAAACACTGACTTTATTGCCATCTTGAACCTCTAATTATGAATAATTGAACAGATTCCAACAGCTGTTTACAATGCCAGTTTGATTAGCGACTTTGCGATCATCGTCTTGTCTTAACTCCCTCTGCCAGTTTACGAACATCCTCGTAAACTCAAAACAAAAATTTCAGAGAAAGAGCACACAAACAAAATAAATTATCAATTACATGAATCATATTCTACTTACATAAAAATAAAAATAAAATACCTTACTACTAGCTTAATCTACATTACTATCATTCATAATCAACAAAAAATATTTATATACAAATAAGTTACTTTACAAAAATTATATATAAAAGAAATGAAAATCCCCTGTTCCACTACACCTCTTAAATAAGCTCCAAAAGACGAAATAAAGTACACGGTTATGGGCTGGCTTCCCCAGCTGGAATCTTGAGCTGTTCGATATGAACTGTCTTATGTTTTCTTGGCTCAGCCACATTCTGAATAGTGACTAGGTTATGCTCTCTGAAAGCAATCACTCTGAATGGACCCTCGTACATCAGAACCTCCTTTGCACGATTCGATATAATTTTTTTGTTCACGATTGTACCGATTTTAATATCTCCCATAATGTCCTTCACGCCCTCGTTTTCCCGCGCCACTCTCCTACTCTTTTCCGCTACCATCCGGCCATGTGCTTTCCCCCACAGTTTCTCGAGATCTACTCTATTTATGGCTAGTTGTTCTGCCATTTTTTCGTCTACAACCGTATCACCCTCGTCTCTTCTTCGCACTCGTAAACCAAAAAGGGCCTCGAATGGGGAAAATCCGGTGGCCATGTGTATGGAGTGGTTGTACGCTGCTATGGCTCGGGGCATCGCCTCATCTGCTTCCAACCCTTTATCTGCGTAGAATACTCGGAGATGTTCTCCCAGGGTATTATGGAGCCTTTCGATTCCTCCCCTACTTTTAGGATGTCCGGGCGTATTCCAGTGCCATGAAATTCCTAGCCGTTTCAACTCCTGTCGCAAGTACGCGTTATCGAATTCCCTGCCCCCATCCGAGGAGATCGTATTTGGCACTCCATAGAACTGGAACCATGTTTGAAGGACGCTATTCACCGCCGCTGCTGATTTATCCTTCACCGGGTGGGCTATGGCCGTTTTGCTAAATGTATCCAGTATTGTTACCCATTTAAAACCCCTCCACGTAAAGGTGTCTACTTGAAGGTCTGTCAATGGTATCGTAGGCGTCATCGTCTCGGTTTGTAATCCTACGGGAGGATGGCGGTCATACTTAGCCGTATGACAAATGTGGCAGTTCCTTATTATCTCCTCTACCGTCTTCCGCATCCCTACCCAATAATACTTTCTTTTTAGTGCCACCAACGTCTCATTGATTCCCCGGTGGTTCGTCTTCCCTTGATGGTATGCCATCGTTACATCCTTTTGCTGTTCCTGATCGCGAATGGTCTCTACCATAGATCGGCATCGGATAAACGTCCTGTCTATCCCTATTTTTTCGAACCTCCACAAGTTACGTATCTTGTCCCACACCGTCGCATTGCCAACATACAGATAGTGGGTCGCACCTGCTTTAGAGGCGTCCTTTAACGCTCGGCAGATTTGCTCTTCCTGGACTCCAGGTTGGGACCAAATAGTAACAATATTATGCCTCTCGTATCTGGAAAATTTCGTTTTCAGTAACCCCGTGGTCCTTGTTTTCCATATTATCTGCCGAGTCTTATCGTTTATTACCTCATCCACTTCCTCCATCTCAGTCAATCTCTCGTCTTGTGATTCCTCCTGGTCGGGAGATTCCCCGTTTTCCCGGCGGTCTGTTTCTCCTTCTCCTTCCACATCTGGCGTCCATTCCCGTACGAACCTCTGGAGCTCCCCGGAAGGTCCCGCTTCACCTGATTCGATAGCGTTGACCTGAAGGGCACGAGATAACCAATCTGCCACCACATTATCCTTTCCCGGCTTGTATGCTATGTCGATATTGTACTGGCTCAAGATCTCCTTCCAACGCGTCACCCTAGCCGACGATTCTTTCAAATTACCCACCCACAGAAGTGGCCTGTGATCGGTATGAATTTTCCCCAATAAAATCCACCCAAAGGAAGTTTTCACAGCTGATGGATTACCCCGGATGACGGAATTATTGTCGTCGGAAAGGATTTCGGGATAGAGATCAGCACCCAGAGGAAAATCTATTTTCCCTTTTACGTGGAAAGCCGGGTCAGCTAATAAAATGGAGGAAAATCGATTTTTAAGTTCATTTGAGAGCGTCGTAACCGGTAACTCTGCACAAATTTCATGGAGTACCACAGCTTCTGCTGAAATAGAGTTAGCTTGACGGTGTTTAGGGGTCAACATGCAAGAGACCATTTTTGTCTTGCTAGTCGTAATATGGTTACCAGTGCCTGTGATGTTCAGTGGGCAATTTTGGGGCTTTAAATTTAAGCGTTGAGCCATTTCCCTGGTTATGCACGACACCTGAAAGCCAGGATCCACAACTAGACGTATAGGAACATTCCTACCATCTGAAGCTGTAAGGAAGGCCTCTGCTGTGCCCAGCAATACCGTGGAGTACGCAGTACTGGATGGGGAAGTACGGGCACTGCAGGATAGTGCTTGCGTAGGAGGCGGATTTTCAAGTGATTCCCTAGGTGTGGCGTTGAAAGTAGAGCGGTGCAAATGTGAATGATGTTTAGAGGATCCACATGAGATGCATTTACCTTTGGAGTTACATTTTGACAACATGTGGTTCCCCAGGTAATTAAAGCATATTTTCAAAGTTGTTCAAGTAGTCTCCCAGCGGGCATCTACATTTTGCTTCAAAAATGTTTCACATTGATGTAGCTTATGTGAAGCTGAACAAAAAAGGCATACAATATGAGCGGTGGAGCATTCGGTGGAAGCAGATTTATTTGGCGGTGAAGAAGAAGTTCGGCTGTGATGCGGGTTAGTCGTGATCAGAGCGGCTTTTCATGGGAAAATTGCCCGTTGGTTTGGATTAGACTCGCTCCTACCTGGAGAACTCAGTTCGAGAATTTTGCAACGCTCGGTTAGAAATTCCGAGAATTGTTTGTACGTTGGATACTGAACCCCTGAATACTTGAGTTCGAATAATTTTATGCTTTCCGTATCCAAGCAACGAAGACCAAAATGAAGCAGAAGTGTATCAGATAAGTCTGGTAGATTCAATGCCTTGAGTGCAGCAAGATTTGTTAGGAAAACGTCAGATAATCTTTGCAAATTCTGAAGATTTTCTTGGGAAAGCGGTTTAAAATTCGTAATTTTTTCCAAGTAAAAATTTGTCAATAACCGGTTGTTTTGGTATCGATCAAGTAACGTTTCGAATGTAATCTGATAGTTATCATCGGACAAATGAATCGATTCGATTAATTTCAAAGGTGGGCCTCTCAAAAATGAGCGTAAATAGTAAAAATTTTCAGATTGTCGATTTTCATGAATAAGGGACCGAAACAGACAGTAAAAATTGGGCCACTCTTGAAGATCGCCGGAAAATATTTGTAAATTGATTTTTGGTAGTTTCGCAGTCCCTATATCTGGTCTCTCATTTTTCGTAGACAGGCTAGTACTAGTAGCTGGCTCAGCATATTGCGAGGCTACTGCTTTTGCTGAATAGTATAGCTCGTCGCAGGCTTGAGACCTAGCGGCCGTGTCGAAATTTTCGGGAAATTCCATTTTTGAAGCCATTTCCATAATTTGATCCTGGATTTCATCAAACGATTTGTAATCCATGTCAATTTGTTCCATTCGGGATAAAAAAATGGGAAAGTTTTCCTTTGTAAGATTTTTGGATAAGTCATAAACAGTTTGAATTTTATGAAAATATTTTTCCCTCTTCTTAATTAATAACTTAATTTTATCATCCGCCATCTTGAAAATTCAAAATAAAAATGTGACGAAAATAGTACTGAAAATATTCAGAAAAAACAACGTTTAACTTTAATTAAATTCAAATCTCAACTGCTAATTGTACTATTTTATGGGAAAAAAAATGAGTTTGCTAAATTGTTAAAAATTTATATAAAAATTGCCGATCGCTTCTTCCCGAAACTAAACGAAGCAGCGTGAGGTATCCAATTACAATACTGGTATCCTGGCAGGTGTAATTCAAACGGTAACTTATTTATAAGACTGTTTATCAAGCCTCTTCCTTTGCGAGTCTTACGAATCATACTGTAGTGAAAAATGACAATCGGCGATATATATATATATATATATAACTTAAGTACTTCACTTCACAAAATATAAAAAAAAGAATAAGTAGGGAGATAAACAACAAACTTGACGGCTGGTTAAACACTGACTTTATTGCCATCTTGAACCTCTAATTATGAATAATTGAACAGATTCCAACAGCTGTTTACAATGCCAGTTTGATTAGCGACTTTGCGATCATCGTCTTGTCTTAACTCCCTCTGCCAGTTTACGAACATCCTCGTAAACTCAAAACAAAAATTTCAGAGAAAGAGCACACAAACAAAATAAATTATCAATTACATGAATCATATTCTACTTACATAAAAATAAAAATAAAATACCTTACTACTAGCTTAATCTACATTACTATCATTCATAATCAACAAAAAATATTTATATACAAATAAGTTACTTTACAAAAATTATATATAAAAGAAATGAAAATCCCCTGTTCCACTACACCTCTTAAATAAGCTCCAAAAGACGAAATAAAGTACACGGTTATGGGCTGGCTTCCCCAGCTGGAATCTTGAGCTGTTCGATATGAACTGTCTTATGTTTTCTTGGCTCAGCCACATTCTGAATAGTGACTAGGTTATGCTCTCTGAAAGCAATCACTCTGAATGGACCCTCGTACATCAGAACCTCCTTTGCACGATTCGATATAATTTTTTTGTTCACGATTGTACCGATTTTAATATCTCCCATAATGTCCTTCACGCCCTCGTTTTCCCGCGCCACTCTCCTACTCTTTTCCGCTACCATCCGGCCATGTGCTTTCCCCCACAGTTTCTCGAGATCTACTCTATTTATGGCTAGTTGTTCTGCCATTTTTTCGTCTACAACCGTATCACCCTCGTCTCTTCTTCGCACTCGTAAACCAAAAAGGGCCTCGAATGGGGAAAATCCGGTGGCCATGTGTATGGAGTGGTTGTACGCTGCTATGGCTCGGGGCATCGCCTCATCTGCTTCCAACCCTTTATCTGCGTAGAATACTCGGAGATGTTCTCCCAGGGTATTATGGAGCCTTTCGATTCCTCCCCTACTTTTAGGATGTCCGGGCGTATTCCAGTGCCATGAAATTCCTAGCCGTTTCAACTCCTGTCGCAAGTACGCGTTATCGAATTCCCTGCCCCCATCCGAGGAGATCGTATTTGGCACTCCATAGAACTGGAACCATGTTTGAAGGACGCTATTCACCGCCGCTGCTGATTTATCCTTCACCGGGTGGGCTATGGCCGTTTTGCTAAATGTATCCAGTATTGTTACCCATTTAAAACCCCTCCACGTAAAGGTGTCTACTTGAAGGTCTGTCAATGGTATCGTAGGCGTCATCGTCTCGGTTTGTAATCCTACGGGAGGATGGCGGTCATACTTAGCCGTATGACAAATGTGGCAGTTCCTTATTATCTCCTCTACCGTCTTCCGCATCCCTACCCAATAATACTTTCTTTTTAGTGCCACCAACGTCTCATTGATTCCCCGGTGGTTCGTCTTCCCTTGATGGTATGCCATCGTTACATCCTTTTGCTGTTCCTGATCGCGAATGGTCTCTACCATAGATCGGCATCGGATAAACGTCCTGTCTATCCCTATTTTTTCGAACCTCCACAAGTTACGTATCTTGTCCCACACCGTCGCATTGCCAACATACAGATAGTGGGTCGCACCTGCTTTAGAGGCGTCCTTTAACGCTCGGCAGATTTGCTCTTCCTGGACTCCAGGTTGGGACCAAATAGTAACAATATTATGCCTCTCGTATCTGGAAAATTTCGTTTTCAGTAACCCCGTGGTCCTTGTTTTCCATATTATCTGCCGAGTCTTATCGTTTATTACCTCATCCACTTCCTCCATCTCAGTCAATCTCTCGTCTTGTGATTCCTCCTGGTCGGGAGATTCCCCGTTTTCCCGGCGGTCTGTTTCTCCTTCTCCTTCCACATCTGGCGTCCATTCCCGTACGAACCTCTGGAGCTCCCCGGAAGGTCCCGCTTCACCTGATTCGATAGCGTTGACCTGAAGGGCACGAGATAACCAATCTGCCACCACATTATCCTTTCCCGGCTTGTATGCTATGTCGATATTGTACTGGCTCAAGATCTCCTTCCAACGCGTCACCCTAGCCGACGATTCTTTCAAATTACCCACCCACAGAAGTGGCCTGTGATCGGTATGAATTTTGAACCGCTTTCCAAATATATAGGGCCGGAAGTGTTGGACTGCCCATACAATCCCTAATAACTCTCTCTCGAGCGCGCTATATCGGGTCTCCGCGTCTGTAAGCCTTCTGCTTGCGTATGCCACAGGCCGTTCCCCCTTATCATAATCCTGTGACAAAACCGCCCCCAGTGCATATTCACTAGCGTCGGTGGTGATCGCGAATGGTTTTGAAAAATTAGGGAATGCGAGAACCGGTTCCGTTTGTAGCCAACACATGCATTTCCTGATGTTCCCCTCGATCTCTGGAGTAATCCGAATTGTGCGTCCCTTCCTTAACAGTGCATTCAGAGGACTCAGATGCTCGGCCATCTCTGGGACGAATCGACGATAATAATTTAGGGTTCATAGCAATCTCCTGATTCCCTTGATATCGGTTGGCATCGCCATTTTCCCTATGGCTTCCACCTTCTTACCGTCAGGCCGCACCCCTTCTGCCGATATCGAATGCCCGAGGAAGTTGATTTGCTTTTGCCCCAATATTGATTTTTCCGCTGATAATTTTAAACCAAATTGACGTATTCTGGCAAAGACTCGTTTCAAATCCTCTATATGGCCCAACTCCGTCTTACTAAAAACCAGGAGATCATCCATATAGACCTGGCACATGTTTTCGTCTAAGCCCCTCAAGAACTCGTCCATCAGCCTCTGGAACGTTATCGGCGCATTTTTTAAACCGAATGGCATACGGGTAAACTCGTAATGGCCCCTTTCAAACGTAAACGCTGTTTTACTTTGGTCTCTGGGATGCATGCGAATTTGGTGGTATCCGGATTTCAAATCTAGTGTGCTGAACACGGTTGCTCCGCCCAGTCTGTCCAAAATGTCCTCTAATCTGGGAATAGGGTATTTCTCATCCAACGTATTTTCGTTGAGTTGCCGGAAATCTACCACCACCCTGTAGCGCTCTCTTGGATCCCCGTTAACAGGTTTCTTCTTGACCGCCATAGAGGACTGTTAAAGGGTGATGTACTGTCAACGATAATACCTTGCCGTTTTAGCTCCGCGATCTCCTCCCAAATGTGTTCCCGCAACGCCTGTGGGTAGCGCCGCTCCTTCACGTAAGTACTTTTCTCAGCTTTCAAATGAATTTCATGAACCGTTTCTCCCGTCACGCTGAGTGGATCCCCCTCGCGAAAAAAAATATCCGCGTATTCTTCCCTTATCCCCATCCTCCAATCCTTGCCCTGGGTAATTGCACCGACGCACCTCACATCCCTTTTCACGTTCTCCATCGTTCTATATGTCTTCTTCCCAATTCTAATCACCCATTGACCTTCTACATTACTGATTTTCGCCCCTAGTTTCCCGAGCACGTCACACCCCAAAATCCCACCATACTCGCGCGGCATGGTCTCTACCACATGCAGAGTTGCTACGTCGCCCTTTTTGCCCCATTTACTTAACGCCAGTTCCACTTCCCCCTCCACCGTACAGGGACCACTCAAAGTGACTAGCTGACATAAACACTTTCTAATTTCTGGGTCACACTCTCCTTTAAATATAGGGTTTAGACTATCTCTACCTACTAGAGTACACGAGCTCCCTGTGTCCACAAGACACCTCCACCCCTTGCAAAACTCGATAATAGGCAACCTGTCACACTTCTTTACCACACTATTCACAAAAAATAGGTTGCCCCTCCGTTCACACAATCCTCATTCTTTTCTTATCTGCTCACTTCGCCTCCTTGTGCTCCGTTGCTTGCTTCTTCCTCCAGGGGTTCCTCTGCGGCTAGGTTCGCTTCCCTCCGTCTCGGACCCTGAAGCCTCCGAAGATCTAGCCGATTCCGACGATATTCTGTTTCTCCGCCATATTCTTTGAGCATTGATCTCCATAGGTTCGCCTCGATCGTGCTCCCGACGCCGTATATATGGGCATTGTCTGGCCATATGTCCCTCACTGTGGCATTCAAAACACCGCGCACGTGGGCACTGAGCCACCAAGTGCCCTATCTTGCCACATTCGTGGCACCTCCTTTCCTCTCTTCTCCCATTCTTCCTCTCCACAATTTGCCTTCTTTCTCTTGGTATTTTTTCTCTTCTCCCAAACTCTCCATCTCTTCTTCTTCCCATGTCCTGTCTCACTCTATTCCTTCCTGCCTCATTCCTCCGGTACGACACTCTTTTCCACCCTGGTTCGATCTCTTCTCTCTCTTCCTCGTCGCGGGCACTCGCATCTACCATGTCCTGTGCGCATTCCATGAATGACCTATCCCTGGGTAATCCGTCTTTCTTTCCAGTATCCCTGGCTAATTGTACCTTCAGGACTGTGGTCATAAACAACATCCACGCTTCGACCGCACTGGTATCCATTACTTCTCGCAATTTTTCGTTAATCTTATTCAGCTTTACGAGCAGGCTTGCAGCGTACTGACCGTTTGTTTGATTCGAACGTTTCATCTCTCGAAACATCTGCAGCATATCCTCTTCTGGGGCCCATCGCCCCCCTCCATACGCTTTTTTTAGTCTTTCCTTGATCACCTGCCACGAGGTATCCTCATCTGCTTGGATTAGATTTAATACACTCCTTCTGACCCGTCGTGCTAAGGCTACCCGTAGCCTTTTGGCATCCGCTTCCTATGCTGCTCATAATACCATCCCCGCCCTTGAGGAAATGATTTAATTCGCCCACATCACCGTTAAATTTCTCCAAGTCTGATATCTCCCTTCTTAAATCTTGTGCATTGGCCTTCCTTAACTTCATTTTCTCCAATTCATTCGTTTCCTGTGCAATTCTGTTTGCTTCCTGGGCAGCTAAGTCTGCCCGCGCCATTGCTAGAGTTGTTGATGGTAATGGCGGAAACTGGGGATTCGCCTGTTCTGGCTGTGAAGGCTCTAACGTTAACGTTGCCGGCCTCAGGATTTCTCTTTGTTCGTTCATAATGGCAAGACTAGTTATTTTTCAAATTGAGAGAGCAAAGATAAAAATAAAAATGAAAGTAAAATAGATCAATAATGAACTCGCTGTAGTCTTTAGCGTCCTTGAAAAAAAAAATATTCTCACTGAACTGCTAAAACCTTTTTCCCTGGTTTCGGCACCACTTAAGTACTTCACTTCACAAAATATAAAAAAAAAGAATAAGTAGGGAGATAAACAACACACTTGACGGCTGGTTAAACACTGACTTTATTGCCATCTTGAACCTCTATTTATAGATTCCAACAGCTGTTTACAATGCCAGTTTGATTAGCGACTTTGCGATCATCGTCTTGTCTTAACTTATATATATATATATACAGGAAATGAATGAATGATTTTGTCGGCATTCAAAATGAAATTAGTCCAACAAGAACAACGTTTTTCTACTTTGAAGTGTTTGCCTGACGAATCTACTGAGGTGAAACATAGCACACTATTACCAAGCACCATACGAGCGTCAATATGCGGATCAAGCGGATGTGGAAAGACGAATATTAAGATTGGACTTTTATTAAATCCAAATGGTTTAAAATTTAAAAATGTATATCTATTCGGAAAAACTTTACACCAGCCCAAATACCAGTATTTAAAAAATGTTGTAAATATGGTTCCTGAAATAGGATTTTACGATTTTGAAGATGCAAAAGATATGCCTCACCAAGTTGAATCTAATTCAGTCTGTATATTCGATGATGTTACGATGGAGGATCAAGATATAATTAAACGATATTTCAGTTATGGAAGAAATATGAATCTAGATTGTTTTTACTTAACCCAAAGTTATGTTTGCATTCCTAGACATCTGATCAGGTGTAATTTTAACTTTTTAATAATATTTCCTCAGGAGGAATTGAGTTTAAAACATATTTACGATGAACATGTGAGCACTCCTCATATCGGTTTCCAACTTTTTAAAGACATGTGTTCATTATGTTGGAAAGAGCCTTTCGGTTATCTCGTTATTGACAAAAGTAGGGATTTAAATAATGGTCGTTTTAGAAAAGGAATCGATACATTTATTGTAGATATACAAAGGGTTTCCAGTCGTTGACGGAGCTCAGTCATGGACCCTAAAGTCACCCGTGAGATTGTAAAAACTAGCGAAATTTTAAAAAACAAATTTCGGACATTGAAGCGTGGTCTTCAGGATGTTGATGAGGTTCGTCAAGCATTCTTTACACCTGTATCACAACCTTTAGAAGACATTAAAGAGTCGTTAAAGTTGCAAAAAGAAACCAAATCGGAGCCGTCAAGTAAAAAGATTAGAAACAAAAATGATGAGATTGAGTTTACAAAAGATATTTACAAAACAGCAACATTGACACCAGAGTTAGCCCATTCGACCCATCCGTCAACTCCAATACTTTCGGCTAGTTCATCACCTGTTGCTAGTTCGACGTTTCCTGAAATTAAAGTAGAAAATGAACATCATGAAACTGAAGATTCACTAGTAGAAACAGTTATAGATCTTATTCCACAACGAGCAAAAGTTAATGGTTACCTGGGGTTTGGAAACCAACAAAGAAAATATTTGGAGAAATTGTTGAGAGGCGATAATAAAACCATCGATTCACGTTATGGCATTAGAGTCATGCCCGATGGAGGATTCGCAATAGGTGACTCAACTGATATTCAACTACATACATACAGCGATGACATAACAATTAACGGGGTAACTTATGAAGACACAGAGAGATTGTTGCAGTTACTTTACTTGAAAAATCCCGAAAAGTATGAAAAAAAAAAGACTTGGAAATGTATAAAAACATTTTAATCTCGACCAATGCTCAGAAAAAAGGCTATAGTGAAGAACAAGGGAGACAAGGAATCAGATCAGAAAAATATAGAAAAGTAATAGCGATGCATTTCACACCTCGTCGTACCACCACCCCCCCTAGTAAAATAGCCTCACTTCGTTCGCACAAAGGCACTGGTCTCATGAGAGCCGATAAACCCATTTATGAGTATTGGGACGATCCTAATGAGCTAGTTGATCGGCTGAGGTTGCTAATATCTTCAGCGAATGCAGGTCACGAAGGACATGAAAACGAAATAGAATCGATAATTGAAGAGCTACGAGAAATAAATATATTATATTAAGTGAATATCTTTTCACTGTGTGTGTATCTCGGTGATGCTGATAACGCTCGGTTATCTTAAAAGATGAATGCATCGTTGTTGAAAAGTGCTGTCGTAAATGAATTACACAAACCAGCTCGAAGAAAATATCCACGTCGGAAAACTGTTTTGAAAGGAATTAACGATTTATGGCAAATAGACCTTGTGAAAATGATACCTTATTCTGGAGAAAATAAAGGAAATAAATATTTGTTAACGGTCATAGACTGCTTTTCGAAATTTGCTTGGGCTGTGCCACTAAAACAGAAAACAGCGGACAACGTGAGCAAAGCGATGGAGAGTGTGTTTTTTCGAGTAAATCAACTCCAAAACATATTCAAAGTGATCAAGGAAAAGAATTTTACAATTCAAAGTTTAATTCTCTAATGAAACAATGCAATGTTAATCATTATTCAACTTTTCCTATAAAAAGCTTATACAATATAAAAGCTTCCATTGTAGAAAGGTTCAATAGAACATTAAAAGAAAAAAATTGGAGAGCATTCAGCCTGCGAGGAAATTATACATTTTTAGATATATTACCCCAAATTCTACTAATATAATAGGAGTATAATTCATCATTTCATAGGACTATAGATATGAAACCAATCGATGCTCGGCATAAAAAGATGGAGAGATACTTGCTAAAAAATGTATATTCTATAGTGACTAAATCGAAAGTACGAAAGCAGAAATTTATAGAAGACGATTTTGTAAGAATGTCTAAACAAAAAACAAGTTTTTCAAAAGGCTATAAGCCTAATTGGTCAAGTGAAATTTTTAAGGTAGTCAAGATTCAGAAGACATATCCGTACACATATTTGCTAGAAGATCTAAAAGGGCAACCGATCAGTGGTGCATTTTATGAAGAAGAGCTACAACAGGCTAAATATCCAAATATATACCTGGTAGAAAAAGTTTTGAAAAGGAAAGGCAATCAATTATATGTTAAGTGGTTCGGTGTTAATGAACGCAGCTGGGTTAATAAAAAGGATATCGTATAATGTTGCTAAAGAAAAGAAGAAGAAAAAAACATATGCTCTTATACTAGACATTTATTTTATACGTACATCATATTCTTAAAAATTTTTGTTAATTATTGTTACTTTTTTTGAAAAAATAAAATCTAATACTCTGTTCACTGGTCTAATTTTCTAACCTATATATTAATTTAAGTAAGTGCGACGTATTTTATTTGTCCCTTGAAAAAAGAGGAATAAGAAAAAAACAAATTGACTGAAAACATTTAATTTTTTTTTATAAATGAAAAATTTAATTAAAAATCATCTACATCAATATGTAGCAATTATAAGAAAAACCTATTACAAAATAAATCTAAATGAAATAGTGATTCAGTAAATACAACATTTAACAAATTTTATTTAAAAAGACTCCTCCTCAAACCATAAACAATACGGGCTACACGCCCTATGGTAATTGAGAGGGTTTATTAACGAATCGGTGTCATAAAACAGTCCACAGTATACACATTTAACACTATTTTCGACTCCACGTATAAATCCAGCAAATGACAGCATATGATGAGGAGAAGAAGAATTGTCTCTATACGTTCGTTTACGAACGTCTCTTTTAGTGAAATCTACAGCCTCACTATTTTTATTTACCCATGCAGCCAGACGATGAGCTTGATTTAAAGAGCAAACGAATGAAGTTTCTAAATGATAATGACATGCTATCTTATCATATTCCAACTGTTTCAGATTGGGGCATCCAAAGTCGTGCAAATCATAAACAGGTTTATCAATAAGGTCTTCTATAAGCTTACACTTTTCTATTCCTTTTCCCCATAATACGTCATAGTTTTCTGCAACAGATAGTAAAACATTTTTCAAAGATTCATAATTTACGTCACCATAGTCCCATTCCAGACCATGAAGATGTTTTTTTACCCAGAGATTTGTCTTTAGCCGATCAGCATTTTCGGCTTCTTGAGGCGGTTTAAAAATCCAATGACTAGAGTGCTCGTAATTTACGCTAACTACTGACAGTTCTTTCACTATCAGCTTGTTCGTCTCCAAGCGATAACCCTGGAAATCAAGAACTGCTGAGGACATGTCTGGAATAGGATTTATCACTCTACTGAAAGCGAGCTCAAAGACCGACTGACCTGATCAGCATCTGACGCAGCTCCTTATCGTACTTATAAGCCCCCGCCTTTTCTCTCTCCTCACAGTCAATCAGTCAGCCACTATGCTAGTATAAGTTCGTAGTCTCAACGTCTTCAGTTTTCATTACAACTGCTGTAAAGTAAGTTTTTTTTTTTAATTTTATTTTACTCGAATATCTGTTTTTTAACTGAGTATATGATTTTAATTTTTTTTAGATGTCCCTCCTGAAAAAATAAATTAAATTAAACCCGCATATAAAAATATTGGAGAATTAATTATAGGACGGACGTATCAAATTCTACAACTTTCGAAGAAGGAGACGGAGTATGGCCCGTCAATTGAAGCAATATTATTAGATGAAGGAGAAAAAGAAAAAATAAGAATCTTTCTACCTAAAAGATATGTCTACGCATTTACAGAAGAAGAAATATTCAACTATGAAGGTACATTCTTACATTTTAAACATATAAAAAAAATAAAGTTATATATTTTTTTTTACTTAGCCAAGTGATTATTTTCTGGTTTAGGACAGCTAAAAATTCAATATATGGGAAAGAAGAAAAATGCTTATGACATAAAGTTTATGTAAACAAAAAAAAGGTTGAATCAGGTTAGGCTACAATTGTTTTTTTTCTTAATATTACTTTTAGGGGGTAGTGTATATATATTTTTGTATTTGTTTGACCAAGTATGCTTTTAGATTAAAAATGAATAATAAAAGTAACAGAAATAATTATTTATGTGCTCATTGTGGATTATTGCTTACAAACTGGCGACATAGATGTCAATCGTTGTTTTACTATTGTCGAGGCTGTAGGAAAGAATTTAGCAAAAAGTTTAACTTTGAACGGCATAAATTAACTTGTCAATTTGGGGTTAGTAGTAATAATACACTCGACGTGAACACAATGGAGATACCAATGAAAAAAAGAAAATATAGCATTTTTAGTAGACAGATACGAGGGAAGACGGTCGCTCAAGAAAATGGGATTATTAGAGCTTCATTAGGAAATGCGGTTGAAGATGTGTACATTCCTGACGATAATAAAAAAATATTAGCTTCAGAATTTTTTAATAAGAAAAAAGAGGTTTTAGTAAAGTTACTAAATAGTTATGCAGGTGAATGGAAAAATCTAAAATTAAACATAATGTTAGAATATACATATATTAAGAAAAACGAAAATACTATTAGTGAAAGAACAGATTTTAATTTGAAATCGAAAGTTAGTACGATAGATGTTTCTATAAACCTCGAAAATTACATTGAAACAATTTTTGAAAAATTTTTAGAGGAACAGGATGAGTTTGAAAAAAAAGGTTCCGGTTGGATGTACACCTCTGCAAACTATATCTGCCTACATTTAACTAAATTTAAGCCTTTCGGAGGATCTCAATATATTGAATTACCTAAAAAAATACGAGACAAACGTTGTGTTATAAATGTAAAAAATAATACTAACGATTGCTTTCGTTTAGCTTTACTTAGTGATAATATTAGATCAAATGACTTTAACGCGTACAAAAATATCCATACTCCATATTCTTTTGATTCTATATCGTTCCCGACTCCATTTAGCGATATCAATCGATTCGAAAATTTAAATAACCTGTCTATAAATGTTTATGGCTTAGATGATAAAAATAATGTTTATCCAATTAGAATCAGTAAAAAGGATAATTATGATAAAACGTTTGATCTGTTGTACTTACAAAATGGAGAAAATTTTCGCTATTGTTTGATCACAAATCTTTCACGATTAGTAAGTTCTCAAATATCTTTGTCAAAACGTGCATATTCAATCTGTCGTAGATGTCTGACCGTATTTCCAAGGACGTATGTAAACAAGTATGGGAAAAAAGGTGATGAGCGAAAAGACGAACACGAATTATTTTGCCGTGATCACAAACCAATTCGATCTGACTTTCCGAAAGAAGAAAAAATTTAATTTAAACATGTGGAATATACACAATCCATTCCAATCGTAGTTTATGTAGATATTGAATCTCTTTTAATACCAATTTCGGGGCCTATTCCTAATCCGTCAACATCTTGGAACAAAGCTGTTCATGAGCATCGTGCTTTCTCAGTTTCACTTCTGGTCACGTCAAAAATGTTTGAATGTAAACCGTTTGTTTATGCAGGAGAAAACTGTATGCTAGCGTTTTTAGAAAAACTCGAATCTATAGTTCTTGAAGCGGATAAAATATATGGCAATACTATGCGAATGGAAGAAATGAGCGAAGGGGAAAATAAAATATTTTATTTTGCTAAAGATTGCATCTTATGTCAATACCCTTTAGACGAACACGATCGATTACGACATCACTGTCACTTATCAGGAAAATTTGTTGGACCAGCACATAATGCATGTAATTTAAGAGCAAAAAAGCCCGATTTTATACCTGTTTTATGCACAACTTACAGTTTGATTCTCATTTTATAATCCCTTTCTTGGGCCGTTGTGAAAATATCAGCGTAATTCCTAGTAATTCTGAAAAATATATAAGTTTCAGCATAAAATATAAAGGATGTAGTACAAAAATACGATTTGTTGACTCGTTTAAATTTCTATCATGAAGTTTGGAAACATTAGTGAACAATTTGCAAAATAAATCTAAATCAATTACTAATATGATTGCCACATATGGCAAATATTATTAATGATGAAAACAAAATTAAATTATTGACAATCATCATCATCATCACAGGCACTACAACCGTCAGAACAGGTCTAATAAGAGATTTGTACAGGATGATCTTGATGGATCTAGCCAGCAAATGCCCTCTCAATATCTTAGCCAGGCCAAAATAACACCTATTAGCTGAAGTGATCCTTCTCTGTACTTCTTGACTGGGCATATTTTCTGCACAAACTAAGGACCCTAGGTACACGAAATTGTTTACACTTTCAAACGTGTGATCTCCAAATGCAACTGTAGGTGGTGGTGGCCTTGTTGAGTTGGCAATCATGTATTTGGTCTTCGTTTGGTTAATACTTAGGCCCATTACCCGTCCAGCTGCCTCTATGGCTAAGAAGGTTCTTTCCAAGTCCCTCTGCGATCTAGCTATAATATCTATGTCATCTGCATAGGCTAATATTTGGATTGACTTGGTGAGAATCGTCCCACTTCTTTGGACTTCGGAATCCCTTATCACCTTTTCTAGTGCGAGATTAAAAAGTAGGCATGATAGGCCGTCTCCTTGTCTTAGCCCCCTTGTGGTCGTGAATGCCTCTGATAGGTCTCCTTGTATTCTAACCTGACATTTCGATCCTATCATCAGCAGCTCTGTTAGATGGATCAATTGAAGGGGAATATTCATTGTTTCCATCGCCTGGTACAACCTCTCTCTAATGACACTGTCATATGCACTGCTAAAATCTATGAAAAGGTGGTGTGTGATGATATTGTATTCTCTTGTTCTTTCGAGCAGGGTCCTTAGTGCAAAGATTTGGTTGGTTGTTGATCTTCCTCTCATGAAACCACATTGGTAGACTCCCACCTCTCTTTCTGCATGAGGGAGTAGCCTCTGGTAGACGACATTAGATAGCACCTTGTATGTGCAACTGAGTAGGGTTATGCCACGGTAATTATTGCAATCCGTTTGGTCTCCCTTTTTATGGAGAGGGATGATGATGCCAGTATACCACTCCTCAGGCATGGTCCTAGTTATCCAAATACTATGGAGAAGGTCACGGATCGCTTTGATAAGTTCATTTCCACCAGCTTTCAGTAATTCTGCAGCTATGTTATCAGATCCTGGGGTTCTTTAGTTTTTGAATGGAATCAAAAATCTCCTCGTCATCTGGTGGATCGGTTAACTCGACGGCATCGCACAGGACAGGGTTTACACTATCCACTGCAGGGGCCTGAGAAGTTCCTAATATACTTCCAAAGTGGAAGGCCCACCTGCCAAGGATATTATCTTTATTTGTAATTAATAATCCATCCTCTCCTCGGCATGCATTGGATCTAGGCTTAAATTTCTTTCGCTGGGCATTCACACTCTTGTAGAAGGCTCTTACATCCGCTTGACTTCTTAGTTCTTCTATTTCCTTTATTTTCTCAAGTTCTTTACTTCTCTTCTTCCTTCTATGAATGCCTTTCTCTTCTCGCCTTCTGTCTTTATACTCCTTTACTGCTTGGCGAGTTCTGTGCTTCTCTATCATTCTCTTATATGCTTTGTTTTTCCTGTCTGTCGCTGCCTGACATTCCGAATCAAACCATTCAGACCTCTGGAGAGCTTCCTACATACCCAGAACCTCTTCTGCAATTTGATTGATGGCAACTTTGCAGTGGTTCCATCTTCCATTCACCGTATCTTCAGATGGGCCCCCTTCTAAAGCTTTATCAAGCCTCTGCTTAAATTCTTCCCTAAGCTCTGGTTCATGTAGTTTCTGGGTATTGATCCTTTCCTTTCTAGCACCTTTATTCTTTTAACATTACTTATTCTGGCTCGAAATCGTGCCACAACCAGATAGTGATCGCTATCAGCATTAGCTCCTCTAAATGTTCTCACTGCCATGAGACTAGACCTTTGTCTCCGACTAACTAGGATGTGGTCAATTTGGGTGCTTGTATTGTTGTTTGGTGTAACCCACGTAGCTTAATAAATGTTCTTACGATCAAACATGGTGCTACTAACAACCATATCCTGGGATGCGGCGAAATCCACCAGCCTTCAACCATTATCATTACTTTCACAATGTAGGCTATGTCTTCCTACAATTGGCAAAATAGCGGGATCTCTTCCAACCTGTGCATTAAGGTCACCCAGGACTATTTTTATATCATGGCGTGGGCATTCTGCTAGCTTCCTTTCTAATTCATGATAGAAATCATCACCTCAGTCGGTGCATGAACCGACACCAAAGAGTAATTTCTAAATCTGCCCCTAATTCTCATCATGCATAGCCGATGGTTAACTGCTTTAAAATCCATGACACACTCCCTCATGTCACCGCTTACCACGAAACCTACCCCAAAGATATGTTCATTCCGGTGGCAACTATAATATATGGTATGATCTTTCTTCTCCATGATTCCAGAGCCTATCCATCTCATTTCCTGTAGTGCGGTGATGTCCGTCTTATACTTAGAAAGTTCATCCAAGAGTAATTTTAATGCTCCAGCTCTATACAAGGTACGAACATTCCACGTCGCCAACTTGAATTCCTTAAGAACGCCGGGTCGATACCGATTAGACAGTCCAAATCCGAGGCAATTTTCTTGATGTTTCACAGCCACAAACATTTTTGTGAGAGAGGAGCAGCTGACCCCTCCGCTCAACCCCCAACCTGGAGGACCAGTCCTGTAACCCTAGGAAGGAGCCATTACTGGGTGCTATCAGCCGGGCCAGCTGAACCCAGGTTTTTTAACGAGGTTTTTACTCCTTCCCCTCCTCCTTTTTCATCCTGGCTTGGGACAGGCAATGGCGGAGTTAAAAGGTAAGGCATATTTCCGTACAATTATTTTAATTCTTTTGATCGCCTAAACGAAACTCGACTACCATCCAAAAATTCATTTTTTAATGATTTAACAAAAACATCGATTAGCGACGTGGACTATGAGCACGCGAAAAGTGTCTGGAAAATCTTCAACATCCAAACACTAAAAGATTATGCGGAATTGTATATACAAACAGATGTAATTTTGCTGTGCGAAGTTTTTGAAGCCTTTCGACTTCTCTGTCAACAAATTTATCGACTAGATCCTGCATGGTTTTTTACTTTGCCACAGTTATCTTGGAATGCAATGTTGAAATACATGAAAATAAAATTAGATGTAATAAAAGATATTGATATGGTACAGTTTTTTGAAAAGGGAATAAGGGGAGGCATTTGTCAAGTTGTTTCTCGGTATGCGAAAGCTAACAATAAATGAATGAATATGACTCGACTAAACCCAGTAATTATTTACTTCACGTAGATGTCAACAATCTTTACGGTTATGCCATGATCCTTCCCTTGCCGTATACAGATTTTGAGTGGGTTGATGAAAAATTTGATGTATTAGATCTTGAAAATGAATCAGAAACCGGTTATGTGCTAGACGTTGATGTTGAATACCCCAAAGAAATTCATGATAATCTTTCTCAATTACCTTTTTTACCCGAAAAAAATAATCCACCTAATACTAAAACTGTTAAACTATTGACGACTTTGATGCCCAAAACACGTTACATACTACATTATGTGAATTTAAAACAAGCTCTACAACTCGGGGTAAAGATTTCAAAAATTCATAGAGTGTTGAAGTTTAAACAAAAAAATTGGTTGGCTCCATACATAGAAATTAATTCAATGATGAGAGCATCAGCTAAAAATACATTCGAGTCAGATTTTTACAAATTGATGAATAACAGCTGCTTCGGCAAATTTATGGAAAACGTGCGAAACAGAATCGATTTAAAAATAGTAACAAATGAAAAATCATTATTTCGTCAAGTCAATAAACCAAATTTTAAAGGCAGGATTATATTTGCAGATAATGTTACAGCCGTTCAGCTGGAAAAAGAAAGCATTATTTTTGATAAACCCTTGTACGTGGGATTTGCAGTGTTAGACTTGAGCAAAGTTTTGATGTATCATTACCACTACAATGTGTTTTTGAAAAAATATGGTATAGAAAATGTTACTTTATGTTATACCGACACCGATTCATTTTTATACAATATTAGGACTGAAGATATTTATTCCGATATTTCTGGAGAGTTAAATAAATATTTTGATACAAGCAATTTTCCCACTTCTCATTTCTGTTATTCTGAAAAAAATAAAAAAAGTCGTAGGTTTGTTGAAAGATGAAACCTTTGGAGATCCTATAGTAGAGTTTGTCGGCTTGAGGCCCAAAATGTATTCGTACATAACAAAGAATGATATAACGGTTAAAAAGTAAATGGGAATAAAAAAATCGGCTGTTAAGAATTTTACTTTTAGCGATTACCTAAACACATTTAAAGACAGCAAAAGTCTATATTCTTCATTTTATACAATTCAATCTAAAAAACATAACGTTCAAACCACACTGATAAATAAAAAGTCATTATGCTCATTTGATAATAAAAGATATACATTACACGATGAAACCACTCTCCCTTATGGTCACTATAGCCTCAATGAATAAAAAACAGCGAATCTAACATAGTAAATGTATAAGAACCAATAAATGATTGATTGTCTACTAGTATTTTTATTGTTTACTTAAATTTATATTTAGTTAGAAAATTAGACCTGTAATTAGAGTACTAGATTTATTTCAAGAATGTCTACTTGTAGTATTATTATTGTTTACTTAAATGAGAAAATTAGACCTAGAGTACAAGAAAAGTAACAATAAACAAAAAATATGTTTAAGAATATGATGTATAAAATAAATGTTGTGTACAACTGTATTTTTTTTTCTTTCACATATCCTTTTTGTCAATCCAGCTCCTTCAAAAAAATTTCCTATATATTACTAAAGTTCAGGAGGAACACATACGTCATCCAAGCTCATACGTCATAAAAGCTAAATAATCTAACTCAATGACTCATGAAACTACTCCGTCATCCAATAGTCTATCTCAAAAAAAAAACCTAAGCCTAATCCCATTCATAAAAGCAAAATCACACTCCCGTCTCAGGCATCCAATAATCTCAAAAGCATCCCATTCATAACTCTTATCCCATTCATAAAGACAAATTACGTCACACTACCATTCAGTTCTTCCATTCATAATCAGAGTTTTATATAGATGGACCTTTGTTTTCCTGCTAATGAGTTTGCTTCGGAGCTGTTACAACGGACCAAAATAGTCATCAGTAAGTCGCTGTGATCCTTCGCTTTATTTCAATGGAAGCAATATTCGTTGTTGTGACCTGAGGTCCAAGGTAACTAAACTCCTCTCCTCCCTCAAAGGTTCAGCTTCCTAAGACAGGCTTTCATTCTTGAGGTCTGGCTCATCCGATGTGCATATATTTTGTTTTATTTTCATTAATATCTAGTCCCATGCGCGCGGCAGTTGTTGACTTAAGAGCGCAGTAAAGGACCGTCCCGCTATGTCAAGGTCAACCGCATAACCGATCAGTTGGATATGGTGCCATTATTCTGGGTGCCTCCTGTTTCTCTCACTGCTTTTCCAACATCAAATTAAACAGAAAGCACGCAAAAGCATCTCCTTGCCTTAGTCCTTTGTTTGAGCTAAATTCAGAAGAGTGTTCAGAAGGCATGCGGGAATGTGGAAGGCAAACGTCTCTCATTGTCATTTTTATGAGGCGTATTAGCTTTGAAGGAACTTCCATTTCTCTTAGTGCCTCGTATAACTTAGGACACTTGATACTGTCATACGCGTTAATAAAATCAACGAACAAGTGGTTAGTAGGCATCTTATGTTCATTGGCCCTTTCCTTGATTAATCTTAGGGTATGAATTTGGTCCACCGTAGATTTCCCTCTCCTGAAGCCAGTCTCGTACTGTCCGATTTCTCGCTCTGAATGCGGGGTCAGCCTTTGGTAGAGGACATTGGAGAAGACTCTGTAAGCACAGGAGAGGGATAATCCTCTGTAATTAGCACATGCCAATTGTCCTCCTTTCTTGTTAAGCGGGCATAATAAGGCATTACTCCATTACTGAGGCATCTTCTCATGAACCCATATCTCGAGGATCAGATCATGAAGTATCCTGTACAACTCCTTTCCACCATATTCATACAATTCTGCCGGCAACCCGTCCTCCCCCGGTGCCTTATGGTTTCTCCTTTTCTCCAGTTGCGCTCCGGCTGTTGAAGAAGGAGGACGCACGCTAGAAGAGCTCCCGGGGATTATCCCCACCTTCTAGTGAGTTACAGCGCTCAGCCGTCGCCCAAAAATCACCGGAGCTCTCCACGGACAGGACTTTTTAATAAATTAAATTTTAGTTGCAAAAAATAACATATTTTGCGGGACGAAATATGGCCGAATTTTTTTTTGGAAAAGTGGTGGAGGAGCTGGCCAGAAACACCGTTGAAGATTTTCAACCACCAGAAAACTTCAACGGTAGTGGAGATGGGAAGAGATTCCTCATTAGTGGCCAGGAGACCTCAACGCTGGTGCAGGATTTAATAGGCCTTCAATGGCCACAGAAGATACTATTGAAATTAATAGTAAGCGAAAGTGGCGGTCAGCGTTCAATACAGTGGATACGGACGCTGAAGACATTAAAGGGCCCAGGAGGAACACCAAGAAGATCAGGGTGGAGAGCAACTCCCATAGTGAGGATCGCCTACTACCGAGGCAGAGAGGGTCCAGGACCTGGTTAGGGCCTATATATAAGTTGCGCTCCGACTGTCATAGAGGAAGGACCTGTGCCAGTCGAGCTCTAGGAGATTATCCCCATCCAAGTTGGCAGTTATAGAAGTCAATCAGCATTCAGCCGTCGGTAAGGTAAGTGGCGTTTTTACGTTACTCCCGATTTAGTTTACTGGAGTGGTTGCGTGGTGGTGGATGAGGCCCGAGCGACACTTTTTGCGAATCGGAGATCTCCACGGACAGGAGATTTTGATTAATTATAGTTAATCAAAATCGAAAAAAAATAACAAAAAAAATTATTTGGAAAATATTTTTCAAAAAAGATTTGATCTAAAGTGTAGTACAAAGTTTCGGACGAATTATGGCTGAAAAACATTGTGGAAAAGTGACGGAGGTCCCGGTCGGCAAGACCGCTGAAGATTTTCAGCCACCAGGAGACTTCAATGGTGGTGAAGAATGCAAATAGAACTTCAATAGCCACAGAGGAGGTGGTAGCCCTGGAGAAGATCTGCCAGCGTCCGATACAGCGGACGCAGATGCCGAGGATAAGATGGGGAGGAAGAGACCCCGAAAAGGGTACAATTGAGGAGTCTGTAGAAGATCCCACAGTAAAAAGGAGAGAAGATCTCCGACCGATCAAGGGCGTACCTAGTCAAGAAGAAGTTCCCCTTAGAGGCCCAGAGCCACATTAATGCCCAGGTAAGGGATATCCTGGGCATTATAGTAGGACTACAGGCCAAGTGGAGTATGGTCTCCAAGATCGTGGAGGAGGTCGTTAAGGAAGCCCTGAATGAAGAAACTCTCCACCGGATCATAGCAACAAAGGTGTTGGAGATTATCGCCCCCATGGTGGCAACATCGATTAGTGATGCCATAGGGGGCGAGTACGACCGGAAGAAGAAAGAGTGGGTCTCCCCAACCCTTAATAGAGTCCAGGGCCTCGTCGGGGACCTCCATCTGGGACATGAAGGGCCAGGAGGCTGGAATACTGAAACACGCAGTGGCGACAAGGGAGGAGGAGATGAGGAAGAAGGCGGCGAAGCGCCCAAGGAACCCGAGAAGGCGGTCGCCGGATCCTCCGGTGTGACCGCGCCCAAGAGGGAGGCTACCCGAAGCAAGTATGAGGGCCTCATGCCGGCCCCGGCGAGGCGAAGTGCCAAGGCGATATGCGGCGGGAGGAACATGGATTCCAGCGATAAAGACGCATCACCCTGGGAGGAGGTGAAAAAGAAGGAGGAGAAGCCGATCTCCCAGGATGAAGAGGAAAAGACGCAGGAAGAAAAGAAGAAGGAGAAGAAGCTGACGTACGCTGGAGTCCTGGCCAGCGTCCCCGCGGTGCCTCAGAGGCCCGAAGATGTCCCCACCTATGTCACGCTGAAGGGGAATACGGCAGGGTGGGTGGCCGGGAAAATATTGGAACAGTTCCCATCCCCGGAGAAATTGAAGGAGATCGGCGCCAGTGTTGGTGTGGTCAGAGTTACGGAGACTGATGCCGTCCTGGTCATGACTGGAGGGGCTGACCAGGCCAAGAAGATCATTGAGTAGGACGCCTTGAAGGAGGAGGGCATAGAGGTGAAGCTGGCAATGGCGAGAAGTCCCAACCTTGGAGACGGCGTCCCCAACAACTTGGATGGGAGTGATCTGAAGAGATACCTCTGGGGAAAGGTAGCGTCAGAGATACCGGAGCAAGAGAGTGCCAGGAGGCTGTGGTTAACACCCTGCTTTTCCACACCCGCAAGTGGCGGGCTAACGAAGAAGTGGATCGTTGAGGTCCAGCAAACGATGAGGCTCTCCCTAATGGACCTTACTCCGGATGACGTGTGCGGAGGATGGTGGTGCATGGTCATCAGAGATTACTTCGACCCCCTGTTCTGCCTAAAGTGCCTGGAACATGGCCATGTGACGAAGGCCTGCACGAAGGAGATAGCGTGCAGGTGGTGCGTTGGCACCGGTCACTAAATAACGGACTGCCCGGCAAAGGTGAGCAGCTTCCCACCGACGTGTAGGAATCGTAAGACGAATGGCAGAAAGGGGAAAGAACTCCGTCACAGCGCGTGTAGCAGCGAATGCCCGCAGTACCTGGAGATGATGACCATGCAGATGAAGAAAACCCGGTATGCGTAGGCTGCAGATCCTGCAGGTCAACATGGGCCGAAGACGAATGATCGCGGACGAGCTGAGAGCTCTCGCTAGGGAAGCTGACATCATAGCTATTCAGGAGCAATAGTGTTAGGGAATAGTGGTCGCCGGATTAGGTGTCAAGTCGAGAGTAGTCGCTATGAGCAGTGGCGAGAGGGGCCTAGAGCGGCTATAGTGATAGTGAATTCAAACCTCGATGTTATGGAACTGAAGCAACTCACTACGGCGGATCAGGCGGCATGTTATGCCAGATGGGGGAGGATATACTTCGCCCTCGTGTCGTCATACATGCCGTCGAAGCAAAGGATAGAGGAGAATGTGTCCTCCGTGAAGGCCATCATGGTGGCCATCGCACACCGTTAAAGGAGAGTGGTGTTCTGTTCAGACAATTCGTGGAGCACGGCCTGGGGTTCGGTGCGCACAGACGCCAGAGGAAGAGTGGTGGATAAAACCGTGGCGATGTGTCAGCTCTAGGTGATGAATGAGCCCTCTGGCCCAAGATTCGTTGGAGACAGGGGCCAGAGCTGGATCGATGTGACACTCGCCATGGCCACCATGGTGAGGCGCATTGCGGACTGGACCCTAAGAAGGGATGGCGCCGATGGAAGGCAAGTCAGCCATTGACCGCAGAGTGGCGGAGCTGACGGGCGCTTTCACAGACGCTCCCAATATGACTCTCCAGCGCCGCAGAGCAAGAGCGGGTTCGGTCCCATTATGGACGCCTGCCCTGACGCTCCTCAAGAAGCAGTACTACAGAGCTAGGTCAGGTACCAGGAGCGCAGGGATGAGGAGAGTAGATTTGCACTCCGAGATGAATCTAAAGTTAGGTAAAGTAGGGCATACCGAAACGGCGTGCGTCATCAGAAGTGGTATCCTGGGATGAGTTCATCGACAAGGAGTCAGAGAAGAATTCCTGGGGTATCCCGTATAGGGTGGGACCGAACAAGGTGAAACCGCTGACCATGATGGGAAATGCCCATGCAACCACCCTGGAGGAGACGGCTGCTATGTAAATAGATTATACATACGCCAGGGATGATCTGTCCCAGGATATGGAAGTTGACAGAATGGTAAGACGCACCACGGTGTGTCCTCGAGGTACGGAACTGTGTCCACCATGGTATATATGGGACCTTCGCCTTGCTGTGGATAGGCAGAGGATCGGCTGAGCTCCAGGACTCGACGGGATAGACGCCGCGATCTTGAAGAACAGCGCCCCCTAATTGAGGATGACCTTCTCGGTATCTTCAATGAGTGTCTGGACCAGGGACGGTTCCCGTGTGGGTGGAAGATCGCGAACTTGAGACTCCTCTACAAGGGAGGAGGCAAGGATAAGGAGGAGCCTGAGGCGTACAGGCCGATATGCCTCCTCCCGGTGATTAGTATAGTCATGGAGAGCATCATCTTTGCCAGCCGAGGGCTGCTCCTCGATGCTGCGAGTCATCCTCGGCAGTTCAGCTGGACCCGTGGCAAAGGAACCACAGATTCCTTTGCACTGCTGAGAGTGCGCAGGGACGTGGAATAGAAGGCTGAGAAATATGTCATGCTCGTACTGTTTGATCCTCCGCCTTTACAGTGTATGGTGGCCCTGCGTACTCTAGCGGCTGCAGGAGTTCGACACCCCCAGTAACTTTTCCTCCATCGTGAGTAGCTACCTCAGTGACAGGAGTGTCAGAATTAGAGGAAGCTATTACGAGGTCGAGAGTAAGATTGAAAGAGGATGCCCACAGGGATCGGTCCTCGGGCCTGCCCTGTGGAAGCTTGTGTTCGACAAGTTGTTGGGGGAGCTAGAAAAGGAAGGGTTCCTTGCCACGGCCTACGTCGACGACCTGGCAGTCATCGTGGCCAAGAACAGCAGAACCAGACTGAAGGTGCAAGCGGAGAGGAGCGCCAGTCTCGTAGCAGAATGGTGCGTGAGGAGGAAGCTCACCAGGAAGGAATAACCAGAACCAGGCCATACTCTTTAGACGCTCCACTGACAGGGCTCACCCTATCATAATGAATATAGAAGGAGAAAGAGTAAGACTGGATGAGGAAGTGACATACCTTGACGTGAAGTTTAGAAGAAACTTCGACGCAAACCCTCACCCTGTCACTGAGCCTGTCCTGAGATACGCATCCCCTGCGTGGAGCCGTAACCTCACGCAGCTGCAGAAGAGGAGACTGGCTCTGCTGCGAGTCACGAAGACTTACTGGACCTCGTCCTGAAAGAGGACACTTTAAAGTAATAGGTGAAGAGGCAGGGGCTAGTGGCGCTCCCGGAAGGACTCCGACTGAGGATTGGCGAGACTCCGAATATGTGGAAGAAGATAGAGATGGCTCCATTGACGAGTGGAACGGATGGTGGGTGACGAGCCAGAAGGGCTCTACCTTGAGGAAGTTCTTCCCCACCGTCCTTTCGAGATTGGCGGCGACATGGGTCCTCCCGGACTACTGGTTCTCGCAGGTCCTGACAGGACACGGCGGGTTCCGGGGAAAGTTGAGTGAGCATAAAAGAGATATCGACCCCCGGTGCCCCGCCTGTGACGCCCGGTGCGACAATTTTATCAAAATAAAATTATTCTGTGGGTCTGCCCGGTGCACTGATATGCACCTTACTGATGGGGCTGCACCTTTTAAGCCTCCTAACCGGGTGCCGTCCAGCCCTCCTGATCTCATCCGTCCTGTCTTCCTCTCTCTCCTCCTGGGGTGGCCCGTCGTCTGGTGGCTCGCCGGTCGGCCGGATCCTGCTGAGGGTGAAGTGTGCAGGCCCGACCACCTCCTTCAACCCGTACACAAATTTCCTGAAATAAAGGTAATTGTGCTCCTCCATGAGATGGGGGAAATCTTCCTCAGCGAGGGCGAAGATCCCGCACTTTCTCGACAACCTGGCACAGTGTCCCTCCATCGTGGTGCAGGAGAGCCCCACGTGCTCTGTCGTCTCAGGGACTCCACTGGGGGTCGATTTCTCTTGTATGCTCACTGAGCTTTCACCGGAACCCACCGTGTCTCGTCAGCATCTGAGAGACCCAGTAGTCCGGGAGGACCCATGTGGCTACCAATCTCGACAGGACAGTGGGGAAGAACTTCCTCAAGGTATAGCTCTCCTGGCTCGTCATCCACCGTCTGTTCCACTCCTCTTGGAGTCCTTCCTCACTATTGCTTCCACATGTTTATGGTCTCGCCGATCCTCTGACGGAGTCCATCCGAGAGCGTCGCTAGCCCCTGCCTCTTGCTCTACTTCAGAGCGTCCTCCTCCAGGAGGAGGTCCAGGAGCATCGCTCCGGGAAGCACCTGCCACGCTTCATACGACACCGTTCTGTAAGTCTTTGTGACTCTCAGCAGAGCCAATCTCTGAATCGTCGTATATCTCCTCTTCTGCAGCATACCTCAGGATACCCAAGACCACGTCATTAAAATAGTCATCGTTGCCGGGTACCTGAGGCCCCAAAATGCACCCCCTATTCTTCCAAGTCCGTTCAGTGACAGGGTCACCCTATCCTTCAGGTATACCAGGTGAGGGGTGGCGTCGAAGCCTCTCCTAAACTTAACGCCCAGGTACGTCAACTCCTCACCCAGCCTGATTCTTTCTCCTTGAATATCCAAAATGATAGGGTCGAACTCCTCCAGCCGCTGGAGTACGCTGGGCAACCTGTCACAGGCTCATCATACACGGTCAAAGGCGGAGGATATGACAAACTGTACTAGCATGATATACTTCTCTGCCTTCTATTCCACGTCCCTGCGCACTCGCAGCAGTCCATCTGTGGTTCCCTTGCCACGGACCGAGCTGAACTGCCGTGGATGATTCGCCGCACCGAGGACCGGCCTTAGGCATATAACGATGAGGTTCTCCAGGATTTTACTAATCACCGGGAGGAGGCATATCGGCCTGTACGCCTTAGGCCTCTCCTTATCCGTGCCTCCTCCCTTGTAGAGGAGTCTCAAGTCCGCGATCCTCCACCTGCTCGGAAAGCCTGTTTTCATACATATATTAGGGTCCTGCAGCTTCAGGATATTCCACTTCTTAGTCCTTTCTTGCTTCTTATATCTCTTCTGATTCTTGTACTGTTTCTTGCTATCACTAAGTAGTGGTCAGAATCAATGTCGGCTCCTCTAAAGGTTCTTACGCTCAATAAATTGGATTTATGGCGTGCACTTATTTGGAGATGGTTTATTTGGTTGAAGGTATATTTCCATGTTGCTTTGTGTATCCTGCGGCCACGATAGAGTGTGGTTGCAACCACCAAATTGTGAGAAGCCGCAAAATTCACTGTTCTCTGACTATTTTCGTTACATACTTTATGGATGCTAAGTGGCCCAATCGTTGGGTAGTTAATATGTTTTCGGCCAATCTTTGCGTTGAAGTCCCTTGCCAGTATTTTGATGTTGCTTTTTGGACAAGCATCATGTGCTCCTTCCAAAGCATCATAAAACTCCTCCTAAATACATCTACACTATATTAATATGTTTAAACAAAATTTTCATAAACACTAGATAAAGATAAATCTGTAAATTGTATATGTAAATACCAAAGAGAAGCCTCATAATGAGCATATCAATATCGACTCTTTCTTTTATAAAACGAAATAAGAAGGGACACATATTAATGAATATATCTTATTATATCTTATATATATATATATATGTATATTATTTAGGGTAAGAGAAAAAAAAAATTATAAGAATGAATATATTATGTAAAACCATGGTTCCAAAATATTAATATGACAACTTTTTGATGACTGAATAAGTATTAAAAAACGGTGTAATCTGTAGTAACTGGGTAGTTAGAGGTGTTTAAGGGTGGTTAGGTGTGATTAAGGGTTGCTAGGGGTGGTTAGGGGAGGTTAACAAAGGCAATGCTATCATTATGGACACAACCGACTACACAACCAAGATTCTCTTGCTTCTTTCTGGCATCCATAAATGCACCAATCCCCCGAGATCCCACCCTCTCCATCATGACCAAATCAGAGTGACACAAAGATTGATGGAGCTGAAACAATTCAGTAATGTTCGTAGCATTGCAAATTCTAGATAGAGTGTCAGCTTTTTTACTCTCGTCCCCTGGACCGTAGGTAATATCAACCCCAACCCTCCATCTTGTAACTTTCTTGTTTTTAATTTTACTTGCATGCTTATGGTGGAAAAAAAAAAAGACAGGGCTTCTTGATCTGTGCTGTGTTGAAAAAGTATCCCTAGAAGAAAATATCTCCAGCATCTTAAATACTCTACGATTGTTGCAGCCACTTTTTCAATTGGTGCCCGCTTATTTAAGATTTGGTCAGTGAACGAGAGAAAAAAGCAACTGGTCGACCATCTTGGCTTAGAGTAGTGCCCAAGGCACATCGAGATGCATCGGTTTCCACCACAAGAGGACGGGAGTCTTCAATAGTTGTGACAGTGGACTAGGCAACTTCTTTCTTTAAATTTTCAAATTCGGCAGAAACGCTATGTAAACGGAAATGAGCGGCAATCGATTAGATTCCTGATTTTGTATGAGAAACGGAGGATCCATTTTGAATAATGGGCGAAAAATCCTTGAGTCCGTTTTCATGAGTGAAAGTCATGTGGGGGTGGCATATTTAATAATGGAGTCATATGAGAAGGGTCTGGTTTGATTGAGTTATGGGAGGTTAAGTGCCCAAAAAGATGTATCGATGTTAGGTCGAACTTGCTCTATTCTTTGTTCACCTCAATACCCAGCCTATCAAGTGCCACCTGTAACTTGTAGAGATTTCGATCGTGTTCAGATTCATCAATGCCATATACAGTGATGTCATCATGGTAAACAATAGACAGTTGTAAGATGTTTATCAGATATGATTTGGTCCATCATGCACTGGAAACAGGAAACTCCATTGGTCACACTAAGCGGTATCCGTGTGAATTTATATAGCTTACATGTAGCTTCAAATGCAGTAAATTTCTTATCCTCTTCATGTAACGGAATTTGATAGTTAATATTTCTTAGGCCTATAGCACTGAAATGCTTAAAGCAAGCGACTTTTCGAACAAGCTCGTCAACTTTGGGTAAGGGATCAGCATCGAGAAGTGTAAACTTATATATAGTCTGAATAATCAACGACGAGGCGCTTCTTTGTATTCCCATCTGCAATTAGTACTTGTGCTCTCCACGGCGAACTGCTTGATTCAATGACTCCCTCCGAAAGTAGCCGAGAAACGGCTCAGTTTCAATTAATTTTGAGTCAGCATCACAGTAACGACAGGATTTAGCAGCGATTAGACGACAGTCAGAAGAAAGACGATTGAAGAGTCGTGGAGGTTCGACTTTGGCAACAGAAGAGCATATTGATAGAGGGCCCTTAACACCACCGTAATTCAATTGGATGTTTGAATTCTCTTTTAATAAGTCATGGTCTATTAGAACATTAGAACAAAGTTCTTCTAACACAGTTAGTTTGCAGTTGGTATATTTGTGCTCAACGATTTCAAGCTTTGTAAGAACATATCCCTCAATCTTGGTCCACAGCTGTGTGGCTGTCATGGATACCACATTGGGATAGTTTGAATATTGTTCTTGTTCACAAGCCTAGGCTAACAAACTTCCTGTGTCCACTAGAAAGCGGACAAATGGTTCGTTTGAACATTACCATTTGTAGGGACGAATGCCGCCTATACACGTGTGAGTGTGACCTATTGAAGTTCTACCTGCTCGCCCTAAACTCTTATCTTTAACATATTTTAATGGTCTTGCATTTTATTGCGTCCAAAAATATTTAAATTTTATAAATTATTAATAACAAATCCTAATATTATATTATAAATCATAATATTATTTCTTTCGTATGTTTATCAGTGTTTCCATCATTCTCTTCATCATATTTATCATTTCCTGTGTTCTTTGTCCAAAACATATTCCCTTTCATGTGTCCCAACAATACATAGCGCTACTTTAAATTGCTTTCTTGTTCATTAAAAAACATACAGAGTGTACCAATCGTTTGTGATATCAAAAATAAAATAAAAATATAATTCACTGAGTTTCTTACTTTTTGAAGTGTAATATAAATTGCGATATTGAAAAATAAGAATATATTGTTATTTAAGTTGATATTTATTACTATCCCACTCTCTCAAATAATATTGAAAGTCAAAAACTTTATAATGAGTAAGAATTACTCACGCTACTAATCCCGCTACAAAAGTTAACGCTACCAATCTAGGGTTAATGTTGACAGCTGTTGGTGAATTAAGTGCTAAAAAGTTGTTGTTTGTTCATTTAACGTTACTTCAAATAACATTTAATTTCAAGTGCTAAAAGGTTAAATTATTTTTGCTTAAAAAAACATTACTTAGTTTACTAGTTAATTTCTGTATGACAAACTGAGAGGAGTTGATATCGAGCTATTGAGGACTGAGGTTCATCCGTAATACTAACCTATCTAAATTAAACTTAAATTAAATTGATTGAACTGATTAAAGGAATGACATATTGGTAAAAATGAATAAACCACCTGATATTTGTTCTCCAAACTTAAAAATTAACTCTTGTTTTAAGAGTTAAAAGAAGTTGGAAAAGTATAAACGATTCCAAAGAAATAAAAACCAATTTTTGTCAATAGAAAGAGATGAAGAAGGAGACTTTAAAAACGTCTCACCATTTTGAATAAATAAGGCAATAAATAATCAACGTGGAGAACCTAAAAATGTAAAAAAACTAAGAAATGGGACTATTTTAGTGGAAACTACTAATAGAGAACAATCTGAGGAATTGCAAAAGCTAACTAATTTTGGTTCAATAATAAACATAAAAGTGAGTCATCACGAAAAATTGAATATAAGCAAGGGAGTAATATTTTGCGTAGACTTAGGGTGCTCCTACATTGGATCCGATGCGATGCGACGCGATCCTTTTCTATCACATAGGATGGTGGGCTGAAAAAACAAATAACTGAAATACGCAGTGAGTGCCTACAGTGAATCAGATCCGACACGATTCTATTCTATTCAATCCGATAGTGAAACTAGTCACTGCCTTCCGAATAAAATAGTATTAATTTTATTCTTTTATTTCTTATATTTTATATATATTATAGTGAAATATAAATATATTAAAAATAATTAATAAATAATCTTAATTTTATAAATTAAAAGAACCAAATGTTATAACAATGAGGTAATATTGCTATATTAGAATATTTTTTTCTTGCTGTTTGACTATAAACAAATAATTTAGTTGTTTTTCAATAAAAAAAAATAGAATTTATTGTTTTTATTATATATTCGTGTTTTATATAATGATTTAATTTTCTCGATTGTGATAATATTTATTTCTTTTGATATTTTGTTGTTCATTTTTGCAAACGAGTATAAAAAATCAGAAAAGCTCTTACCTCCCAGAGTTGCCAACTGTTTAATAAATAAATTAAACATTACGATGATAATTTTATCAAAAGTTAATGTTTCCAATTTTATTTGACAAATTAAAAGTAGGTATATTTTTTATGTACATTTCTGATAGATATAATTTTATTCAACGGAAAAATAACCTTCGCTACTATATTTAATGGTTCATGAAGATTAGTAATAAAATATTTTAATGAGAATTAAGAATATTTAATTTTGATTTATGACTGATATTTATATAATAGTTAATTATCAAATTACAATGTACATTTTTTAATAAACATTTTAGACAATAAAGGTTAAGTTGGCACCCATGGTAACGGCTGTCTTATCGGATTAAAAACTTCCAAAAAAATTTCGGAAAAATTTCCAGCCTAATAGCCGTGATTGTATCAATAAACGCCGATATTCAAGAAAAACGACTTAAATATTTGCCTTTGTGATCAATTATGGAATTTCTTTTATTTAATTCTTAAATTAATCAAAAATGATAGATACACGCAATTTCAAGTCAAAAATGCTTTTAATAGGCTTAAAACCAATATTTCTTTTTAATTGAAAAAAATTGGGTGAAGAAATAGCATTTGTAATAATAGTTCTAACATCCGTCGTCAGATAGCAGCACCTCCCAAGGGCTAAAATTTTAGTCGATATGATCCGTCAAGAGATGGCAGCACCGTCGAGTTACTGGTTTTCTCGCTGAAAAACACGATTTAGTACCAGGAGAATAGGAGCTCACAGGAGCTCACCTATTCGGTACCGGGTCGGACAGTGCTGCCATCTGTTGGTTACTTTCATGAACTAAAAATATTACATTGCTTGGGAGGTGCTGCGATCTGACGGCAAATACAGAAACTACTACTTTAACGTCCTCTAACGGACCAAATCGTCAATTTATCTTATTGTTACTTTTTTAGAATGTTGTTCACTCATTGTATCAAATACGTCATATTTTGATATTTTAAAGCAAAGATCGAAATTGTTCAAGTTATTTACTCAGAAAATTAGTAATCGACGGGAAATGTCTCTTTTTCGTGAAAAAGTGAATTTCCAGCCTAATAGTCGTGATTGTATCAATAAACGCCGATATTCAAGAAAAACGACTTAAATATTTGCCTTTGTGATCAATTATGGAATTTCTTTTATTTAATTCTTAAATTAATCAAAAATGATAGAAACACGCAATTTCAAGTCAAAAATGCTTTGAATAGGCTTGAAAACGAATATTTCTTTTTAATTGCAAAAAATTGGGTGAAGAAATAGCATTTGTAATAATAGTTTTTATATTCGTCGTCAGATAGCAGCACCTCCCAAGGGCTAAAATTTTAGTCGATATGATCCGTCAAGAGATGGCAGCACCGTCGAGTTCCTTGTTTTCTCGCTCAAAAACACGATTTAGTACCAGGAGAATAGGAGTTCACAGGAGCTAACCTATTCGGTACCGGGTCGGACAGTGCTGCCATCTGTTGGTTACTTTCATGAACTAGAAATATTACATTGCTTGGGAGGTGCTGCGATCTGACGGCAAATACAGAAACTACTACTTTAACGTCCTCTAACGGACCAAATCGTCAATTTATCTTATTGTTACTTTTTTAGAATGTTGTTCACTCATTGTATCAAATACGTCGTATTTTGATATTTTAAAGCAAAGATCGAAATTGTTCAAGTTATTTACTCAGAAAATTAGTAATCGACGGGAAATGTCTCTTTTTCATGAAAAAGTGAATTTCCAGCCTAATAGTCGTGATTGTATTAATAAACGCCGATATTCAAGAAAAACGACTTAAATATTTGCCTTTGTGATCAATTATGGAATTTCTTTTATTACATCTTAAATTATTCAAAAATGATAGAAACACGCAATTTCAAGTCAAAAATGCTTTTAATAGGCTTGAAAACGAATATTTCTTTTTAATTGCAAAAAATTGGGTGAAGAAATAGCATTTGTAATAACAGTTTTAATATCCGTCGTCAGATAGCAGCACCTCCCAAGGGCTAAAATTTTAGTCGATATGATCCGTCAAGAGATGGCAGCACCGTCGAGTTCCTCGTTTTCTCACTGAAATACACGATTTAGTACCAGGAGAATAGGAGCTCACAGGAGCTCACCTATTCGGTACCGGGTCGGACAGTGCTGCCATCTGTTGGTTACTTTCATGAACTAAAAATATTACATTGCTTGGGAGGTGCTGCGATCTGACGGCAAATACAGAAACTACTACTTTAACGTCCTCTAACGGACCAAATCGTCAATTTATCTTATTGTTACTTTTTTAGAATGTTGTTAACTCATTGTATCAAATACGTCTTATTTTGATATTTTAAAGCAAAGATCGAAATTTTTCAAGTTAGTTACTCAGAAAATTAGTAATCGACGGCAAATGTCTCTTTTTCATGAAAAAGTGAATTTCCAGCCTAATAGTCGTGATTGTATCAATAAACGCCGATATTCAAGAAAAACGACTTAAATATTTGCCTTTGTGATCAATTATGGAATTTCTTTTATTTAATTCTTAAATTAATCAAAAATGATAGAAACACGCAATTTCAAGTCAAAAATGCTTTTAATAGGCTTGAAAACGAATATTTCTTTTTAATTGCAAAAAATTAGGTGAAGAAATAGCATTTGTAATAACAGTTTTAATATCCGTCGTCAGATAGCAGCACCTCCCAAGGGCTAAAATTTTAGTCGATATGATCCGTCAAGAGATGGCAGCACCGTCGAGTTCCTCGTTTTCTCACTGAAATACACGATTTAGTACCAGGAGAATAGGAGCTCACAGGAGCTCACCTATTCGGTACCGGGTCGGACAGTGCTGCCATCTGTTGGTTACTTTCATGAACTAAAAATATTACATTGCTTGGGAGGTGCTGCGATCTGACGGCAAATACAGAAACTACTACTTTAACGTCCTCTAACGGACCAAATCGTCAATTTATCTTATTGTTACTTTTTTAGAATGTTGTTCACTCATTGTATCAAATACGTCTTATTTTGATATTTTAAAGCAAAGATCGAAATTTTTCAAGTTAGTTACTCAGAAAATTAGTAATCGACGGCAAATGTCTCTTTTTCATGAAAAAGTGAATTTCCAGCCTAATAGTCGTGATTGTATCAATAAACGCCGATATTCAAGAAAAACGACTTAAATATTTGCCTTTGTGATCAATTATGGGATTTCTTTTATTTAATTCTTAAATTAATCAAAAATGATAGAAACACGCAATTTCAAGTCAAAAATGCTTTTAATAGGCTTGAAAACGAATATTTCTTTTTAATTGCAAAAAATTAGGTGAAGAAATAGCATTTGTAATAACAGTTTTAATATCCGTCGTCAGATAGCAGCACCTCCCAAGGGCTAAAATTTTAGTCGATATGATCCGTCAAGAGATGGCAGCACCGTCGAGTTCCTCGTTTTTTCGCTGAAATACACGATTTAGTACCAGGAGAATAGGAGCTCACTGGAGCTCACCTATTCGGTACCGGGTCGGACAGTGCTGCCATCTGTTGGTTACTTTCATGAACTAAAAATATTACATTGCTTGGGAGGTGCTGCGATCTGACGGCAAATACAGAAACTACTACTTTAACGTCCTCTAACGGACAAAATCGTCAATTTATCTTATTGTTACTTTTTTAGAATGTTGTTCACTCATTGTATCAAATACGTCATATTTTGATATTTTAAAGCAAAGATCGAAATTTTTCAAGTTATTTACTCAGAAAATTAGTAATCGACGGCAAATGTCTCTTTTTCATGAAAAAGTGAATTTCCAGCCTAATAGTCGTGATTGTATCAATAAACGCCGATATTCAAGAAAAACGACTTAAATATTTGCCTTTGTGATCAATTATGGAATTTCTTTTATTTAATTCTTAGATTAATCAAAAATGATAGAAGCACGCAATTTCAAGTCAAAAATGCTTTTAACAGGCTTGAAAACGAATATTTCTTGTTAATTGCAAAAAATTGGGTGAAGAAATAGCATTTGTAATAATAATGTTTTTATATCCGTCGTCAGATAGCAGAACCTCCCAAGGCCTAAAATTTTAGTCGATATGATCCGTCAAGAGATGGCAGCACCGTCGAGTTCCTCGTTTTCTCGCTGAAAAACACGATTTAGTACCAGGAGAATAGGAGCTCACAGGAGCTCACCTATTCGGTACCGGGTCGGACAGTGCTGCCATCTGTTGGTTACTTTCATGAACTAAAAATATTACATTGCTTGGGAGGTGCTGCGATCTGACGGCAAATACAGAAACTACTACTTTAACGTCCTCTAACGGACCAAATCGTCAATTTATCTTATTGTTACTTTTTTAGAATGTTGTTCACTCATTGTATCAAATACGTCATATTTTGATATTTTAAAGCAAAGATCGAAATTTTTCAAGTTATTTACTCAGAAAATTAGTAATCGACGGGAAATGTCTCTTTTTCATGAAAAAGTGAATTTCCAGCCTAATAGTCGTGATTGTATCAATAAACGCCGATATTCAAGAAAAACGACTTAAACATTTGCCTTTGTGATCAATTATGGAATTTCTTTTATTTAATTCTTAAATTAATCAAAAATGATTGAAACAAGCAATTTCAAGTCAAAATTGCTTTTAATAGGCTTGAAAACGAATATTTCTTTATAATTGCAAAAAATTGGGTGAAGAAATAGCATTTGTAATAACAGTTTTAATATCCGTCGTCAGATAGCAGCACCTCCCAAGGGCTAAAATTTTAGTCGATATGATCCGTCAAGAGATGGCAGCACCGTCGAGTTCCTCGTTTTTTCGCTGAAATACACGATTTAGTACCAGGAGAATAGGAGCTCACTGGAGCTCACCTATTCGGTACCGGGTCGGACAGTGCTGCCATCTGTTGGTTACTTTCATGAACTAAAAATATTACATTGCTTGGGAGGTGCTGCGATCTGACGGCAAATACAGAAACTACTACTTTAACGTCCTCTAACGGACAAAATCGTCAATTTATCTTATTGTTACTTTTTTAGAATGTTGTTCACTCATTGTATCAAATACGTCATATTTTGATATTTTAAAGCAAAGATCGAAATTTTTCAAGTTATTTACTCAGAAAATTAGTAATCGACGGCAAATGTCTCTTTTTCATGAAAAAGTGAATTTCCAGCCTAATAGTCGTGATTGTATCAATAAACGCCGATATTCAAGAAAAACGACTTAAATATTTGCCTTTGTGATCAATTATGGAATTTCTTTTATTTAATTCTTAGATTAATCAAAAATGATAGAAGCACGCAATTTCAAGTCAAAAATGCTTTTAACAGGCTTGAAAACGAATATTTCTTGTTAATTGCAAAAAATTGGGTGAAGAAATAGCATTTGTAATAATAATGTTTTTATATCCGTCGTCAGATAGCAGAACCTCCCAAGGCCTAAAATTTTAGTCGATATGATCCGTCAAGAGATGGCAGCACCGTCGAGTTCCTCGTTTTCTCGCTCAAAAACACGATTTAGTACCAGGAGAATAGGAGCTCACAGGAGCTAACCTAGTCGGTACGGGGTCGGACAGTGCTGCCATCTGTTGGTAACTTTCATGAACTAAAAATATTACATTGCTTGGGAGGTGCTGCGATCTGGCGGCAAATACAGAAACTACTACTTTAACGTCCTCTAACGGACCAAATCGTCAATTTATCTTATTGTTACTTTTTTAGAATGTTGTTCACTCATTGTATCAAATACGTCGTATTTTGATATTTTAAAGCAAAGATCGAAATTGTTCAAGTTATTTACTCAGAAAATTAGTAATTTACGGGAAATGTCTCTTTTTCATGAAAAAGTGAATTTCCAGCCTAATAGTCGTGATTGTATCAATAAACGCCGATATTCAAGAAAAACGACTTAAATATTTGCCTTTGTGATCAATTATGGAATTTCTTTTATTTTATTCTTAAATTAATCAAAAATGATAGAAACACGCAATTTCAAGTCAAAAATGCTTTTAATAGGCTTGAAAACGAATATTTCTTTTTAATTGCAAAAAATTAGGTGAAGAAATAGCATTTGTAATAACAGTTTTAATATCCGTCGTCAGATAGCAGCACCTCCCAAGGGCTAAAATTTTAGTCGATATGATCCGTCAAGAGATGGCAGCACCGTCGAGTTCCTCGTTTTCTCACTGAAATACACGATTTAGTACCAGGAGAATAGGAGCTCACAGGAGCTCACCTATTCGGTACCGGGTCGGACAGTGCTGCCATCTGTTGGTTACTTTCATGAACTAAAAATATTACATTGCTTGGGAGGTGCTGCGATCTGACGGCAAATACAGAAACTACTACTTTAACGTCCTCTAACGGACCAAATCGTCAATTTATCTTATTGTTACTTTTTTAGAATGTTGTTCACTCATTGTATCAAATACGTCTTATTTTGATATTTTAAAGCAAAGATCGAAATTTTTCAAGTTAGTTACTCAGAAAATTAGTAATCGACGGCAAATGTCTCTTTTTCTGAAAAAGTGAATTTCCAGCCTAATAGTCGTGATTGTATCAATAAACGCCGATATTCAAGAAAAACGACTTAAATATTTGCCTTTGTGATCAATTATGGAATTTCTTTTATTTAATTCTTAAATTAATCAAAAATGATAGAAACACGCAATTTCAAGTCAAAAATGCTTTTAATAGGCTTGAAAACGAATATTTCTTTTTAATTGCAAAAAATTAGGTGAAGAAATAGCATTTGTAATAACAGTTTTAATATCCGTCGTCAGATAGCAGCACCTCCCAAGGGCTAAAATTTTAGTCGATATGATCCGTCAAGAGATGGCAGCACCGTCGAGTTCCTCGTTTTCTCGCTGAAAAACACGATTTAGTACCAGGAGAATAGGAGCTCACAGGAGCTCACCTATTCGGTACCGGGTCGGACAGTGCTGCCATCTGTTGGTTACTTTCATGAACTAAAAATATTACATTGCTTGGGAGGTGCTGCGATCTGACGGCAAATACAGAAACTACTACTTTAACGTCCTCTAACGGACCAAATCGTCAATTTATCTTATTGTTACTTTTTTAGAATGTTGTTCACTCATTGTATCAAATACGTCATATTTTGATATTTTAAAGCAAAGATCGAAATTTTTCAAGTTATTTACTCAGAAAATTAGTAATCGACGGGAAATGTCTCTTTTTCATGAAAAAGTGAATTTCCAGCCTAATAGTCGTGATTGTATCAATAAACGCCGATATTCAAGAAAAACGACTTAAACATATGCCTTTGTGATCAATTATGGAATTTCTTTTATTTAATTCTTAAATAATTCAAAAATGATTGAAACAAGCAATTTCAAGTCAAAAATGCTTTTAATAGGCTTGAAAACGAATATTTCTTTTTAATTGCAAAAAATTGGGTGAAGAAATTGCATTTGTAATAACAGTTTTTATATCCGTCGTCAGATAGCAGCACCTCCCAAGGGCTAAAATTTTAGTCGATATGATCCGTCAAGAGATGGCAGCACCGTCGAGTTCCTCGTTTTCCCGCTGAAAAACACGATTTAGTACCAGGAGAATAGGAGCTCACAGGAGCTCACCTAGTCGGTACGGGGTCGGACAGTGCTGCAATCTGTTGGTAACTTTCATGAACTAGAAATATTACATTGCTTGGGAGGTGCTGCGATCTGGCGGCAAATACAGAAACTACTACTTTAACGTCCTCTAACGGACCAAATCGTCAATTTATCTTATTGTTACTTTTTTAGAATGTTGTTCACTCATTGTATCAAATACGTCATATTTTGATATTTTAAAGCAAAGATCGAAATTTTTCAAGTTATTTACTCAGAAAATTAGTAATCGACGGGAAATGTCTCTTTTTCATGAAAAAGTGAATTTCCAGCCTAATAGTCGTGATTGTATCAATAAACGCCGATATTCAAGAAAAACGACTTAATTATTTGCCTTTGTGATCAATTATGGAATTTCTTTTATTTAATTCTTAAATTAATCAAAAATGATTGAAACAAGCAATTTCAAGTCAAAAATGCTTTTAATAGGCTTGAAAACGAATATTTCTTTTTAATTGCAAAAAATTGGGTGAAGAAATAGCATTTGTAATAACAGTTTTAATATCCGTCGTCAGATAGCAGCACCTCCCAAGGGCTAAAATTTTAGTCGATATGATCCGTCAAGAGATGGCAGCACCGTCGAGTTCCTCGTTTTCTCACTGAAATACACGATTTAGTACCAGGAGAATAGGAGCTCACAGGAGCTCACCTATTCGGTACCGGGTCGGACAGTGCTGCCATCTGTTGGTTACTTTCATGAACTAAAAATATTACATTGCTTGGGAGGTGCTGCGATCTGACGGCAAATACAGAAACTACTACTTTAACGTCCTCTAACGGACCAAATCGTCAATTTATCTTATTGTTACTTTTTTAGAATGTTGTTCACTCATTGTATCAAATACGTCTTATTTTGATATTTTAAAGCAAAGATCGAAATTTTTCAAGTTATTTACTCAGAAAATTAGTAATCGACGGCAAATGTCTCTTTTTCATGAAAAAGTGAATTTCCAGCCTAATAGTCGTGATTGTATCAATAAACGCCGATATTCAAGAAAAACGACTTAAATATTTGCCTTTGTGATCAATTATGGAATTTCTTTTATTTAATTCTTAAATTAATCAAAAATGATAGAAACACGCAATTTCAAGTCAAAAATGCTTTTAATAGGCTTGAAAACGAATATTTCTTTTTAATTGCAAAAAATTAGGTGAAGAAATAGCATTTGTAATAACAGTTTTAATATCCGTCGTCAGATAGCAGCACCTCCCAAGGGCTAAAATTTTAGTCGATATGATCCGTCAAGAGATGGCAGCACCGTCGAGTTCCTCGTTTTCTCGCTGAAAAACACGATTTAGTACCAGGAGAATAGGAGCTCACAGGAGCTCACCTATTCGGTACCGGGTCGGACAGTGCTGCCATCTGTTGGTTACTTTCATGAACTAAAAATATTACATTGCTTGGGAGGTGCTGCGATCTGACGGCAAATACAGAAACTACTACTTTAACGTCCTCTAACGGACCAAATCGTCAATTTATCTTATTGTTACTTTTTTAGAATGTTGTTCACTCATTGTATCAAATACGTCATATTTTGATATTTTAAAGCAAAGATCGAAATTTTTCAAGTTATTTACTCAGAAAATTAGTAATCGACGGGAAATGTCTCTTTTTCATGAAAAAGTGAATTTCCAGCCTAATAGTCGTGATTGTATCAATAAACGCCGATATTCAAGAAAAACGACTTAAATATTTGCCTTTGTGATCAATTATGGAATTTATTTTATTTAATTCTTAAATTAATCAAAAATGATTGAAACAAGCAATTTCAAGTCAAAAATGCTTTTAATAGGCTTGAAAACGAATATTTCTTTTTAATCGCAAAAAATTGGGTGAAGAAATAGCATTTGTAATAACAGTTTTAATATCCGTCGTCAGATAGCAGCACCTCCCAAGGGCTAAAATTTTAGTCGATATGATCCGTCAAGAGATGGCAGCACCGTCGATTTCCTCGTTTTCTCGCTGAAAAACACGATTTAGTACCAGGAGAATAGGAGCTCACAGGAGCTCACCTATTCGGTACCGGGTCGGACAGTGCTGCCATCTGTTGGTTACTTTCATGAACTAAAAATATTACATTGCTTGGGAGGTGCTGCGATCTGACGGCAAATACAGAAACTACTACTTTAACGTCCTCTAACGGACCAAATCGTCAATTTATCTTATTGTTACTTTTTTAGAATGTTGTTCACTCATTGTATCAAATGCGTCATATTTTGATATTTTAAAGCAAAGATCGAAATTTTTCAAGTTATTTACTCAGAAAATTAGTAATCGACGGCAAATGTCTCTTTTTCATGAAAAAGTGAATTTCCAGCCTAATAGTCGTGATTGTATCAATAAACGCCGATATTCAAGAAAAACGACTTAAATATTTGCCTTTGTGATCAATTATGGAATTTCTTTTATTTAATTCTTAGATTAATCAAAAATGATAGAAGCACGAAATTTCAAGTCAAAAATGCTTTTAACAGGCTTGAAAACGAATATTTCTTGTTAATTGCAAAAAATTGGGTGAAGAAATAGCATTTGTAATAATAATGTTTTTATATCCGTCGTCAGATAGCAGAACCTCCCAAGGCCTAAAATTTTAGTCGATATGATCCTTCAAGAGATGGCAGCACCGTCGAGTTCCTCGTTTTCTCGCTCAAAAACACGATTTAGTACCAGGAGAATAGGAGCTCACAGGAGCTAACCTAGTCGGTACGGGGTCGGACAGTGCTGCCATCTGTTGGTAACTTTCATGAACTAAAAATATTACATTGCTTGGGAGGTGCTGCGATCTGGCGGCAAATACAGAAACTACTACTTTAACGTCCTCTAACGGACCAAATCGTCAATTTATCTTATTGTTACTTTTTTAGAATGTTGTTCACTCATTGTATCAAATACGTCGTATTTTGATATTTTAAAGCAAAGATCGAAATTGTTCAAGTTATTTACTCAGAAAATTAGTAATCGACGGGAAATGTCTCTTTTTCATGAAAAAGTGAATTTCCAGCCTAATAGTCGTGATTGTATTAATAAACGCCGATATTCAAGAAAAACGACTTAAATATTTGCCTTTGTGGTCAATTATGGAATTTCTTTCATTTAATTCTTAAATTATTGAAAAATGATAGAAACACGCAATTTCAAGTCAAAAATGCTTTTAATAGGCTTGAAAACGAATATTTCTTTTTAATTGCAAAAAATTGGGTGAAGAAATAGCATTTGTAATAACAGTTTTAATATCCGTCGTCAGATAGCAGCACCTCCCAAGGGCTAAAATTTTAGTCGATATGATCCGTCAAGAGATGGCAGCACCGTCGAGTTCCTCGTTTTCTCACTGAAATACACGATTTAGTACCAGGAGAATAGGAGCTCACAGGAGCTCACCTATTCGGTACCGGGTCGGACAGTGCTGCCATCTGTTGGTTACTTTCATGAACTAAAAATATTACATTGCTTGGGAGGTGCTGCGATCTGACGGCAAATACAGAAACTACTACTTTAACGTCCTCTAACGGACCAAATCGTCAATTTATCTTATTGTTACTTTTTTAGAATGTTGTTCACTCATTGTATCAAATACGTCATATTTTGATATTTTAAAGCAAAGATCGAAATTTTTCAAGTTATTTACTCAGAAAATTAGTAATCGACGGGAAATGGCTCTTTTTCGTGAAAAAGTGAATTTCCAGCCTAATAGTCGTGATTGTATCAATAAACGCCGATATTCAAGAAAAACGACTTAAATATTTGCCTTTGTGATCAATTATGGAATTTCTTTTATTTAATTCTTAAATTATTCAAAAATGATAGAAACACGCAATTTCAAGTCAAAATGCTTTTAATAGGATTGAAAACGAATATTTCTTTTTAATTGCAAAAAATTGGGTGAAGAAATAGCATTTGTAATAACAGTTTTAATATCCGTCGTCAGATAGCAGCACCTCCCAAGGGCTAAAATTTTAGTCGATATGATCCGTCAAGAGATGGCAGCACCGTCGAGTTCCTCGTTTTCTCGCTGAAAAACACGATTTAGTACCAGGAGAATAGGAGCTCACAGGAGCTCACCTATTCGGTACCGGGTCGGACAGTGCTGCCATCTGTTGGTTACTTTCATGAACTAAAAATATTACATTGCTTGGGAGGTGCTGCGATCTGACGGCAAATACAGAAACTACTACTTTAACGTCCTCTAACGGACCAAATCGTCAATTCATCTTATTGTTACTTTTTTAGAATGTTGTTCACTCATTGTATCAAATACGTCATATTTTGATATTTTAAAGCAAAGATCGAAATTTTTCAAGTTATTTACTCAGAAAATTAGTAATCGACGGGAAATGTCTCTTTTTCGTGAAAAAGTGAATTTCCAGCCTAATAGTCGTGATTGTATCAATAAACGCCGATATTCAAGAAAAACGACTTAAATATTTGCCTTTGTGATCAATTATGGAATTTCTTTTATTTAATTCTTAAATTAATCAAAAATGATAGAAACACGCAATTTCAAGTCAAAAATGCTTTTAATAGGCTTGAAAACGAATATTTCTTTTTAATTGCAAAAAATTGGGTGAAGAAATAGCATTTGTAATAACAGTTTTAATATCCGTCGTCAGATAGCAGCACCTCCCAAGGGCTAAAATTTTAGTCGATATGATCCGTCAAGAGATGGCAGCACCGTCGAGTTCCTCGTTTTCTCGCTGAAAAACACGATTTAGTACCAGGAGAATAGGAGCTCACAGGAGCTCACCTATTCGGTACCGGGTCGGACAGTGCTGCCATCTGTTGGTTACTTTCATGAACTAAAAATATTACATTGGTTGGGAGGTGCTGCGATCTGACGGAAAATACAGAAACTACTACTTTAAAGTCCTCTAACGGACCAAATCGTCAATTATTCTTATTGTTACTTTTTTAGAATGTTGTTCACTCATTGTATCAAATACGTCATATTTTGATATTTTAAAGCAAAGATCGAAATTTTTCAAGTTATTTACTCAGAAAATTAGTAATCGACGGGAAATGTCTCTTTTTCGTGAAAAAGTGAATTTCCAGCCTAATAGTCGTGATTGTATCAATAAACGCCGATATTCAAGAAAAACGACTTAAATATTTGCCTTTGTGATCAATTATGGAATGTCTTTTTTTTAATTCTTTAATTAATCAAAAATGATAGAAACACGCAATTTCAAGTCAAAAATGCTTTTAATAGGATTGAAAACGAATATTTCTTTTTAATTGCAAAAAATTGGTGAAGAAATAGCATTTGTAATAACAGTTTTAATATCCGTCGTCAGATAGCAGCACCTCCCAAGGGCTAAAATTTTAGTCGATATGATCCGTCAAGAGATGGCAGCACCGTCGAGTTCCTCGTTTTCTCGCTGAAAAACACGATTTAGTACCAGGAGAATAGGAGCTCACAGGAGCTCACCTATTCGGTACCGGGTCGGACAGTGCTGCCATCTGTTGGTTACTTTCATGAACTAAAAATATCACATTGGTTGTTAGGTGCTGCGATCTGACGGCAAATACAGAAACTACTACTTTAACGTCCTCTAGCGGACCAAATCGTCAATTTATCTTATTGTTACTTTTTTAGAATGTTGTTCACTCATTGTATCAAATACGTCATATTTTGATATTTTAAAGCAAAGATCGAAATTTTTCAAGTTATTTACTCAGAAAATTAGTAATTTACGTGAAATGTCTCTTTTTCGTGAAAAAGTGAATTTCCAGCCTAATAGTCGTGATTGTATCAATAAACGCCGATATTCAAGAAAAACGACTTAAATATTTGCCTTTGTGATCAATTATGGAATTTCTTTTATTTAATTCTTAAATTAATCAAAATGATAGAAACACGCAATTTCAAGTCAAAAATGCTTTTAATAGGATTGAAAACGAATATTTCTTTTTAATTGCAAAAAATTGGGTGAAGAAATAGCATTTGTAATAACAGTTTTAATATCCGTCGTCAGATAGCAGCACCTCCCAAGGGCTAAAATTTTAGTCGATATGATCCGTCAAGAGATGGCAGCACCGTCGGGTTGCTCGTTTTCTCGCTGAAAAACACGATTTAGTACCAGGAGAATAGGAGCTCACAGGAGCTCACCTATTCGGTACCGGGTCGGACAGTGCTGCCATCTGTTGGTTACTTTCATGAACTAAAAATATTACATTGGTTGGGAGGTGCTGCGATCTGACGGAAAATACAGAAACTACTACTTTAAAGTCCTCTAACGGACCAAATCGTCAATTATTCTTATTGTTACTTTTTTAGAATGTTGTTCACTCATTGTATCAAATACGTCATATTTTGATATTTTAAAGCAAAGATCGAAATTTTTCAAGTTATTTACTCAGAAAATTAGTAATTTACGGGAAATGTCTCTTTTTCGTGAAAAAGTGAATTTCCAGCCTAATAGTCGTGATTGTATCAATAAACGCCGATATTCAAGAAAAACGACTTAAATATTTGCCTTTGTGATCAATTATGGAATTTCTTTTATTTAATTCTTAAATTAATCAAAAATGAAAGAAACACGCAATTTCAAGTCAAAAATGCTTTTAATAGGCTTGAAAACGAATATTTCTTTTTAATCGCAAAAAATTGGGTGAAGAAATAGCATTTGTAATAACAGTTTTAATATCCGTCGTCAGATAGCAGCACCTCCCAAGGGCTAAAATTTTAGTCGATATGATCCGTCAAGAGATGGCAGCACCGTCGAGTTCCTCGTTTTCTCGCTGAAAAACACGATTTAGTACCAGGAGAATAGGAGCTCACAGGAGCTCACCTATTCGGTACCGGGTCGGACAGTGCTGCCATCTGTTGGTTACTTTCATGAACTAAAAATATTACATTGCTTGGGAGGTGCTGCGATCTGACGGCAAATACAGAAACTACTACTTTAACGTCCTCTAACGGACCAAATCGTCAATTTATCTTATTGTTACTTTTTTAGAATGTTGTTCACTCATTGTATCAAATACGTCATATTTTGATATTTTAAAGCAAAGATCGAAATTTTTCAAGTTATTTACTCAGAAAATTAGTAATCGACGGGAAATGTCTCTTTTTCGTGAAAAAGTGAATTTCCAGCCTAATAGTCGTGATTGTATCAATAAACGCCGATATTCAAGAAAAACGACTTAAATATTTGCCTTTGTGATCAATTATGGAATGTCTTTTTTTTAATTCTTAAATTAATCAAAAATGATAGAAACACGCAATTTCAAGTCCAAAATGCTTTTAATAGGATTGAAAACGAATATTTCTTTTTAATTGCAAAAAATTGGGTGAAGAAATAGCATTTGTAATAACAGTTTTAATATCCGTCGTCAGATAGCAGCACCTCCCAAGGGCTAAAATTTTAGTCGATATGATCCGTCAAGAGATGGCAGCACCGTCGAGTTCCTCGTTTTCTCGCTGAAAAACACGATTTAGTACCAGGAGAATAGGAGCTCACAGGAGCTCACCTATTCGGTACCGGGTCGGACAGTGCTGCCATCTGTTGGTTACTTTCATGAACTAAAAATATTACATTGGTTGGGAGGTGCTGCGATCTGACGGCAAATACAGAAACTACTACTTTAAAGTCCTCTAACGGACCAAATCGTCAATTATTCTTATCGTTACTTTTTTAGAATGTTGTTCACTCATTGTATCAAATACGTCATATTTTGATATTTTAAAGCAAAGATCGAAATTTTTCAAGTTATTTACTCAGAATATTAGTAATTTACGGGAAATGTCTCTTTTTCGTGAAAAAGTGAATTTCCAGCCTAATAGTCGTGATTGTATCAATAAACGCCGATATTCAAGAAAAACGACTTAAATATTTGCCTTTGTGATCAATTATGGAATTTCTTTTATTTAATTCTTAAATTAATCAAAAATGAAAGAAACACGCAATTTCAAGTCAAAAATGCTTTTAATAGGCTTGAAAACGAATATTTCTTTTTAATTGCAAAAAATTGGGTGAAGAAATAGCATTTGTAATAACAGTTTTAATATCCGTCGTCAGATAGCAGCACCTCCCCAGGGCTAAAATTTTAGTCGATATGATCCGTCAAGAGATGGCAGCACCGTCGAGTTCCTCGTTTTCTCGCTGAAAAACACGATTTAGTACCAGGAGAATAGGAGCTCACAGGAGCTCACCTATTCGGTACCGGGTCGGACAGTGCTGCCATCTGTTGGTTACTTTCATGAACTAAAAATATTACATTGGTTGGGAGGTGCTGCGATCTGACGGAAAATACAGAAACTACTACTTTAAAGTCCTCTAACGGACCAAATCGTCAATTATTCTTATTGTTACTTTTTTAGAATGTTGTTCACTCATTGTATCAAATACGTCATATTTTGATATTTTAAAGCAAAGATCGAAATTTTTCAAGTTATTTACTCAGAAAATTAGTAATTTACGTGAAATGTCTCTTTTTCGTGAAAAAGTGAATTTCCAGCCTAATAGTCGTGATTGTATCAATAAACGCCGATATTCAAGAAAAACGACTTAAATATTTGCGTTTGTGATCAATTATGGAATGTCTTTTTTTTAATTCTTAAATTAATCAAAAATGATAGAAACACGCAATTTCAAGTCAAAAATGCTTTTAATAGGATTGAAAACGAATATTTCTTTTTAATTGCAAAAAATTGGGTGAAGAAATAGCATTTGTAATAACAGTTTTAATATCCGTCGTCAGATAGCAGCACCTCCCAAGGGCTAAAATTTTAGTCGATATGATCCGTCAAGAGATGGCAGCACCGTCGGGTTGCTCGTTTTCTCGCTGAAAAACACGATTTAGTACCAGGAGAATAGGAGCTCACAGGAGCTCACCTATTCGGTACCGGGTCGGACAGTGCTGCCATCTGTTGGTTACTTTCATGAACTAAAAATATTACATTGGTTGGGAGGTGCTGCGATCTGACGGCAAATACAGAAACTACTACTTTAAAGTCCTCTAACGGACCAAATCGTCAATTATTCTTATTGTTACTTTTTTAGAATGTTGTTCACTCATTGTATCAAATACGTCATATTTTGATATTTTAAAGCAAAGATCGAAATTTTTCAAGTTATTTACTCAGAAAATTAGTAATTTACGGGAAATGTCTCTTTTTCGTGAAAAAGTGAATTTCCAGCCTAATAGTCGTGATTGTATCAATAAACGCCGATATTCAAGAAAAACGACTTAAATATTTGCCTTTGTGATCAATTATGGAATTTCTTTTATTTAATTCTTAAATTAATCAAAAATGAAAGAAACACGCAATTTCAAGTCAAAAATGCTTTTAATAGGCTTGAAAACGAATATTTCTTTTTAATTGCAAAAAATTGGGTGAAGAAATAGCATTTGTAATAACAGTTTTAATATCCGTCGTCAGATAGCAGCACCTCCCAAGGGCTAAAATTTTAGTCGATATGATCCGTCAAGAGATGGCAGCACCGTCGAGTTCCTCGTTTTCTCGCTGAAAAACACGATTTAGTACCAGGAGAATAGGAGCTCACAGGAGCTCACCTATTCGGTACCGGGTCGGACAGTGCTGCCATCTGTTGGTTACTTTCATGAACTAATATTATTACATTGCTTGGGAGGTGCTGCGATCTGACGGCAAATACAGAAACTACTACTTTAACGTCCTCTAACGGACCAAATCGTCAATTTATCTTATTGTTACTTTTTTAGAATGTTGTTCACTCATTGTATCAAATACGTCATATTTTGATATTTTAAAGCAAAGATCGAAATTTTTCAAGTTATTTACTCAGAAAATTAGTAATCGACGGGAAATGTCTCTTTTTCGTGAAAAAGTGAATTTCCAGCCTAATAGTCGTGATTGTATCAATAAACGCCGATATTCAAGAAAAACGACTTAAATATTTGCCTTTGTGATCAATTATGGAATGTCTTTTTTTTAATTCTTAAATTAATCAAAAATGATAGAAACACGCAATTTCAAGTCAAAAATGCTTTTAATAGGATTGAAAACGAATATTTCTTTTTAATTGCAAAAAATTGGGTGAAGAAATAGCATTTGTAATAACAGTTTTAATATCCGTCGTCAGATAGCAGCACCTCCCAAGGGCTAAAATTTTAGTCGATATGATCCGTCAAGAGATGGCAGCACCGTCGAGTTCCTCGTTTTCTCGCTGAAAAACACGATTTAGTACCAGGAGAATAGGAGCTCACAGGAGCTCACCTATTCGGTACCGGGTCGGACAGTGCTGCCATCTGTTGGTTACTTTCATGAACTAAAAATATCACATTGGTTGGGAGGTGCTGCGATCTGACGGCAAATACAGAAACTACTACTTTAACGTCCTCTAGCGGACCAAATCGTCAATTTATCTTATTGTTACTTTTTTAGAATGTTGTTCACTCATTGTATCAAATACGTCATATTTTGATATTTTAAAGCAAAGATCGAAATTTTTCAAGTTATTTACTCAGAAAATTAGTAATTTACGTGAAATGTCTCTTTTTCGTGAAAAAGTGAATTTCCAGCCTAATAGTCGTGATTGTATCAATAAACGCCGATATTCAAGAAAAACGACTTAAATATTTGCCTTTGTGATCAATTATGGAATTTCTTTTATTTAATTCTTAAATTAATCAAAAATGATAGAAACACGCAATTTCAAGTCAAAAATGCTTTTAATAGGATTGAAAACGAATATTTCTTTTTAATTGCAAAAAATTGGGTGAAGAAATAGCATTTGTAATAACAGTTTTAATATCCGTCGTCAGATAGCAGCACCTCCCAAGGGCTAAAATTTTAGTCGATATGATCCGTCAAGAGATGGCAGCACCGTCGAGTTCCTCGTTTTCTCGCTGAAAAACACGATTTAGTACCAGGAGAATAGGAGCTCACAGGAGCTCACCTATTCGGTACCGGGTCGGACAGTGCTGCCATCTGTTGGTTACTTTCATGAACTAAAAATATTACATTGGTTGGGAGGTGCTGCGATCTGACGGCAAATACAGAAACTACTACTTTAACGTCCTCTAACGGACCAAATCGTCAATTTATCTTAATGTTACTTTTTTAGAATGTTGTTCACTCATTGTATCAAATACGTCATATTTTGATATTTTAAAGCAAAGATCGAAATTTTTCAAGTTATTTACTCAGAAAATTAGTAATCGACGGGAAATGTCTCTTTTTCATGAAAAAGTGAATTTCCAGCCTAATAGTCGTGATTGTATCAATAAACGCCGATATTCAAGAAAAACGACTTAAATATTTGCCTTTGAGATCAATTATGGAATTTCTTTTATTTAATTCTTAAATTAATCAAAAATGATAGAAACACGCAATTTCAAGTCAAAAATGCTTTTAATAGGATTGAAAACGAATATTTCTTTTTAATTGCAAAAAATTAAATGTGAAGAAATAGCATTTGTAATAACAGTTTTAATATCCGTCGTCAGATAGCAGCACCTCCCAAGGGCTAAAATTTTAGTCGATATGATCTGTCAAGAGATGGCAGCACCGTCGAGTTCCTCGTTTTCTCGCTGAAAAACACGATTTAGTACCAGGAGAATAGGAGCTCACAGGAGCTCACCTATTCGGTACCGGGTCGGACAGTGCTGCCATCTGTTGGTTACTTTCATGAACTAAAAATATTACATTGCTTGGGAGGTGCTGCGATCTGACGGCAAATACAGAAACTACTACTTTAACGTCCTCTAACGGACCAAATCGTCAATTTATCTTAATGTTACTTTTTTAGAATGTTGTTCACTCATTGTATCAAATACGTCATATTTTGATATTTTAAAGCAAAGATCGAAATTTTTCAAGTTATTTACTCAGAAAATTAGTAATCGACGGGAAATGTCTCTTTTTCATGAAAAAGTGAATTTCCAGCCTAATAGTCGTGATTGTATCAATAAACGCCGATATTCAAGAAAAACGACTTAAATATTTGCCTTTGAGATCAATTATGGAATTTCTTTTATTTAATTCTTAAATTAATCAAAAATGATAGAAACACGCAATTTCAAGTCAAAAATGCTTTTAATAGGATTGAAAACGAATATTTCTTTTTAATTGCAAAAAATTAAATGTGAAGAAATAGCATTTGTAATAACAGTTTTAATATCCGTCGTCAGATAGCAGCACCTCCCAAGGGCTAAAATTTTAGTCGATATGATCTGTCAAGAGATGGCAGCACCGTCGAGTTCCTCGTTTTCTCGCTGAAAAACACGATTTAGTACCAGGAGAATAGGAGCTCACAGGAGCTCACCTATTCGGCACCGGGTCGGACAGTGCTGCCATCTGTTGGTTACTTTCATGAACTAAAAATATTACATTGGTTGGGAGGTGCTGCGATCTGACGGCAAATACAGAAACTACTACTTTAACGTCCTCTAACGGACCAAATCGTCAATTTATCTTAATGTTACTTTTTTAGAATGTTGTTCACTCATTGTATCAAATACGTCATATTTTGATATTTTAAAGCAAAGATCGAAATTTTTCAAGTTATTTACTCAGAAAATTAGTAATCGACGGGAAATGGCTCTTTTTCGTGAAAAAGTGAATTTCCAGCCTAATAGTCGTGATTGTATCAATAAACGCCGATATTCAAGAAAAACGACTTAAATATTTGCCTTTGTGATCAATTATGGAATTTCTTTTATTTAATTCTTAAATTATTCAAAAATGATAGAAACACGCAATTTCAAGTCAAAATGCTTTTAATAGGATTGAAAACGAATATTTCTTTTTAATTGCAAAAAATTGGGTGAAGAAATAGCATTTGTAATAACAGTTTTAATATCCGTCGTCAGATAGCAGCACCTCCCAAGGGCTAAAATTTTAGTCGATATGATCCGTCAAGAGATGGCAGCACCGTCGAGTTCCTCGTTTTCTCGCTGAAAAACACGATTTAGTACCAGGAGAATAGGAGCTCACAGGAGCTCACCTATTCGGTACCGGGTCGGACAGTGCTGCCATCTGTTGGTTACTTTCATGAACTAAAAATATTACATTGCTTGGGAGGTGCTGCGATCTGACGGCAAATACAGAAACTACTACTTTAATGTCCTCTAACGGACCAAATCGTCAATTTATCTTATTGTTACTTTTTTAGAATGTTGTTCACTCATTGTATCAAATACGTCATATTTTGATATTTTAAAGCAAAGATCGAAATTTTTCAAGTTATTTACTCAGAAAATTAGTAATCGACGGGAAATGTCTCTTTTTCGTGAAAAAGTGAATTTCCAGCCTAATAGTCGTGATTGTATCAATAAACGCCGATATTCAAGAAAAACGACTTAAATATTTGCCTTTGTGATCAATTATGGAATTTCTTTTATTTAATTCTTAAATTAATCAAAAATGATAGAAACACGCAATTTCAAGTCAAAAATGCTTTTAATAGGCTTGAAAACGAATATTTCTTTTTAATTGCAAAAAATTGGGTGAAGAAATAGCATTTGTAATAACAGTTTTAATATCCGTCGTCAGATAGCAGCACCTCCCAAGGGCTAAAATTTTAGTCGATATGATCCGTCAAGAGATGGCAGCACCGTCGAGTTCCTCGTTTTCTCGCTGAAAAACACGATTTAGTACCAGGAGAATAGGAGCTCACAGGAGCTCACCTATTCGGTACCGGGTCGGACAGTGCTGCCATCTGTTGGTTACTTTCATGAACTAAAAATATTACATTGGTTGGGAGGTGCTGCGATCTGACGGAAAATACAGAAACTACTACTTTAAAGTCCTCTAACGGACCAAATCGTCAATTATTCTTATTGTTACTTTTTTAGAATGTTGTTCACTCATTGTATCAAATACGTCATATTTTGATATTTTAAAGCAAAGATCGAAATTTTTCAAGTTATTTACTCAGAAAATTAATAATCGACGGGAAATGTCTCTTTTTCGTGAAAAAGTGAATTTCCAGCCTAATAGTCGTGATTGTATCAATAAACGCCGATATTCAAGAAAAACGACTTAAATATTTGCCTTTGTGATCAATTATGGAATGTCTTTTTTTTAATTCTTAAATTAATCAAAAATGATAGAAACACGCAATTTCAAGTCAAAAATGCTTTTAATAGGATTGAAAACGATTATTTCTTTTTAATTGCAAAAAATTGGGTGAAGAAATAGCATTTGTAATAACAGTTTTAATATCCGTCGTCAGATAGCAGCACCTCCCAAGGGCTAAAATTTTAGTCGATATGATCCGTCAAGAGATGGCAGCACCGTCAGGTTGCTCGTTTTCTCGCTGAAAAACACGATTTAGTACCAGGAGAATAGGAGCTCACAGGAGCTCACCTATTCGGTACCGGGTCGGACAGTGCTGCCATCTGTTGGTTACTTTCATGAACTAAAAATATTACATTGGTTGGGAGGTGCTGCGATCTGACGGCAAATACAGAAACTACTACTTTAAAGTCCTCTAACGGACCAAATCGTCAATTATTCTTATTGTTACTTTTTTAGAATGTTGTTCACTCATTGTATCAAATACGTCATATTTTGATATTTTAAAGCAAAGATCGAAATTTTTCAAGTTATTTACTCAGAAAATTAGTAATTTACGGGAAATGTCTCTTTTTCGTGAAAAAGTGAATTTCCAGCCTAATAGTCGTGATTGTATCAATAAACGCCGATATTCAAGAAAAACGACTTAAATATTTGCCTTTGTGATCAATTATGGAATTTCTTTTATTTAATTCTTAAATTAATCAAAAATGAAAGAAACACGCAATTTCAAGTCAAAAATGCTTTTAATAGGCTTGAAAACGAATATTTCTTTTTAATCGCAAAAAATTGGGTGAAGAAATAGCATTTGTAATAACAGTTTTAATATCCGTCGTCAGATAGCAGCACCTCCCAAGAGCTAAAATTTTAGTCGATATGATCCGTCAAGAGATGGCAGCACCGTCGAGTTCCTCGTTTTCTCGCTGAAAAACACGATTTAGTACCAGGAGAATAGGAGCTCACAGGAGCTCACCTATTCGGTACCGGGTCGGACAGTGCTGCCATCTGTTGGTTACTTTCATGAACTAAAAATATTACATTGCTTGGGAGGTGCTGCGATCTGACGGCAAATACAGAAACTACTACTTTAACGTCCTCTAACGGACCAAATCGTCAATTTATCTTATTGTTACTTTTTTAGAATGTTGTTCACTCATTGTATCAAATACGTCATATTTTGATATTTTAAAGCAAAGATCGAAATTTTTCAAGTTATTTACTCAGAAAATTAGTAATCGACGGGAAATGTCTCTTTTTCGTGAAAAAGTGAATTTCCAGCCTAATAGTCGTGATTGTATCAATAAACGCCGATATTCAAGAAAAACGACTTAAATATTTGCCTTTGTGATCAATTATGGAATGTCTTTTTTTTAATTCTTAAATTAATCAAAAATGATAGAAACACGCAATTTCAAGTCAAAAATGCTTTTAATAGGATTGAAAACGAATATTTCTTTTTAATTGCAAAAAATTGGGTGAAGAAATAGCATTTGTAATAACAGTTTTAATATCCGTCGTCAGATAGCAGCACCTCCCAAGGGCTAAAATTTTAGTCGATATGATCCGTCAAGAGATGGCAGCACCGTCGAGTTCCTCGTTTTCTCGCTGAAAAACACGATTTAGTACCAGGAGAATAGGAGCTCACAGGAGCTCACCTATTCGGTACCGGGTCGGACAGTGCTGCCATCTGTTGGTTACTTTCATGAACTAAAAATATCACATTGGTTGGGAGGTGCTGCGATCTGACGGCAAATACAGAAACTACTACTTTAACGTCCTCTAGCGGACCAAATCGTCAATTTATCTTATTGTTACTTTTTTAGAATGTTGTTCACTCATTGTATCAAATACGTCATATTTTGATATTTTAAAGCAAAGATCGAAATTTTTCAAGTTATTTACTCAGAAAATTAGTAATTTACGTGAAATGTCTCTTTTTCGTGAAAAAGTGAATTTCCAGCCTAATAGTCGTGATTGTATCAATAAACGCCGATATTCAAGAAAAACGACTTAAATATTTGCCTTTGTGATCAATTATGGAATTTCTTTTATTTAATTCTTAAATTAATCAAAAATGATAGAAACACGCAATTTCAAGTCAAAAATGCTTTTAATAGGATTGAAAACGAATATTTCTTTTTAATTGCAAAAAATTGGGTGAAGAAATAGCATTTGTAATAACAGTTTTAATATCCGTCGTCAGATAGCAGCACCTCCCAAGGGCTAAAAGTTTAGTCGATATGATCCGTCAAGAGATGGCAGCACCGTCGAGTTCCTCGTTTTCTCGCTGAAAAACACGATTTAGTACCAGGAGAATAGGAGCTCACAGGAGCTCACCTATTCGGTACCGGGTCGGACAGTGCTGCCATCTGTTGGTTACTTTCATGAACTAAAAATATCACATTGGTTGGGAGGTGCTGCGATCTGACGGCAAATACAGAAACTACTACTTTAACGTCCTCTAGCGGACCAAATCGTCAATTTATCTTATTGTTACTTTTTTAGAATGTTGTTCACTCATTGTATCAAATACGTCATATTTTGATATTTTAAAGCAAAGATCGAAATTTTTCAAGTTATTTACTCAGAAAATTAGTAATCGACGGGAAATGTCTCTTTTTCATGAAAAAGTGAATTTCCAGCCTAATAGTCGTGATTGTATCAATAAACGCCGATATTCAAGAAAAACGACTTAAATATTTGCCTTTGAGATCAATTATGGAATTTCTTTTATTTAATTCTTAAATTAATCAAAAATGATAGAAACACGCAATTTCAAGTCAAAAATGCTTTTAATAGGATTGAAAACGAATATTTCTTTTTAATTGCAAAAAATTAAATGTGAAGAAATAGCATTTGTAATAACAGTTTTAATATCCGTCGTCAGATAGCAGCACCTCCCAAGGGCTAAAATTTTAGTCGATATGATCTGTCAAGAGATGGCAGCACCGTCGAGTTCCTCGTTTTCTCGCTGAAAAACACGATTTAGTACCAGGAGAATAGGAGCTCACAGGAGCTCACCTATTCGGTACCGGGTCGGACAGTGCTGCCATCTGTTGGTTACTTTCATGAACTAAAAATATTACATTGCTTGGGAGGTGCTGCGATCTGACGGCAAATACAGAAACTACTACTTTAACGTCCTCTAACGGACCAAATCGTCAATTTATCTTATTGTTTCTTTTTTAGAATGTTGTTCACTCATTGTATCAAATACGTCATATTTTGATATTTTAAAGCAAAGATCGAAATTTTTCAAGTTATTTACTCAGAAAATTAGTAATCGACGGGAAATGTCTCTTTTTCGTGAAAAAGTGAATTTCCAGCCTAATAGTCGTGATTGTATCAATAATCACCGATATTCAAGAAAAACGACTTAAATATTTGCCTTTGTGATCAATTATGGAATGTCTTTTTTTTAATTCTTAAATTAATCAAAAATGATAGAAACACGCAATTTCAAGTCCAAAATGCTTTTAATAGGATTGAAAACGAATATTTCTTTTTAATTGCAAAAAATTGGGTGAAGAAATAGCATTTGTAATAACAGTTTTAATATCCGTCGTCAGATAGCAGCACCTCCCAAGGGCTAAAATTTTAGTCGATATGATCCGTCAAGAGATGGCAGCACCGTCGAGTTCCTCGTTTTCTCGCTGAAAAACACGATTTAGTACCAGGAGAATAGGAGCTCACAGGAGCTCACCTATTCGGTACCGGGTCGGACAGTGCTGCCATCTGTTGGTTACTTTCATGAACTAAAAATATTACATTGGTTGGGAGGTGCTGCGATCTGACGGCAAATACAGAAACTACTACTTTAAAGTCCTCTAACGGACCAAATCGTCAATTATTCTTATCGTTACTTTTTTAGAATGTTGTTCACTCATTGTATCAAATACGTCATATTTTGATATTTTAAAGCAAAGATCGAAATTTTTCAAGTTATTTACTCAGAAAATTAGTAATTTACGGGAAATGTCTCTTTTTCGTGAAAAAGTGAATTTCCAGCCTAATAGTCGTGATTGTATCAATAAACGCCGATATTCAAGAAAAACGACTTAAATATTTGCCTTTGTGATCAATTATGGAATTTCTTTTATTTAATTCTTAAATTAATCAAAAATGAAAGAAACACGCAATTTCAAGTCAAAAATGCTTTTAATAGGCTTGAAAACGAATATTTCTTTTTAATTGCAAAAAATTGGGTGAAGAAATAGCATTTGTAATAACAGTTTTAATATCCGTCGTCAGATAGCAGCACCTCCCCAGGGCTAAAATTTTAGTCGATATGATCCGTCAAGAGATGGCAGCACCGTCGAGTTCCTCGTTTTCTCGCTGAAAAACACGATTTAGTACCAGGAGAATAGGAGCTCACAGGAGCTCACCTATTCGGTACCGGGTCGGACAGTGCTGCCATCTGTTGGTTACTTTCATGAACTAAAAATATTACATTGGTTGGGAGGTACTGCGATCTGACGGAAAATACAGAAACTACTACTTTAAAATCCTCTAACGGACCAAATCGTCAATTATTCTTATTGTTACTTTTTTAGAATGTTGTTCACTCATTGTATCAAATACGTCATATTTTGATATTTTAAAGCAAAGATCGAAATTTTTCAAGTTATTTACTCAGAAAATTAGTAATCGACGGGAAATGTCTCTTTTTCGTGAAAAAGTGAATTTCCAGCCTAATAGTCGTGATTGTATCAATAAACGCCGATATTCAAGAAAAACGACTTAAATATTTGCGTTTGTGATCAATTATGGAATGTCTTTTTTTTAATTCTTAAATTAATCAAAAATGATAGAAACACGCAATTTCAAGTCAAAAATGCTTTTAATAGGATTGAAAACGAATATTTCTTTTTAATTGCAAAAAATTGGGTGAAGAAATAGCATTTGTAATAACAGTTTTAATATCCGTCGTCAGATAGCAGCACCTCCCAAGGGCTAAAATTTTAGTCGATATGATCCGTCAAGAGATGGCAGCACCGTCGGGTTGCTCGTTTTCTCGCTGAAAAACACGATTTAGTACCAGGAGAATAGGAGCTCACAGGAGCTCACCTATTCGGTACCGGGTCGGACAGTGCTGCCATCTGTTGGTTACTTTCATGAACTAAAAATATTACATTGGTTGGGAGGTGCTGCGATCTGACGGCAAATACAGAAACTACTACTTTAAAGTCCTCTAACGGACCAAATCGTCAATTATTCTTATTGTTACTTTTTTAGAATGTTGTTCACTCATTGTATCAAATACGTCATATTTTGATATTTTAAAGCAAAGATCGAAATTTTTCAAGTTATTTACTCAGAAAATTAGTAATTTACGGGAAATGTCTCTTTTTCGTGAAAAAGTGAATTTCCAGCCTAATAGTCGTGATTGTATCAATAAACGCCGATATTCAAGAAAAACGACTTAAATATTTGCCTTTGTGATCAATTATGGAATTTCTTTTATTTAATTCTTAAATTAATCAAAAATGAAAGAAACACGCAATTTCAAGTCAAAAAAGCTTTTAATAGGCTTGAAAACGAATATTTCTTTTTAATTGCAAAAAATTGGGTGAAGAAATAGCATTTGTAATAACAGTTTTAATATCCGTCGTCAGATAGCAGCACCTCCCAAGGGCTAAAATTTTAGTCGATATGATCCGTCAAGAGATGGCAGCACCGTCGAGTTCCTCGTTTTCTCGCTGAAAAACACGATTTAGTACCAGGAGAATAGGAGCTCACAGGAGCTCACCTATTCGGTACCGGGTCGGACAGTGCTGCCATCTGTTGGTTACTTTCATGAACTAATATTATTACATTGCTTGGGAGGTGCTGCGATCTGACGGCAAATACAGAAACTACTACTTTAACGTCCTCTAACGGACCAAATCGTCAATTTATCTTATTGTTACTTTTTTAGAATGTTGTTCACTCATTGTATCAAATACGTCATATTTTGATATTTTAAAGCAAAGATCGAAATTTTTCAAGTTATTTACTCAGAAAATTAGTAATCGACGGGAAATGTCTCTTTTTCGTGAAAAAGTGAATTTCCAGCCTAATAGTCGTGATTGTATCAATAAACGCCGATATTCAAGAAAAACGACTTAAATATTTGCCTTTGTGATCAATTATGGAATGTCTTTTTTTTAATTCTTAAATTAATCAAAAATGATAGAAACACGCAATTTCAAGTCAAAAATGCTTTTAATAGGATTGAAAACGAATATTTCTTTTTAATTGCAAAAAATTGGGTGAAGAAATAGCATTTGTAATAACAGTTTTAATATCCGTCGTCAGATAGCAGCACCTCCCAAGGGCTAAAAGTTTAGTCGATATGATCCGTCAAGAGATGGCAGCACCGTCGAGTTCCTCGTTTTCTCGCTGAAAAACACGATTTAGTACCAGGAGAATAGGAGCTCACAGGAGCTCACCTATTCGGTACCGGGTCGGACAGTGCTGCCATCTGTTGGTTACTTTCATGAACTAAAAATATCACATTGGTTGGGAGGTGCTGCGATCTGACGGCAAATACAGAAACTACTACTTTAACGTCCTCTAGCGGACCAAATCGTCAATTTATCTTATTGTTACTTTTTTAGAATGTTGTTCACTCATTGTATCAAATACGTCATATTTTGATATTTTAAAGCAAAGATCGAAATTTTTCAAGTTATTTACTCAGAAAATTAGTAATCGACGGGAAATGTCTCTTTTTCATGAAAAAGTGAATTTCCAGCCTAATAGTCGTGATTGTATCAATAAACGCCGATATTCAAGAAAAACGACTTAAATATTTGCCTTTGAGATCAATTATGGAATTTCTTTTATTTAATTCTTAAATTAATCAAAAATGATAGAAACACGCAATTTCAAGTCAAAAATGCTTTTAATAGGATTGAAAACGAATATTTCTTTTTAATTGCAAAAAATTAAATGTGAAGAAATAGCATTTGTAATAACAGTTTTAATATCCGTCGTCAGATAGCAGCACCTCCCAAGGGCTAAAATTTTAGTCGATATGATCTGTCAAGAGATGGCAGCACCGTCGAGTTCCTCGTTTTCTCGCTGAAAAACACGATTTAGTACCAGGAGAATAGGAGCTCACAGGAGCTCACCTATTCGGTACCGGGTCGGACAGTGCTGCCATCTGTTGGTTACTTTCATGAACTAAAAATATTACATTGCTTGGGAGGTGCTGCGATCTGACGGCAAATACAGAAACTACTACTTTAACGTCCTCTAACGGACCAAATCGTCAATTTATCTTATTGTTTCTTTTTTAGAATGTTGTTCACTCATTGTATCAAATACGTCATATTTTGATATTTTAAAGCAAAGATCGAAATTTTTCAAGTTATTTACTCAGAAAATTAGTAATCGACGGGAAATGTCTCTTTTTCGTGAAAAAGTGAATTTCCAGCCTAATAGTCGTGATTGTATCAATAATCACCGATATTCAAGAAAAACGACTTAAATATTTGCCTTTGTGATCAATTATGGAATGTCTTTTTTTTAATTCTTAATTAATCAAAAATGATAGAACACACGCAATTTCAAGTCCAAAATGCTTTTAATAGGATTGAAAACGAATATTTCTTTTTAATTGCAAAAAATTGGGTGAAGAAATAGCATTTGTAATAGACAGTTTTAATATCCGTCGTCAGATAGCAGCACCTCCCAAGGGCTAAAATTTTAGTCGATATGATCCGTCAAGAGATGGCAGCACCGTCGAGTTCCTCGTTTTCTCGCTGAAAAACACGATTTAGTACCAGGAGAATAGGAGCTCACAGGAGCTCACCTATTCGGTACCCGGGTCGGACAGTGCTGCCATCTGTTGGTTACTTTCATGAACTAAAAATATTACATTGGTTGGGAGGTGCTGCGATCTGACGGCAAATACAGAAACTACTACTTTAAAGTCCTCTAACGGACCAAATCGTCAATTATTCTTATCGTTACTTTTTTAGAATGTTGTTCACTCAATTGTATCAAATACGTCATATTTTGATATTTTAAAGCAAAGATCGAAATTTTTCAAGTTATTTACTCAGAAAATTAGTAATTTACGGGAAATGTCTCTTTTTCGTGAAAAAGTGAATTTCCAGCCTAATAGTCGTGATTGTATCAATAAACGCCGATATTCAAGAAAAAACGACTTAAATATTTGCCTTGTGTGATCAATTATGGAATTTCTTTTATTTAATTCTTAAATTAATCAAAAATGAAAGAAACACGCAATTTCAAGTCAAAAATGCTTTTAATAGGCTTGAAAACGAATATTTCTTTTTAATTGCAAAAAATTGGGTGAAGAAATAGCATTTGTAATAACAGTTTTAATATCCGTCGTCAGATAGCAGCACCTCCCCAAGGGCTAAAATTTTAGTCGATATGATCCGTCAAGAGATGGCAGCACCGTCGAGTTCCTCGTTTTCCTCGCTGAAAAACACGATTTAGTACCAGGAGAATAGGAGCTCACAGGAGCTCACCTATTCGGTACCCGGGTCGGACAGTGCTGCCATCTGTTGGTTACTTTCATGAACTAAAAATATTACATTGGTTGGGAGGTACTGCGATCTGACGAGAAATACAGAAACCTACTACTTTAAAATCCTCCTAACGGACCAAATCGTCAATTATTCTTATTGTTACTTTTTAGAATGTTGTTCACTCATTGTATCAAATACGTCATATTTTGATATTTTAAAGCAAAGATCGAAATTTTTCAAGTTATTTACTCAGAAAATTAGTAATCGACGGGAAATGTCTCTTTTTCGTGAAAAAGTGAATTTCCAGCCTAATAGTCGTGATTGTATCAATAAACGCCGATATTCAAGAAAAACGACTTAAATATTTGCGTTTGTGATCAATTATGGAATGTCTTTTTTTTAATTCTTAAATTAATCAAAAATGATAGAAACACGCAATCTTCAAGTCAAAAATGCTTTTAATAGGATTGAAAACGAATATTTCTTTTTAATTGCAAAAAATTGGGTGAAGAAATAGCATTTGTAATAACAGTTTTAATATCCGTCGTCAGATAGCAGCACCTCCCCAAGGGCTAAAATTTAGTCGATATGATCCGTCAAGAGATGGCAGCACCGTCGGGTTGCTCGTTTTTCTCGCTGAAAAACACGATTTAGTACCAGGAGAATAGGAGCTCACAGGAGCTCACCTATTCGGTACCGGGTCGGACAGTGCTGCCATCTGTTGGTTACTTTCATGAACTAAAAATATTACATTGGTTGGGAGGTGCTGCGATCTGACGGCAAATACAGAAACTACTACTTTAAAGTCCTCTAACGGACCAAATCGTCAATTATTCTTATTGTTACTTTTTAGAATGTTGTTCACTCATTGTATCAAATACGTCATATTTTGATATTTTAAAGCAAAGATCGAAATTTTTCAAGTTATTTACTCAGAAAATTAGTAATTTACGGGAAATGTCTCTTTTTCGTGAAAAAGTGAATTTCCAGCCTAATAGTCGTGATTGTATCAATAAACGCCGATATTCAAGAAAAACGACTTAAATATTTGCCTTTGTGATCAATTATGGAATTTCTTTTATTTAATTCTTAAATTAATCAAAAATGAAAGAAACACGCAATTTCAAGTCAAAAAAGCTTTAATAGGCTTGAAAACGAATATTTCTTTTTAATTGCAAAAAATTGGGTGAAGAAATAGCATTTGTAATAACAGTTTTAATATCCGTCGTCAGATAGCAGCACCTCCCAAGGGCTAAAATTTTAGTCGATATGATCCGTCAAGAGATGGCAGCACCGTCGAGTTCCTCGTTTTCTCGCTGAAAAACACGATTTAGTACCAGGAGAATAGGAGCTCACAGGAGCTCACCTATTCGGTACCGGGTCGGACAGTGCTGCCATCTGTTGGTTACTTTCATGAACTAATATTATTACATTGCTTGGGAGGTGCTGCGATCTGACGGCAAATACAGAAACTACTACTTTAACGTCCTCTAACGGACCAAATCGTCAATTTATCTTATTGTTACTTTTTTAGAATGTTGTTCACTCATTGTATCAAATACGTCATATTTTGATATTTTAAAGCAAAGATCGAAATTTTTCAAGTTATTTACTCAGAAAATTAGTAATCGACGGGAAATGTCTCTTTTTCGTGAAAAAGTGAATTTCCAGCCTAATAGTCGTGATTGTATCAATAAACGCCGATATTCAAGAAAAACGACTTAAATATTTGCCTTTGTGATCAATTATGGAATGTCTTTTTTTTTAATTCTTAAATTAATCAAAAATGATAGAAACACGCAATTTCAAGTCAAAAATGCTTTTAATAGGATTGAAAACGAATATTTCTTTTTAATTGCAAAAAATTGGGTGAAGAAATAGCATTTGTAATAACAGTTTTAATATCCGTCGTCAGATAGCAGCACCTCCCAAGGGCTAAAATTTTAGTCGATATGATCCGTCAAGAGATGGCAGCACCGTCGAGTTCCTCGTTTTCTCGCTGAAAAACACGATTTAGTACCAGGAGAATAGGAGCTCACAGGAGCTCACCTATTCGGTACCGGGTCGGACAGTGGCTGCCATCTGTTGGTTACTTTCATGAACTAAAAATATCACATTGGTTGGAGGTGCTGCGATCTGACGGCAAATACAGAAACTACTACTTTAACGTCTCTAGCGGACCAAATCGTCAATTTATCTTATTGTTACTTTTTTAGAATGTTGTTCACTCATTGTATCAAATACGTCATATTTTGATATTTTAAAGCAAAGATCGAAATTTTTCAAGTTATTTACTCAGAAAATTAGTAATTTACGTGAAATGTCTCTTTTTCGTGAAAAAGTGAATTTCCAGCCTAATAGTCGTGATTGTATCAATAAACGCCGATATTCAAGAAAAACGACTTAAATATTTGCCTTTGTGATCAATTATGGAATTTCTTTTATTTAATTCTTAAATTAAATCAAAAATGATAGAAACACGCAATTTCAAGTCAAAAATGCTTTTAATTAGGATTGAAAACGAATATTTCTTTTTAATTGCAAAAAATTGGGTGAAGAAATAGCATTTGTAATAACAGTTTTAATATCCGTCGTCAGATAGCAGCACCTCCCAAGGGCTAAAATTTTAGTCGATATGATCCGTCAAGAGATGGCAGCACCGTCGAGTTCCTCGTTTTCTCGCTGAAAAACACGATTTAGTACCAGGAGAATAGGAGCTCACAGGAGCTCACCTATTCGGTACCGGGTCGGACAGTGCTGCCATCTGTTGGTTACTTTCATGAACTAAAAATATTACATTGGTTGGGAGGTGCTGCGATCTGACGGCAAATACAGAAACTACTACTTTAACGTCCTCTAACGGACCAAATCGTCAATTTATCTTAATGTTACTTTTTAGAATGTTGTTCACTCATTGTATCAAATACGTCATATTTTGATATTTTAAAGCAAAGATCGAAATTTTTCAAGTTATTTACTCAGAAAATTAGTAATCGACGGGAAATGTCTCTTTTTCATGAAAAAGTGAATTTCCAGGCCTAATAGTCGTGATTGTATCAATAAACGCCGATATTCAAGAAAAAACGACTTAAATATTTGCCTTTGAGATCAATTATGGAATTTCTTTATTTAATTCTTAAATTAATCAAAAATGATAGAAACACGCAATTTCAAGTCAAAAATGCTTTTAATAGGATTGAAAACGAATATTTCTTTTTAATTGCAAAAAATTAAATGTGAAGAAATAGCATTTGTAATAACAGTTTTAATATCCGTCGTCAGATAGCAGCACCTCCCAAGGGCTAAAATTTTAGTCGATATGATCTGTCAAGAGATGGCAGCACCGTCGAGTTCCTCGTTTTCTCGCTGAAAAACACGATTTAGTACCAGGAGAATAGGAGCTCACAGGAGCTCACCTATTCGGTACCGGGTCGGACAGTGCTGCCATCTGTTGGTTACTTTCATGAACTAAAAATATTACATTGCTTGGGAGGTGCTGCGATCTGACGGCAAATACAGAAACTACTACTTTAACGTCCTCTAACGGACCCAAATCGTCAATTTATCTTATTGTTACTTTTTAGAATGTTGTTCACTCATTGTATCAAATACGTCATATTTTGATATTCTTAACAGCAAAGATCGAAATTTTTCAAGTTATTTACTCAGAAAATTAGTAATCGACGGGAAATGTCTCTTTTTCGTGAAAAAGTGAAATTCCAGCCTAATAGTCGTGATTGTATCAATAAACGCCGATATTCAAGAAAAACGACTTAAATATTTGCCTTTGTGATCAATTATGGAATGTCTTTTTTTTAATTCTTTAATTAATCAAAAATGATAGAAACACGCAATTTCAAGTCAAAAATGCTTTTAATAGGATTGAAAACGAATATTTCTTTTTAATTGCAAAAAATTGGGTGAAGAAATAGCATTTGTAATAACAGTTTTAATATCCGTCGTCAGATAGCAGCACCTCCCAAGGCTAAAAATTTAGTCGATATGATCCGTCAAGAGATGCAGCACCGTCGAGTTCCTCGTTTTCTCGCTGAAAAACACGATTTTAGTACCAGGAGAATAGGAGCTCACAGGAGCTCACCTATTCGGTACCGGGTCGGACAGTGCTGCCATCTTGTTGTTACTTTCATGAACTAAAAATATCACATTGGTTGGGAGGGTGCTGCGATCTGACGGCAAATACAGAAACTACTACTTTAACGTCCCTCTAGCGGACCAAATCGTCAATTTATCTTATTGTTACTTTTTTAGAATGTTGTTCACTCATTGTATCAAATACGTCATATTTGATATTTTAAAGCAAAGATCGAAATTTTTCAAGTTATTTTACTCAGAAAATTAGTAATTTACGTGAAATGTCTCTTTTTCGTGAAAAAGTGAATTTCCAGCCTAATAGTCGTGATTGTATCAATAAACGCCGATATTCAAGAAAAACGACTTAAATATTTGCCTTTGTGATTCAATTATGGAATTTCTTTTATTTAATTCTTAAATTAATCAAAAATGATAGAAACACGCAATTTCAAGTCAAAATGCTTTTAATAGGATTGAAAACGAATATTTCTTTTTAATTGCAAAAATTGGGTGAAGAAATAGCATTTGTAATAACAGTTTTAATATCCGTCGTCAGATAGCAGCACCTCCCAAGGGCTAAAATTTTAGTCGATATGATCCGTCAAGAGATGGCAGCACCGTCGAGTTCCTCGTTTTCTCGCTGAAAAACACGATTTAGTACCAGGAGAATAGGAGCTCACAGGAGCTCACCTATTCGGTACCGGGGTCGGACAGTGCTGCCATCTGTTGGTTACTTTCATGAACTAAAAATATTACATTGGTTGGGAGGTGCTGCGATCTGACGGCAAATACAGAAACTACTACTTTAACGTCCTCTAACGGACCAAATCGTCAATTTATCTAATGTTACTTTTTTAGAATGTTGTTCACTTCATTGTATCAAATACGTCATATTTTGATATTTTAAAGCAAAGATCGAAATTTTTCAAGTTATTTACTCAGAAAATTAGTAACTCGACGGGAAATGTCTCTTTTCATGAAAAAGTGAATTTCCAGCCTAATAGTCGTGATTGTATCAATAAACGCCGATATTCAAGAAAAACGACTTCAATATTTGCCTTTGTGATCAATTATGGAATGTCTTTTTTTTAATTCTTAGATTAATCAAAAATTATAGAAGCACGCAATTTCAAGTCAAAAATGCTTTTAACAGGCTTGAAAACGAATATTTCTTGTTTAATTGCAAAAATTGGGTGAAGAAATAGCATTTGTAATAATAATGTTTTTATATCCGTCGTCAGATAGCAGCACCTCCCAAGGGCTAAAATTTTAGTCGATATGATCCGTCAAGAGATGGCAGCACCGTCGGGTTGCTCGTTTTCTCGCTGAAAAACATGATTTAGTACCAGGAGAATAGGAGCTCACAGGAGCTCACCTATTCGGTACCGGGTCGGACAGTGCTGCCATCTGTTGGTTACTTTCATGAACTAAAAATATTACATTGCTTGGGAGGTGCTGCGATCTGACGGCAAATACAGAAACTACTACTTTAACGTCCTCTAACGGACCAAATCGTCAATTTATCTTATTGTTACTTTTTTAGAATGTTGTTCACTCATTGTATCAAATACGTCATATTTTGATATTTTAAAGCAAAGATCGAAATTTTTCAAGTTATTTACTCAGAAAATTAGTAATCGACGGGAAATGTCTCTTTTTCGTGAAAAAGTGAATTTCCAGCCTAATAGTCGTGATTGTATCAATAAACGCCGATATTCAAGAAAAACGACTTAAATATTTGCCTTTGTGATCAATTATGGAATTTCTTTTATTTAATTCTTAAATTAATCAAAAATGATAGAAACACGCAATTTCAAGTCAAAAATGCTTTTAATAGGATTGAAAACGAATATTTCCTTTTTAATTGCAAAAAATTGGGTGAAGAAATAGCATTTGTAATAACAGTTTTAATATCCGTCGTCAGATAGCAGCACCTCCCAAGGGCTAAAATTTTAGTCGATATGATCCGTCAAGAGATGGCAGCACCGTCGAGTTCCTCGTTTTCTCGCTGAAAAACACGATTTAGTACCAGGAGAATAGGAGCTCACAGGAGCTCACCTATTCGGTACCGGGTCGGACAGTGCTGCCATCTGTTGGTTACTTTCCATGAACTAAAAATATACATTGCCTTGGGAGGTGCTGCGATCTGACGGCAAATACAGAAACTACTACTTTAACGTCCTCTAACGGACCAAATCGTCAATTTATCTTAATGTTACTTTTTTAGAATGTTGTTCACTTCATTGTATCAAATACGTCATATTTGATATTTTAAAGCAAAGATCGAAATTTTTCAAGTTATTTACTCAGAAAATTATTAATCGACGGAAATGTCTCTTTTTCTTGAAAAAGTGAATTTCCAGCCTAATAGTCGTGATTGTATCAATAAACGCCGATATTCAAGAAAAAACGACTTAAATATTTGCCTTTGA